>BMAU01019886.1:0-600000 GCA_019973935.1 Trichonephila clavipes
GTCATTTATTGGAGGTATGTGAAGTCTTAGAAACAATAGTATACTTCTAAAACTACAACCCTATACGATCCTTAGGGAATGTCATTCTTTTAAATAAAAACAACATTTTGGATGGTTACGAAAGTCCAGTTTTTTTCCTATGCTTCTTTTTTTTATTGTTATAATTTTTAAAGCTTCTCGTTTTTTATGTCCGGGCGTATAACGCTCAATCCATAAATTTTCGATCTTATTTTTTGCGTTAAAAGTGCGCGTTATACTACGTCGGATCTTTCTGCATAATTATTATGTAATAAAGAAAATTGATTTTGAAAGATTAATATCTTGTATATAATAACAAGTGTCATGCTAATGCATACAAATACGTTTCGAAATAGGAAATTTTTATTTTTAAATATGCGTATAAATCTCAAAATCGTAATTTTCTTTAACTTTTGAAGTAATTTTTTGTAAATTTAGAATTTTTGGCATATTATTACTATTAGCGATCACTCATAATTATGCTCAAACCAAACGTTCAATCCAATAAGTACATTCTCCTGATTAAAAAAAAAAGTTTTCCAAATTGATTATTGTTATATATATACTATACTGTTCGAATTAATTGGGACAAACATGTTTTTCTTATTTGAGTTGATATGGATTACTAGTCTCTGTCCCGAACCATCCTCAAACTCGTTATGTCTGCCTTTAGGTAGCAGTGACAAATCGACTTTGGACTGGCACTTATTCAGCTCATAACGTGTCGAGAGCTCGAAGCCGTGGAGCCTTTCAGTGGGGCAGCTGGTAATTGCAATTTTGCAAGACGCGTTACTTTCTTTTACTTGTTCAAAGATGGATTTTATCTCCGAGGAACCGTTTTAAAATAAATCGTTTTCAATGAACACAAATCTCTATGACTGTGAGAGATGAGAACTATGAGCAAAGTTGGTGCGATCGAATTGCATTTGCTAAGAACATTTCAAAAATACCTGGATTATTTTTCTCCACAAAAATGTGTAAGCGCAAGTGAAAAACTAATACTCCAAGAATTAATAGATAAAATGTCAATAAAAAGTAGCAAAATAAATCTAAGAAAGACAAGCATAGACCTTTGAAGGGAATTTATTGAATAATGGTGTATAAGTGAGTACCTCAACTGCACGGGAAAGGCTTCTTCTGAAGGTGGTCTGCGGGCAACAAGATCTGAGTAAAAAAAAACGATTTCTAACTCCAGAAAATGATGAAGAAACGCTTAGCATGGGCCAGGAAAACTGCTAATTGGCTAGGAAAGTGGATTTCGAGGGATGAAAAATTTGTTTCAGTAGCAGGATACAAAATCAAGTGTAGTTAGACGAAGCAAAGTTGGAACTTTTGTTACCAGATCATATCCAAACAGATTGTAAAACATCTTTCTTAAACATGTTGGGGCTTGCTTTCTGCAACAAATGGCCATGGAAGCTTAGTTTCTCTTAAATACATGACAAATTTCTGTCAAATATATCGAAATATTATGTAGTAGCATTTGTTCCATTGATGGAACCATTTCAACTATGACTCCGGCCCTTTGTCACAACTCGAAATTGGTCCAAGCACTTTTATGCGTGAAAAATAAAATAAAAGTGTTGGATTAGCCTGAAAAATTCCCCCAGACTTAAATCCTATTCAAAACCGATGGCATTATTTTCGTATATTGTTTCACAGTGAATGAATCGCAATCAGACGTCAGAGAAAATGATAAAAGGGTTATACTAGTGTGTTTCCCAAGAAGATGAAATCAAGAACATGCATGTGCTATAACTCTACCGAAGTCAATGCCAAGATGGGTTGAAAAGGACATACGTCATACAGAGACTTTTCAGTCTATTTCAGGTATCTAATGACAAAAAAGCCAAGTTTTGTGAAAAATCATTTTTTTCTTTCTTCTATTTGTTCCAATTAATTCGAACAGTATAGTGTAGTATCAGTCTCTGACTATCATCAGCTTGAAAAATAATTTCAAATTATTTAAAAAAATTTTTTTTTTCATACCTATCTCTTTATTTATGATTTATTTCTGATGTTCTATAATTTAAAACATCCCATCACCATGAAACTGGTAAATATGTTATAAATATTTCCTACTTCAGGATGCAATCTTTTGGTAATAACCCTTCTTATAATTAGCTTGCATTAATCAAAATCAGCCGCCTTTTCACAAGGATTCAAAACAATTTTATTCCCAATTCTGTATCATAGTTCTTAAGAGTGTCAAAGCAAAAGTTACCTTATTACCAATATTTCGTAAATAATATCAACGACTTGTGAAAGTTCGTCGACTCTTGCAAGAGAGCAGATCCCTGCATAATTTTGAGATCTTGTGGCTCAGAGATCATTTTATGGATAATTATGTATCACCAATTATGCTATCAAAACTTTCCTACACTAAAAATTAACCTCTAGGCTTCAGGTAATCGTTTTTATCTAGAAGTTAGTGTTCTATAATAAGGCGAGCGACTGAAAACACGATCGGTGATTGACCGTATTTTAGTAACTGCATCTTCTTTCTTTCCTTTTTTGTAATCTAGAAAAGCATAATTATAGACTGAGCAGTATTTATTACAGTAGCTGACTTTATTTGTCTAATTTTCTATAGGCTAAGACGCATTATACGCTGATGATTAATTCGCTTATTTACGAACTCGATTCTTTTTATCCAGAGAGAATTTTTTTGCTTTCGGTTTATCGAATCTCATTTTCAAGGTCGTACATTGTTTCTGTTTCTTTATGATTTATGAATAATAATTCTTATCGAATTGCCGTTAAGAATGACCTGTGATTTAATACTCGGCAACTGATTACTCACAATTTGTTTTTCATTCTTAACCTAGAACTCAAAGAATTATGTAAATGAGTTTCTCATTACTTAAAATTTTTTTTATTGAATTAAGAAATACAATAACCCATCAAAAGATTAAGAAGGTTATAGTTTTTTTTGTTGCTACAAACGATAATACTCGATAAGTTGAGTGATTTAGAGCTTATTATTACGATTTTTTCATTCATCTTTAGGAATAGCAGACGATTATATTATTCACACGCTTACATCAGTTCAATAAAGTTATTTTAAAATGGCATTAATAAATTATCGGTTTAAATTAACACGTTGACAAAATTAGCAATGTTTTATATCTAAGTGTAAACATTTTGATCACAATTACTTCTGGATTATCAGGACAGCCACACAAACATATAGTTCTTTTAAAAATTTATATTCCCTTTTCCCTTAAAGAAGCCCATAGGCACAAAATAATAACATCGCATTGATAACCATCAACTACAAAAAACAAGTAACATATTTTTACTTTTGTAATAAAATATTTATTGATTTTTTCCCAAATTCATCAATGTACCATTTCGTTCAAAGATATTTTAAAATATTTACATAACTTATATACACTGGTGTGCAAAAATTAAGGACGAAGTCGAAAAATTAGCATATCAGCTGAACAAAGAGGCAGAGCGGACAGAAAGACCAATCAGGAGATTAAGTAAGGTGATGTACGGTAGCACATGCGCAGATATGCAGGTAGACGTAATGGGGGAGTGTCTGAGTAGTATAAAGCATGTTGTCGGTGTAAGATCAGTATTTCTGGTAAAGAGATTGCACGCCGTATAGCAGTTAAAATAACACCGAGTTGCTGCCTCAGCGAGAAATGGCGAATAATCAATCTGTTAGACGACATCTGGATGCTTTTACCCGAGGTCGAATCATTGGGAAGTTGGAGGAAGGCCGCAGTGTGACAAGTGTGGCTGCAGAGTTCGGAATTGCTCACAGCATCGTTTCACGACTTTGGAGACAATTTCAAACTACAGGAACAGCTATCCGAGGGTTCAGTAGTGGTCGTCCACGAGGAACCACACCCGCAGATGACCGGTACATTGTCTTACAGGCCAGAAGAAACAGGCGGCAGACAACGGGAGAAATCGCTAGACACACGACACAGGCGACTGGACGACCGATATCGCGTTTTACCGTGGACAGAAGACTGCACGGTGGTGGTCTGTTTGCACGACGCCCTGTACGGTGTGTACCTTTAACGCCTGCCCATCGGAGAAGGCGTTCTCTGTGGTGCCGGGAACACCGGAATTGGAGAGACAATGAATGGGGACGAGTACTCTTTACAGATGAGAGCAGATTCAGTTTGAGTAGCGATTCTCATCGCATACTCATCTGGAGAGAGCGGGAAGCCGCAATCATCCCTCGAACATCATTGAAAGGGACAGGTATGGAGGTCGCGGTGTTCTCGTTTGGGGAAGGCATCATGCTTGGTAGTTGTACAGACCTTCACATCTTCGACGCAGGTTCAGTCAACGGGACCCGTTATTGTAACGAGATTCTTCTTCCATATGTGCGTCTTTTTAGAGGCGCTATGGATCTGCAGTTCCTTTTCATGGACGACAACGCACCATGTCATCACACAGTAGCTGCCGAACAGCTCTTAGAGAGTGAGGATATTGAACGTATGGATTGGCTGGCACGATCTCTGGATCTCAATCCCATCGAGCATGTATGGGATTTTCTAGGCAGACGCTTGGCAGCTCGTACCTTACCACCAGTAACGATTCGGGAGCTTCGATTGGCGCTGCAAGACAAATGGGCAGCAATGCCTCAACAACTCATTGACACCTATTCTCAGCATGGGCAGACGCTGTGAAACCTGCCTAGCAGTCAGGGGAGATCATATCCCCCTACTAAAGACCGGATGTTTTTGCTGGACACCCATCACAGGGATGTTTCTCGGCATTCAGTCGCATTGCGCTCCATGCTTTTTCAATCAAGCTTCTTTTTATCCCTCTGATTTCTCTTTTAGTAAGTGTTGCTTACATATTACACATGTCCTTACGTATTGGGGATCTTACAGTATTAAATGAACGGTATTTGGAAAGCTTTTGTACAAAGTTATATTGAAAAAACCGTCTCGTCCTTAATTTTTGCACACCAGTGTATATAATATTAACATTAACTAGTTCGCAATTCTAATAACTATTTTAAGCTCAAAATCAAAGTAAATGTGTATCCAAAGGTAATTTATAAGTTAATACTTAAGTAAGTAAATAAAAATGTGCACAAAACTGTACTATATTAGAAGAAAAAGTAATAAAATAATAATGTCAAATACTTGATGAATAAAATGCAAAAAAAATATATCTAATATATATTATAAATGCGAAAGTTTGTGAGGATGTTTGGGGGTCCTTCACGCAAAAACAACTGAATGGATTTTAATGAAACTTTACAGTAATATAGCTTATACATTAGAATAGCACATAGGCTATAATTTATAAAGGTATTGTATGAAGTGTCCAAAATAAAACGATATTTGTCAAGTAAGTAGGAAAAAATTCTGCCATCCTAAAGCAATTCTGGCTGGCGTGCGCTGTAAAAAAAGTCCACCACAGCATATATCTATCGTTTGTTTGTGAAAAACTCTTTTTGTTACGGCTACGCAAGGAGCTCGCTTCTAATTAATTCCTGTGATCAGCATAATGCCTATTTTTTATTTCAGAATAAAACTAAGTTTTGAAGGGAGAGGTTGTTGTAAATCTCTCTTTATTTTAATGGTTTTTTTTAATGATTTTATTATGCACATTTGGTAGTAAGAAATTGATCTTTTTTCCAAATAAATGCTTTTATCAGTTATGATACTTAAAGTAAATGAACTTTCTCTTTCACATTGCATCATTTGGACAAATTTTCCAAATTTGTTTGTGGTTAGTTGTTAACTATAACGCTATAATTTTAATTGAATAGGCAGATATTGCGTTTTTAAGTAGAAAAATAATTATAACTACTGTACTGTATTTTTTGGAGTGTGAGAGTGAGTGAATATTAATGTCGCACTGTTCATCTACACGAGGGCTTTTGGCAACGGATCACGTAATTTTGAACCATGGTCAAGTGACATGGATGACACCTGAGCGGGCACCCCCTTCTCCTAACTACTACACCACACCAACTTAGAAGGAATATTCTACCAATAAGCAGGAATATTCTTTGAAATCCACTCTTTCAAGATATATGGCAGCACGGGTTCTATGATGAGTATTTTAGCGGGGAAGGCGAATAGATTTGTAGCAGATTTGCGTTTTCAGCGGATTGCAAAGATTATTATTTTTGTCCCGAAAAAATAGTTTATGTCAAAATTTAAGTGTCTTTATGTTTTTGTATGTTTTATGAAGACCTTAGAAAATGATTTGAAACTTATTTTATGTGAACGGTATATATAATTAATTTTACAGTGGAATATCTTTAATTAATTTATTAGCTCTAAAGGATAAAATTTCCCAAAGTGGAGTATTTTGTTTATGTATATCCCTTAATTTTAAATGTAGTGATCCAAAAAATAAATATTGTATGAGAAAAACTGCAGTAAATCATAATGCGGTTGGGTAAAGTATTAACGTGCATCGTGCCCCTACACGGCGGGTCTTACAAAGCTCTAATAAAGCTCGAGCTACGAAAGTAGCTAGGCATTTGCCAACTTGACTCTATCGTTAACATTTCGCTATGTTTTTCATTGAATCGCCATTATAATTTAAGAAACGGCGTTGCTTGTGAATATTACAATTTTAACATAAAATAAATACTACAGAAAATAATATTAATGTATTATACTTTTAGATCTAAATTATTTACACTATTTTAGGAGTTCATTACACAAAACTTTTAACAATGTGTTACTTTTGCTGAACAGAGATCAGCTTGCGGAGGTATTTTGAAAAATCGACCCTCAAGAGTTTTACGAGGAATTATAAATAACGAAAAAAAATCATTTTTATCAGCTATTAGATCTACAGACTTAGAATTTAACAAAGGAGTTTTTTTTTTTCTTTCTTGCTTTTTTTTTTTTTTTTTTTTTTTTTGTTCAGCTGAGATATGCAAAAAGATTTTTTTTGTTTAATTTGAAATTCACGTAATATTAACTCATTAAATATTTCTTTATCCTTCAATCTGTGTTGTTTAATTTTTCAGTTCACCCATGCGAAGAACGGGTATACCAGCTAGCTTATTTATAAAATTTCAATGATGTTTTATTATTGAAGTTCTATTTTGAAGTTTTATTAATTTACGAGAATGATTGATTTGACCATCCTTACATCGTTGAAGGACCTTGTTCCTTGAAGTTTGTTTATTAGACTTGCATTCTTTTTGTGTTTGATATGAGCAAAAATCAGACGATTATTCTTCTATGATAATATTGTGTTTCCACTTTCGAAAAAACTTTTTTATACTTCTTTTGAACTTAAGCAATATTTCTTATAACATTTATCTATTCGCGCTAAAATCTGGTGTATAACGCGCACTTACTCTAGCTAGAAAAGTCTGCGTTCGCGTACTATTGCTTACATGAACAACGAAAAGAAAATTTAAAAACTGGAATTTAAAAAAAATAATAATTATATTTTATTTGGTTCATTTTAAGTATTCAAAATAATAAAAGTAAATTTGGTTTGCCTTCATAGATTTTAAAATAAAGACAGGTTTGTAGCGATACAAACAAAAATCAAGTAGAAAAGTCTGCGTACACTGTTTTCGTAGTAACTATAAAAATTATTTAAAAAGGGAATAATGAGCTATTTAGTAGCTGGTTGGATAACCTCATCATTTGAGAACCTCCTGGAGTCGTTTCGGCATTGAACTAACAAATCGGATGGTTACTTCAGCGCTTATCTTCTCCCATTGGTCCCTCTTCAACATATCCTTGCTAGATGCATTGTGTTGACGAATCCTATATTCCCGCAAACCTCACAGGTGTTGTGTAGGATTCAGATCAGATGACTGCGGGGCCATGTGCAGCTGATTTGTGACATTATACAAGAGCCAAAGCTTCACAATCTCAACGGTGTGCTTAGAATCGTTGTCGTGTTGGAAACGAAAGGATTATTACAAGCCGAGTTGGGTGGCACTTTCCTTTAAAATGTTTTTTAGGGCTTTAAAGTAATCATATTTGTTCATAATTGATTCTACATACTCCAACTTGCCAACACCATTGCTCGCCATGCACCCCCACAGGATGACTACACCGCCGCCGTGCTTTACCGTTTGTACTAAATGCTCTTTTTAAAGTGCCGTGCAAGGTTTTCTCCAGACTAATTTACGACCTTTTATGCCGAAGATGCAAAAATTACCCTCATCAGAGAATATCACAGTCCTCCAGAACTTCAGAGAGGCTTGTGTATCTGATCTTTTGCAAAAGCTGTCCGCTTAAGCCGGTTGTTCATTGAAATATAAGGTTTTTTAGGAACCACTCGACTACGGTATCCGGCCTTTTTCAAGATTTTTCTTGTTTTTTTTAAAAAAACTAAAAAACACATGATTTTTTATTTTCTTTGATAAAATAATTTAATATTAACGAATCTAATTTGTTCAAGATGAAATAAAAGGTAGTTTTTATATCATTTTATGCGTAAATTTTGTCTAAAAGCTAGCTCATTTGCTTATAAAAGACATAAATTTCGTATTATTCGCTGAAAACAATTAATCTTACATGAAAGATAATGATTATTTATCACATTTAAATTAAGGGTAAAAATTTCGATTTATAAAAAAAGTCGTTTCATATTACTCTTACAACAAATTTCAATATTTATAACTTCGAAAGCTTCATTACTTAGCATTCTACAGTTTTGTTTTGTATATATGCTCATTCCCCACCTCCCCCTTACATATGTTTTTCTGAACTTAATCACTGAATCATGAAGGAATAAATGTTATATTAAGAACAATCAAGTGAATTATTTCGGTCAAGTAAGTAAATTTAATTAACTAAGAAATTAAAAATATTTATGAACATACGATCTGCTCTCAATAAAGCAAAGTAGATACTATTGCTAATGTTATAAGTCGGTACTTACGTATTATTGCAAACGTATTGACGACATTTTATGAAGCGATGCATATGGTTGCCAATTCAGCCAGTACAACACATGTGAAATCGAGGTTGCCAGCTTAGCGAGTTATCTTGAACGTCGGCATTGTTGAGATAGTATGTAAGTACCTATAACTATGTATTGGTGCTATTGCAAAACAAGTATTATCAATTTAGCAATTTTTTGCTGTGATTTTTTATCAACACTTGATATGCTCCTTATCTATGCATTCACTCCAACATCGTTCAACCAATCACTATGAAAGTTTGGTATGTATATGTATTTTTTTTGTGGAGAAGGTTTTTGTGCTATCCTCTTTGTTGCAGCTCCTCTACCAACGGGGCTATATGTGTAGCTGAGAACCAGCAAACGGAGTTAGTTTCTTCTTTGATCCTATAGTAGGTGGCACTACAGCATATCAGTTTCTGCACCGTTCAATCAATAAATCTGTCTTCAACATTTCGTTATGTTTCCATCGAATCGCCATTATAATGTAAGGAACGGCGTTGCTCGCGAATTTTACTATTTTGACATAAAGTAAATACAGCAGAAAGTAATATTAACGTATTACACATCCAGATATAAATTATTTACACTATTTTAAGCTTTCATAACACAAAATTTGTAGCAATGTGTTACTTTTGCTGAGCAGAGATCAGCTTAGGAAGATGTTTTCAAAAATCGACCCACAACAGAGTTACGGGGCGTTATAAATTTTTAAAAAATCCTGCTTTTTAGCTATTAGATCTACAGACTTAAAATTTAACAAATATGTTTTTTTTTTGTTCAGCTGAGATATGCAAAAAGCTTTTTTTGTTTTGTTTAATTTGCAATTCACGTAAAATTAACTCATTAAAAACTTCATTGTCCTTCAATCTGTACTGTTTAATTTTTCAATTCACCCGTGCGAAGAACGGGTATACCAGCTTGTAAAATTTAAAATGTTTAATCTCAAAGTTAAATTTTAAAGATCAAAGTAATAAAAAAAGTATTCAAACACACAATCACGAAATCTACTCGCTTATGATTGTATATAATCACATACGAATTCGCACCTGTATTACTACCCCCAATTATAATGTGGGTCAAGTAATTTAACCTCATAGGCAAGTTTTCTTAGAGGAAAATAAATATATGCAGTTCGATTTCTGAGCAACTTATGATAGTTTTTATACCACATTACGCATGAAAAGAAGGCCTGCAGCTATGTTATTGCCAAAGATAATCACAGAACGTGAGAATCATACTTGAGATGGTAACACTTTTTTTTATCTTCAGTGATACAGATTTAGTTTGATAACGTAGGCCCGAATTCAAGTTATACAAGTATTAGGCTGGATAGAAACAATACTTTATTGATCCAATTTACATCTGGAGCCTCATCTTTATTTTATTTTCAACAGAAGAAAGATGGTTAATAACAGAGTAAGGTGTTTTTTTTCTTTCATGGAGTTCGAAAAGAATCGGTTGGATTGATCAAATCAGAAAGCTTAATCGCTTTTTACTATTCAGCGGAAGTTCTGAGATGGATGTACAGAAAAATAATGATAGCATATTCAAAAAATAAGTTTTTAGAATTTATGTTTCCTTATTTTTATGTTTCGCATCCTTTAAGATTATTTTCAGCTTCAAAAATTTTTTTTTATCCTAAGTTGTACTTGTATAAATATAAAGAAAAAAAATTTAGAAAGATAGTTTTTTAAAATCCTTAAATAATCCTTAAATTTTCTCGAGAAATGTTTAAAACAATTGAAACTGAGAAAATTTAGCAGTATGGATTCGGATTTGTTCTAACTTAAAGAAAATTTTAACTTTACAACATGTTATTACTTTATTAAGAAGCTTTTCTGAAGTATTGTACTACGAAAAATTCTATTTATTTTGTATAATTTACTTTGATGGTTTTTGGGGGATGAATTTTTTTTTCTGGTTAAAACTTCCATTTAAATTTTTATATCTTGCCATGTATAATTCATATATTATATTTGTTTATTACAATTATTCTGTGAAAGAAATTCGTATGAATAATTTCTTTGTGTTGAATAGTGGAGTTGAGTTCTTTTAGTTCTTAAAATGTGATACAATTTCTTATATAATTAAATTCTTACTTTTTATGTAATTATAACAATTCCAGTAATATGTTTCTATTTTAACTTAAGTTTGAGTTTCACCTATATGTATTTCTAAAAATACAATGCCGTTCTTTCTGTGTGAGTAATATATTCAATATAATATTTTACTCATTTTATGCTGTGAAATTTTTGTTAACTTAATAGAACGGCTTTTTTCTGAGATTTTATGCGAACAATTTCAAAAAATAACTTTGACGTTATTATTTCAGTTTCATCACGTGGATTTTCTTTGAAATTTAAAAGGTTCTTTTTAGTGAAAAAGAAGTGCATTAGAAGAATTTTAAAAATTTAATGGGTTTTGTGAAAAATCTACCTATTTCGTTATCCAGATTTAAGTCTAGCAGTTTCCATCCTTTTAGGCACTTAAATATTATACATTTGTGATATTTATCTACTAATGTTTTATATTTTTTATCATATCTTATGGACGGATTTTTTAAAAACATGAGGGTCTTAATTTTTTTTTTGTCAAGTAACTTTTAAAAATGCTGTACTTTCTTTCTTTTATTTCAAACTTGTTGCTTTTAAATAAGATAAAATACTATTTTTAAAGTACTGTTTTGTTTATTATTAAAACATATCAATTGAAATATAAATTTGTAATATTTTTAGTATGTTTATGATTCTATTACTTCTGAATTGTAATATTGTGTGTGATTACTACAAAACAATACATTTAATACAGCACACATTGGTTTAAAATTCTTAAGTAATTTTTTTATATCTCTACAGTCATCAGCAGTAGCGCACACAGGAATTTTTCAAGGGCGGGGGGAATTTTTCAAAATGCACATACATAATTCATTGCTACTCATCGTAATCCAAAGCCATGTAATGAATAAGTTCAAAATCGCTTTCGTCAGTTGAAGGTACAATTACAATCAGTAGTGCACACAGGAATTTTTCATGGGGGGTCCGGGGTCTAAAGTTCACCATTTTTGTATCATGCTCCTTTTGATTTTGTCGATTTTCGAGAACAAAACACAGTAAAAAACTAATTATTGAATAAATAATTAGCATTAATTAATAAAATTAATCATTAATAACAAGTAATTAATTAAATTTTACGTACTATATACTTAGAATTATAATCAATCGGAAAAAAATCAAGGGCTTTGTGTGGGGGGTCCGGACCCCCTGGCCCTCCCCCTTGTGTGCGCCACTGGTCATCAGTCATTCACAAATGTCTCTCTTACGTAACACACACACACACATCGTAGGGATTAAAAAGATGTTTTCTTCTTTATAATTTTACCAATGTCATAGTTAAGGAAGAAGTGAGTTACGATATTCTGCATAAAAATTGAACTTAAAAGAAATGCTACTTATTTACAAGTGCAAAATTTTTCCCGCATTCTTATATACATTTGATTTTTCGTTTCCAAAAAATTGCTAAAAGAGAATGTTTGTAATGGAAATGTAATTGTTACCAAGCAGTAGTTGAAGTAATCAATGAAGTTCACTTGAAGTTACTTAAAAACCTATTCTCGGAATGTAACTCCATTTTAGTCTCTGATTGACTAACCTGATAAAAGAAATATTTTATTAATAATTTCGCTTATATTTTAAGTGCATGAGTATGATACATACCCATTGAATTATATGTAAAGTTATGAAATACGATCGCTCAATTTAATAAGTGCACGGTTTTGAATTCTTTCTTCTTAAAAATGATAAAATAAGAAACCACTATACGATTATGATTCAGATGACTATATATCTGGAAATGTAATTCAAGACTGAGAGCTTCCTCACCTTATGATTTGTCTCTTTCTTCAACAATTTGAAATTCAACAGAAGAATAATTAGTTTCCAAGCAACTTACCATTTATTTTTCATTTGCTTTATTTGGTTAATCTGCCAAAATGAACAGGAAAATGTCTGGGAAAATACAGATCGCGTTAAATAAATATGATGCCCTTATCACATTTCTTGGATCATTCGGATTTTAAAAAAATACTGTGCTAACGCTTTTTTGATGACACAATTTAGATTTAAATAATCTTAACAGCGTATATATCAATAAGTATTACCGCATTAATTTTATTCCGTTCTATTTCTTTAATTCTGAACTAATTCAACTTGTGATTTTTCCCGATATCATACCAACCACCGTTTTGATTCGCATGTATTTAGGCCTAATCGGTCTCATCCTTTCCACACTCCGGCACACCCGACACACTTTGACAAGAACCGCTGCTTAAACTAACAAAAACAAAACGAAATGTGGACGAGGAAAAAAAAACGCATAACCCGTCGCAGTAAATTAACCTTAAAAAAGGAACGCCGGATTTCGCTATTAGTGGCGACTTTTCTTTTTGCCCCGATTGCTTCGGTAATTGGGGATCCACATTTCACCTCCACAACTCTTCCTGAGAAATATGGAAGAGCCATAAACTGCCAGAATCGGGAGCATATCTGAAATGGAAATGAAGATGATGGATAGCCGAACTTGGTTCGGTTCTTTTTTTCCTTGTGGCCACGAACTGAAGCACGCGAATTTTTGCACGGATGCTTTTGCCACCGCTGGCTGTTAATTGATTCACGATCCCATCATCTGAGAAATTTCCTTAAACGCGTTCTCAGTTCGGCTTAGATTAAAAAAGTGGAATGATTTATATAATAAATGGTGCACCTGTCAAACTGATTTCGTTCTTTATTTTTCAGCATAAGGCACGTTTATGAAAAAATGGAAGGGAAAAAATCTTTGTGAGACGCGACAATTAAAAGAGAAATAAAGACAGAACTTCTGTTTGTTTCTGCTATTTTTTTTTTAAAAAATTCGTTTTGTTTAATTCAATGTATTTATCTAACGTTATTAAAAATTTAGTAAATTTTCATTTTAGTAAGAAAATAATCGTCTGCGCACGAGTCATTAATTTTAAAGAAAGCGTAATAAAAAGAAACGCAATAAAATAAGTTAAATTATAATGAGGTTATTTTCATTTCAAACGATGAAAATGCTTCAATAAGCATTTCCATCGTTAATTACTGGTCATTAATTGAATAATGAATCTGTTTTTGTTACGATGTTTTTTTCTAAATTTAAAATTTTCTTATTTTTAAATGATTATTTTTTTATAAAAAATACTTGAGTGACTGAAGATATTAAGTTGCGTCTCTTGTCAAAAAATGGCTGCAAAAAAAGGCAGGGCATTTCTCGAAAATTCTTAAAAAAGAAGTAGAGCTGCGATAAAAATTTTAAAATATATCAATAAATAACTAAAAAGTTATAGTTGAAGATTTAATTTTATAGCCGCAAAAGTTCAAGAAGTTCCATGCTAAATAAAAATGTTTCCTAATTATTTTTTAACGAAGCACTATGGATCATTGATTTATAAGAGTATTTGAAACAATATGTTTTCAAATGATTATTGGAAAATTATAGATGAGTGTGCTTTTGTTATTCTTATATTGAACGTCTAAATTTCGTGATTTTTTTCAGCTAGAATTCACTTACAAATTAAAACGTACTTTAAAAGAGGTTAAATGCAATTAAAGTTTTTTTAGTATATCTACTTTGGAATCAAGAAAACAAAAACAAAGCCGAAAGGGAAGGGAAAACAAAAGATTGAAATAGTATGTTATTTATTTTCGATGGTTGAAATTTTTAAATAAAATTATAATAAATTCTCTAGATGAGTGTAATAACGTTTTTATAAAGAATTATTTAATACCAACTAAGTTAAAAAATTCTTCGGTACGTTACCTTTTGAATGAATTGAAATCGAGATTCAACGAAAGTAAGATATTATTACTTTTAACTAATTCTTTGAAATAAAAAGTAACTTTTAAGGTAGAACAAAACCGAAAATTAAGATAAATTATGAGCATATTTCTTCACACAACGCTTCGTCATTCATACATCAATTTATATCATTTATGAGGATTTTAAAGTAATTTATAAATTATTCTTTCTGTAAAATGAAATACAATGCTAATTTTTAAATATATTGAAAATTTTATTTTCCTGGGAAAGAATTGTACAATTTTTAATTTGCGCCACTGTTGCTTAAATTTATAAAATGTATTTCATAAAAGTCTCTTTCAATTTATAAAAAATTTATTTGAATTTCTGTTATGGAAAAAAAACTGGATTTATTCTTAATTTGAATTCAGAAATTTGTAAAATTCACTTTAATAAAATCAAAATAATAAATTTTAATTACGTTAAATAATATAAATACTCTTCAATAATAAAACATAATAATAAATTGAAGTAAAATAATAATGCTATAAAAATAAAAAAAAGAAATTTTAACTTTGCTATTTTTAATTACCGTAAAATCCGGCGTATAACGCGCAGTTTTAACACAAAAAATAAGACCGAAATTCAAGGGTGCGCATTATACGCCAGGTATGAAAATGAGAGCTCTAAAATTAAGAAAAAGAGAAGCATAAAAAAAGGTTTGACTGCTACATATATCTCTATTTATTTGAAAGAAATGACATTCTTTATGAACATAAAAGGTTGCAATTCTAGAAATATACAATTTTTTCCCTAAAGTGTTTGGGATAATACCTAATAAATGGCGTCAAAACATAACAGCATAGCATACGTACATTTCAGGATTCTTTGTAAAAAGGTGTATCAAAAAATGCAGCTTGAAAGTATAAGTGCGCGTTATAGGCCGGATTTTACGGTATTTAATTGAAAGATTTAAAGAATTGACCAAAAAATAAAAAATGCTCAGAAAATAAAAAAAATTTATTTTTTTCCTTCAGAAATTAGTAACATTTCACAAACTTAACTTAGAATTCGTAGCAAATAAAAAAAAAGAGAGAATTTAAAACAAATTAAAAATGAGTTTTTATTACAAAATACGAATAAAATATTTGTATAATGTTATACTTAATGTATTTATGCTATGGACAATTTTGTAAAATAGTAACTTACTTCCATTTCTTTTTGTAATTTGCGGTATAAATTCCTAGCACAATCACAAAATCAATAGCAAATTCAGAATCTCGCAAAATTTAATGTACGTGATCTTCCATCATATCTCAATTTGATCAATAACAAGAAAGTAAGAAGTCTCTTTATATTAATTCAAGCTTTGTATTAAAGTAGATCGTAAAAATATTTTTAGAAGAATGCTCTAATTTTCCCTTTTACATGGATATTTTTGAATTCCACAGCTTAGTTTTCAAATCATAAAGCGTTATGTCTAGCCATTTCGTTTTTCTATATTCCAAAAGACACTTTTCTTATATTTCATTTTATATGCATGATGAGAGACACGCAACACACATTTCTTTTTTCTTTATTTTTAGAATTATTAAATCGCTTTCAATAATAAAATGTGATTCTGGAACAATTTTGAGTGATTGTTTTTAATTTCGAAGACTGCGCACCAGACTCCTTGTTCTCAAAAGAGTATTAAAATTTTTTTATAATGATATTTATAAATAATTTTTTCCCTCAATTGAGTATGCGTATTTTAATCAAGTAATTTATGCTAATACTTAATACAGAGCGTGCTTAAATGTCTTGAATTCTAATTTTTAAAATACATATAAATCGCGTGTTTATTCTTTTTAATGTTTGAACTTTATAGTTTCTTTACTTTCATCATGTATAGGGTCTCAGGGACGTTAATCTTGTCTCGAGGGCTAAAAATATAAACAATTTTTAAACGGATGTAATACTTTGAAATTAAAATGAAATAATTCGAATAAGGAAATAAAGGAATGAGGTCTCAAAAAAGTACAAAATGTTTAAAATATAATCATAATTTTAAAAATTATAAGCATATGTAAATAAGAAATATTTCTGTAATAAATATTAAGTAATTTTTACGTTGCGATTTTATTTTCTAAAATAGCAGCCTTTGATATATAAAATTTCGTAGAATTATAAAATGTGCCATACTCTTTAATCCCTACCTAATTTTAGCATTATATGTCTTTTTTATTTCAAAATATATAAAAAATATTGAAATTTTTTAAAAAATTTAATTTTTTTAATTTTAAAAAAATATAATTTATTATTCTATTTATATAAAAATAGCTACCGCGTTATAAGAGGATACATTCAATTTTATGAATCATATTACTGCTAGTAATAAGAGACACTATTTTAGAAAATATCATGCGCAACGTAATACTTTATTATTATCTCTTACAGAATAGTTTCTTATTTTCATATGCTTATAATTTTTAAAACTATGATTATATTTAATACATTTTATAATTTTTTGAAGTATCTTTCCTTTATAAATAATGAGTAACAGATTTGAATTATTTAATCTTAATTTCAAAGAATTATATCTATTTGAAAATTGTTTATATTTTCAACCCTTAAGACAAAGTTAACACCCTTGAAACCCCTTATTTCCTCACTTTCAAAATGTGCAATAGCAAAACGTCACGCCATAATGTTCTTTGCGAATTGGGTTTATTATGTATTCAGTGAATCGAGGCGCTGAAGGCTTATCTGAATGTAAAGCACATGAAAGTTGTAAAAAGTTTCAGCTACATAAATATCCAGAAGATGTAATTCCGACGATCCGAATAAAGATACATCATACATACTCTGAAGTGATTTCGCGAAACAGATTCGGTGTAAGGCAAATCCAGAATTCAAAGATTGAAAGTTATTACATCTTGCTGGAAACTCAACGTAGAATATATTGATATCTTCTTACAAATCTTCCCCTCCTGGGGCGTTTGTCGCAACAAATGGGTACATCACGTGGACTGACACAAAAGGGCTTAAGAATATAGAATTATCATATGTATTCTATAAAAACGTTGTTGGAACTAAGTTTGCGAACAAGAAAAAAAAACTCAGCTTTATTATTATTGATAGTTCTGGATTTTTTTTCCAAATAAATTATAGTTTAAAAAAACTAAAAAACATAATTTTTTAGTTAATCGAACTAAAAAGTAAAAAATAATTATTAATATAAGAATAAAATGATTAAAGGCAAAATTAATGTCATTGTGATAAAAGCTTGAGGTGCTCGATATCGATTGTGTTATAATTTCTTACTTATTCTATTGCGAAATGTAGAGTTAGAGTTAAAATGTAGTACAAAACACTCCACGCTTTTACCACAACGACACTAATTTTCTCGTTAATCATTTTATTTTTATATTAAGAATTATTTATTGGTTCAATTAACTAAAAAAGTGTTTTTTTTAACTTTTTTAAAATTGGAATTTATTTTTCATTTTTTTGTTCGATCAACAATAAAAGCGTGCTTCTTTAGTTTTTTAAACCATCATTTATTTATTGATGAATTAATCCTTTTATTCGTTGTGAATTTGTATTGACCATGAGCGTTTCCGCTTTAAGGTTGTTACTTAATCTTTTAGTCGCTAAATCTGGAAATTTGATCTGGAATTAGTCGCCAAATCTGGAAACGGGAAATCGCTAATCCTGATGATCCTGATCAGGACAATGGAACAAAATTATTAAATTATTGTATTGTAATCCGTTCTTGACAAGTGTACAGAATTTCGAATTAATCTGACCTTTTAAAGCGAGTAAAAATCGAGTTCAAAGGTTCCGTTACATACTGATGAAGCTAATAAAAGAGTGTTAAAAACATCAGCATTTTGAACATAACTTTTTTTATGCGATAAAGCGTAGTTTTATTAAACAGGTTATGTAAAAACTCAAAATTTTGGAACTTGGGCTATGACAAATTCCCACAATACCGAAAAAAAACCCCTTTACTTTCTTAAAATTGCCATGTGCTTGGCTTTGTCACACAAAATAAATATTGGTCTTATCTTTTTTGAATTGAATGTTGAGGGCACTGCATAAAAAGAACTTATAAAGGGTGTCTTTTTGAGAGGTATAGAACTTTAAATTGCAATAAAACAACGATGTATTATTCGATTGACATGATTTTTTTTTATTCGAAAGATAATCTTGTGGCATTACATTTTAAATATGATTTCTGGCATAGGACTGCCACGGCTGGCTCGGATGTAGCCCAATCTGGACGTCCAATTTTCGATGACTTTTTCCAACATTTGTGGCCGTATATCGGCAATAACACGGCGAATGTTGTCTTCCAAATGGTCAAGCGTTTGTGGTTTATCCGCATAGACCAATGACTTTACATAGCCCCACAGAAAATAGTCTAGCGGTGTTAAATTACAAGATCTTGGAGGCCAATTCACAGGTCCAAAACGTGAAATTCGGCGGTCACCAAACGTGTCTTTCAATAAATCGATTGTGGCACGAGCTGTGTGACATGTTGCGCCGTCTTGTTGGAACCACAGCTCCTGGACATCATGATTGTTCAATTCAGGAATGAAAAAGTTAGTAATCATGGCTCTATACCGATCACCATTGACTGTAACGTTGTGGCTTTCATCGTTTTTGAAGGATTCCACCAGCCCATAAAGCGCACCAAACAGTCAGTTTTTCTGGATGTAACGGTGTTTCGATATACACTTGTGGATTAGCTTCACTCCAAATGTGGCAGTTTTGTTTGTTGACGTAGCCATTCAACCAGAAGTGCGCTTCATCGCTAAACAAAATTCGCTTATGAAAATCGGGAACAACGGCAATCTCGTTTTGGGCCCATTCGACGAATCTACGCCTTTCTTGATGATCGTTTTGATGAATTGCCAAACCAAGCTGTGAATAAATCACTTGACAGCTGTTAAATCGGTCGCCATCTTGGAAAGTAATGCCAACTTAAACTTCTATACCTGAAAAAAAAACACTCTTTCGAACAGTCTCTTGCATTATTAGAAGTGAATGAAAGAGGTTTTTATGGTTCCCGACAGAGTAACATAAAATGAAACTATTGATTTGCTTTAAAAATTTTTTTAGCGATCGACTTAATGAAAGAAATCCAGGATCCTCTTGGTTTCCTTCATTTGCTACCCATGACTTTTTTCTGGGGTGGGGGACGTATTTGAAAACAAATGTGATTTAAAAACTCCCATTACACAAAAAATACAATAAGTTCCTTCTAGCATCTTGAAATGCGTTTCTTAAAATATACGCAAGAGAGTTCAACTTTGCCTACAAAAAAAAAATCGAGATATTTTGAATATTAATTCCAAATGGAAATTCAAAATTTTTTAGATGTTTGTTTAGAAGTGCACTATTAGAATAAAAATAATTTTTTTAAAACTGTGTGTTGATTTTGTATTATAAATTCTTGAATCACCCATACATGAACTTTTAGAATATGGGGCACTTATCAATTAAGGTCGTCTTTTCGCGTAATGTTAAGCAATAGGACCTGAATTTGGAATATTTTTTCAGATATAAAAGTATTCCAACATAAATATTTTACTGTAACTTAATAATAACTGTATAAATATTCACTATTCCAAAGAGAACAGAATATTTTATCACATTCTTAGATTTTATCTGAGTTAATTCCGTTTTTTCTAGTACAAAATGTGTTTCGCATTTTCTCTCTCATACCGTAATGCAGTGGAGTAACGGATAATTTTAGGGACCCCCTGCAAAGTCAGATTTTGGGCCCAAAGCCAAATCTTACAAAGGGTACGTACTTGGTGTCAAAGAGGCTTTGGGCTCCCTAGAATCCTGGACATCCCCTTCGGTACGGGGTTTTACCACTGCCGTAATGTTAAATGAGCAATCTATTTATATATGTTAAAATGAAAAATATCTTATTCATGAAATATTTATCATGCTTCTTGTAGCGGTATCTACTTAAGCTAGTAACAGCCTTCAGACTGGAGGGAAAACTTTTGTCTAGTGGTATGTTACCCGGCTTTGGATCCATGGGTCGCAGGTTCTATCCACCCAATACACTTTGCCACTCAGTCGTTTTTATCTCAGATGACCCATTTTTCCAGCTCTAAAAAATGTGTCTCACATTTTCTCTCCTACACCGTAATGTTATTATCGTAGGGGTTTACGCTTAACATATTTCGATAAAAAAATGGCATATTTCTGAAATATTTTGAAATTTTAAAAACGCTGTATTATAAACAGGTGTATGAATTACATTTCTACCAATATTTATGAGAAAGCACAAGAGACATTTTTCTTCCTGGAAATGTGATCCACGTTTAGTACAGGCTCTTGTGCATTAGGCTAAGACAGGCATAAATACAGATTTGTATAAGAATCAAAATAAATCTCTTTTTTTTTTCAGTTTTAGAGAAATAAATAAAAGAAATGATTTTCTATGAAAAAATAAAAATTCTTCTAAAAGTATTACATCTTAAGAAAAAAAAATATTAGAAAAAGCAAAGCTTTCATATTAGAATGAAAGTTTAGCAAAAAAAGGCACCTAATTTTAATTTGCACCTTTGTACAGATAAAACAAAGCTTGATTATTTCAACTTATGCATTTAACCCTTTTTACTGAATAATCTTATCCGTTTCCTGTACCCCTGTAATGTTAAACTATTTATAACTGTTATTCACAGAATGAGTTACAATACATTCCTCAAATCATGCATGCTATGCCTAAGTTTTGGCGTTAAGATTTATTTAATTTCTAAGCATAAAAATCTATTTACATTACTAATATCAGTACATAGTAAAAAACGAACAAAAACGTTACGTGCTGAATTCTTCGGTTTTTAACAAACGCAACCGACTCAAAACATTATAGCTAAAATATTTTACTAAGTAATGCTTCTGTATTTCGCACATATTATAAGTAACAATTTATCTCCTTAAGCAACTCCGTTAAGTTAAATAAACGAAAACATTTAAATGAGACTTCGAGTTCTTTGATCTTCCCACTTGAGTTATAGCATACCTCCAGAAAACTTGCTGACGACATTTGCTCTGCGGGAAGCTAAGTGAATCATATCGATCAAATTTCTTGCCAAATACAGTAGGGAGTTTTATAGATAGCCTTAGGTGTGTTGAAACTAATTGTACTGCAACAACTGCCTACTGACAATACATGACAAATGAAAAATAAGGAAAGGTCAATAAATAAAAATTTTCATTCATCTCCATTAGCAGAACGTTTCCTGGAACTATTGCTGTCCCACAAGTTTGCAGGCATCCCACGATCGAATGGAGTTTTATAGTGATTACAATTACAAATGGTTTTAACTTGAAATGTGTTTTTTTTTTTTTGCAGAGATTAACCCGAGAAAAATGTATTTTAAATTTTTGTTATTGGGTTACGCTTTTTTTTTGTTTATTTATTTGTTTTTTGAAACAAAAGTTCTCTTTTAATTAAATACTTTGTTAACTTATTGATTGATACACTACTTTAATCGAACAAAAAATTCAAATAAAACTAAAAAAAAAAAAAAAAAATACCGGAAAATAGTTGCATAAGTTTTCAAAACAATTCTGATTTTGCGTTGTCATTCTTGTCAAATGAATTTTTACAAAAAATTTAAAGAATTAATTTTCTTAATATATCTTCCATCTTGGAACTTTAAGTAGCAAAAAACTGCATCTGAGTATATTGATACTGCCATAAATTGAATTTTAAAGTGATTTACTTCTTTTTCAATGGAACTGATAACCTAAGTAAAACATTAAAATTTCCCGCTATCTGGGAATAAATTTGTAGATTAATAAGACCTGGAAATGCTTATGGAAGTTCTTTTAAAATTTGATTTGTGAAATGAAATTCCTTATTGTTGAAGTAAGATTTGATGTGTATCCCTTTAATTTTCGTATAAAATTCTAAGACTGTATTTGAAATTTTTGTTCTTTGTTAAATTTAATGATAAATTGAAAGTTATTCCAATTTTATCTCAGGCACATTCTCTTAAAATTTTGAAAATTATATTATGAAAGTATTCTTGAGTCGGAGTTAGAGAAATTTAGTGATTGTTAATTCATAAAACTAATAAGGTATTTTAAAATCTTCTTATTCTTATTTATAATATAATAATTTATAAAAATGAATAAAATACATTTAAAAATATATAAAAATTTATTCTGAAATGGAAATGGGAATTACATTGTTTCAAAGTGAACAATTTTTCAGAAATCATTTGGTATTTCCAAATAAAGTAATTTGAATTTTCCCTTAATTAACATAAATTGAAAATCAAGTATATTCGACTTATTTGCTCAATATAATTTATGAAGGATACAATTTTTTTAATTAACATGCATATAAAGAAAAACACAAATTTTCTGTTAAATCTCTTTAATAATGAAATATATACAAAGGGATCAATTTCATTAGGAATTTTTCAAAGAAAACTATCTATTGTAAGCTGAAATATTTTTCGCTTTTGCGTTACAAACTTAGATGGATTTAAGTTAGTCAAGAGTGTAAAGAATGAGAAGGGAAATTTGAATTTGATAAGCATCTTAATTTTCGCTTCATATGTAAAGTAAATAAATATGGCTGTCTATTTTGAAATTTTTTTTGCTATGTGTGTAACAATAACTTTTTTTAAATTTATTCATAATTTAATGCATTTTTTTATTTTGCTGTTTAATATCCTTTTTTTGTTGTGCTATTTAGAAAATTTTTAATTTGGTAGCTTATGTCTGTTTAATTTTTTTCGAATTCTGCTTAGGGAAAAATTCTGCTGTTTAATGCTGCTCAAGTTTTTTTTTCTGAGATAATGCTGCAATTTCCACCATTCTGAATTAAATATAATTTTAAATATATGAATTTGAAAGAAAATTCCATTTTACATTCCTAACTTTTCTCGCTCTTTTCGGATAATAAGCTTCCTGTAATTAAAAATTATTAATATAACTGAATCTAAAATTAGAGCTTCATATTTTTCGAATCCGGCAGCTAGGGTTACGAATGTCTCACGTTTTAGAACAATAAATAACATTAAATTGTGTTCGACAACTTTCCCAATTTTCCTACTGCGCACGACTAAGTTTTGTTCAGTGAATTAAAAACACAATACTGAAAATCGCGGTCGAGATCTAATTTCGTGCGATTTTTGTTTTTACCAATGACGATATATGTGAAGCTCAGTAACGCTTCGCATGTCTCTGCTGCTCATTTTGGATGCCATTGGCATCACGTTTTCTATTTCAAGGTCATCAGTATCCGCTCCGATTGGAAATCATGTTCACTGTCAATGTATCTTTTTGAAACACTATTAACTTCATGATTAAGAGAGATTTTTCCTTGTTCCACAGATAAGAATTTTTCCTGGTCGTAATTAATTTTTTGATATTCTAATGGAATAAATACCGATAGTCATCTTTCACAGAAACATGCCTTCTAGTTAGTATGAGTAATTAATTCTGTACAAAACCGTTGAACCGCATGGTAGAATAAAAGCATGGAAATAAATACATTAAAAGATTTTTATGAATAGTCCGAATGTTAGTTATTGAACAGTTAAAAATGAAATCAAAGAAATTACAGTCGGACCTTCATTTAACGAACCTCTATTTTGCGAACTTTTTTCTGGAACCAAGAGCATTTTACGATTTCCGTCGTTAAATAACATCCAAATAGCGAAATACATTCTCTGTTTAACGAACTTTTTCTTTTTGGGATTGAATTTTTCCCCTCCTTTTCTTTAAAAATATTTCTGGGTATTTCAGATTTTCCCCTCTTTTAACGCATTTTTTGGTGATCAATGACTTTGAGCTAGTTTTACCAGGTGCCTAACTCTATAAAATAACAAATAAAATTGCCGCTATTCTAAGCATTTCATATTTTCAAACACAAAAGCTTAAACAAAAGTAAGAGAATTCATCAGTAATTAAATTTCAGGACACATATGGTATATATATATATATATATATATAATGGACCCACTGGTAACCTTTTACCACCACATTTACAAAATAAGTCATAGTCTTTTCATATCAGTAACGTCTTTTTCACAATATATGAAAAATAGATAAAAAATCAACGAGAACTAATATTTACTAATACATTTTATGTGTATATTGAGTGTTGTCGCCAACGACGCCAACTTGTTAAGATTTGCGCTGGTGAAACGGAAAAGTACCTAAAATTTTATGCTAATTAGAAATTTTACCTATACATTTACGAGAAGGGAAAAAAAAGGTTCCGCTTTGCTTAAAAGAGGCAAATTGAAATAAACGGGTAAATCGCTTATTATTTTTTTGTTTCGATAATTTTTTCCATTCATTTCGAAAGTTGCGCTTCATTTAGTCATATCATCTGTTTTTTTCATTTTTCTTAATAAAACTTATCTTTCAAAACAATGTTAAATTGTATAACTTCAACTTAAAAAAAAAAAGGAATAAATGGACTGTAAACGATTAGCTTCGCTGAAACATTTTTTGCTTATTTTTTAAAAAAATTTCTTCACAAATAATTCTTTAAGTATCTTCAAGTTCACTACACAAATAAATGGGCGGATAAATATGAGAACCAAGAATTTAAAAAATACAATAGAATGAAATAAAATAAAAAGAGAGTGAAAAATGCCACAAATACTTTTTTTTTAAGAATACGGAAGTCAGTTGTAGAATTACCGTGCATTGAAGAAGCTCTTGTTCCTATGTTTTAACAATGTACAACATTTGTAGCGGGTGAAATAACATTACATAACTACATATAATAAAAAAACAGAAGAGAATAATTTTACTTGCAATGATTCAATCGAAAAAAAATGAAAGATTTTTGGTTTATATTTTTGGAAGTTTATCTTCAAATTGTTAAAAAATAAGAAAAATAATAATTATGTAGTGTAATTTTTTAAACACACAGAGTTTTAGAATGAAATGACCAGATATATTTAATTGAAAACCTTTTTGCCATTCTTATATATATATATATCAAAGTAAAAAAAATACTTGAATGATTAAATATCAATTCTTTTTGAAAGGTCGATTAAGATTTGCATTGCAATGGTGTTTTTATCCAAATAAAACTATTAAATGCTTTATATCGCTTGGACCATGGTGGATACTGACTTGAATATCAAACGTGTTTTTAAAATAAAATAAATTATTTCTAATGTTTTGGAAAAACTAGAAATAATATTTTCTAAAAGTATTTCAAGTATTATTAATTTATGAATACATTTTATTTTGTTTTTAATGTAGTTTATATACTTTCTGATGTAGTTTACGGTCAAGACACACATTTGGGATTTTCGAAAAATATTTATACTTTACTGTCAGCTTAAAGTTATAATATTTTTATGTATTTAAATTTTATTTATTAGTGAATAAGAAAGCATTCAATGAAGGGCATTTCAGAAATACCTTTTCATTTTCCTTTCCTTAAAGAAATCAAACTTCCCCCCATATGCAAATGTGTATCAGAATGTGAATTCTTGTAGAATATATAACATTATGGACTACTATATTTCTACGAAAATAAAGTTTAAGTAACCAAATTTTGTTCAAATTGTACTATTGAAAATCCTTTGAGTCTCATAAGATAACATAAATTAGAGAGAGGTACATGTTTCAGAAAAAAATTAAAGAAAGGATAGAATGAAAATACCATCCCATTCTTCTAAATAGATATCCTCCTTTATGCGCGAATGAATAACGTTTCCGTATGTGATTTATTCATTTATCCAATTAAGTAGAAGATTTTAAGCAGCGAAATTTCAATTTTAATTTTTATGTACTCAGTTTTATTATTAAAAATAATTAAAATAGCCTAAATTTTTGTCTGTCGGTTTCAAAATAGGTGAACAAAGAAAAAAACGGTACTTAAGTATTATGCCGTCGACCAATATTTTACAAAATAAAAATACATCACCAATTTAAAAAAGCCATTGGGACGTGCACGCGAACGGCTTTTCACTATTGTCTTTGTTTCGCGGCATTTGGCGACGTCTTTTGATTTTAGGAGATTGGTCGACGGCATAATACTTAAATAATAAACAATGTGCTAAAATATTTACCAAGGGAAGCGTTATTCGAATTCTATTTAAAACTTCAGGAGTCAGTACTAATACTAAACTAAATGGTCTCTTCAATTATCACATATACATCATTAAAGAGTAAAAATTAAGAGCCATTAAAAATGTAGAATATTTCCTCCGGTTATGCAAATATATTGTAAGATATTTTCGATCTCAATTTCAGTAAATATAGTTTTGCTGATCACGCACACAGTTTGCAGTAAACTGTTTACTCTAGAATGAACCATGATTTATAGGCCCGTTTTCGTGCTGCAGAACTTTGCATTAACATTGACTTTAAGGTGGAAGTATGAACTAAGGATAAAATCAAACTAAAAATTTAAAATAAATTTTATTCCTTGTTAAATTAGAAGATTGATTATAAAATAAAAAAAAGCACCAAAAATGTCAATATTTGATTTGAAAGTAATATACTTCATAAGAAATACGCGCATAAATTAAAAGTTCGCCAACATTCCATTTGGAATTTAAAAAAAAAAAAAATGTTAAATATATACAGGGGAAAATGTTTAAAAATGTTCTAAAATTTCTGATTTTTCTTTACTTTTCGTAAAGCTGTTATGACCTTTTCTTCTGATGTTTTGTTGTGTTTTTCAATGTAACAAATGTACCTTTTCAATGAATACAAAATTTCAACCTAAAACATTAAAAACATTTACATAGAGAGTAGTTTATCTTATGAAATGTTTGTTTGTATTCCATGCTCGAAAAATGATTGAGGATATACGAATTTTTTAAAAGCAAAATCTCTCATCATCCGCACTTTTTGCACTGATAACTGCAAAATGAAACAAACCATTAGTAGAGAAATAAAAACAAACTGACTGAAATATTCCACTTAGATAATGATGGTTTGAAAGTAATGACCCGAAAGCGTATGACCGAAAATAAAAGCACAGACAACATTAGAAGTGGAAATGCAGAAAGATTATTTAGAAATAAAAACATAGACACATCCTTTCGAATATCAAAAATAATATTAATGTACAGAACGCTTCACTGCATCATTAACATATTTATCTATATGATCGCGGTTTTAAAATGTCAGTAAATAAAAATTAGAAATAATCTCGCACCACTTGTTGATTGTCAACTCATATTCTAAAAATAAATAATTATAATGGACGAAATATAGATGTAATTTTGCTTATCTTTGTAGTATTATCTAAAGCAGGCGTCGGGCCACATTTGGCACGCGGTACAGTTCTCAGAGGGTCAACTGGGCCCGGGTCTCGGACACAATGGGGGCTTGTCTCATTCTCGACTCAGTCTGCATATGACCATTTCAGTTAATTTCAACGGTCAAATGTTATTTCCGGTCGTATTCTCCGAAAAACTAGGAATTTCGTACCATGTTTCAACTAGATATATGTGATGACCGTCGTCTACATACAGGACTAGGTCTACCCTCATACACAGTCATTACTCATTGGGTCAAAAAGCGGCAATCGGTTGAGCCGGTTTGTGCGATTTTAAGTCATGTACATTTACCGGTTGATTCAAAAATATCGTGACCAATTTCAAAGCATCATAATTGTTTTCGAACTAAGTTATTTACATGAAATTTTCAATGTGGTTTCCTGTGGTGTAGTACATTTTGCGTAAACGTTTTCGCCAAGCCAAAAAAGCTTTTTGACCATTTGGGGGGGGGCATTTTTCCAGCTTTCTCTTTGATTGCTTTTTGAAGCCTTTGGAAATTTCTTACTTATCGTATGTTTAATTTTTTTAAACATCCCATAAAAAATAATCGCAATGAACACAGTCAGGGTGAAGGTGGTAGCCATTTGTCAGGAGGCAGAAAATTTATTATTATTATTTTATCTTTAAGCCATTTTATAGTTGATTTTGCAGTATGACTTGGTGCGAATCTTGGTGCAAAACAAAGTTTACTTGAGGGTGAAGACGTTTACTTTTTTTGATCAAGTGTTTAAAAACTTTATTCTGATAGTACTTAGCATCAATTTTAGCCTTTAGTTCTACAAAAAAAAATGGTTTTGTTAACCCTTGAGAGGATATTCACATCCATACCATAACACCTAACGGCCAACTTGCATTTTGCAAAACAGCTGCGTCTTTTCGACATTTTTTGAGTTAAATATATTGGATCTTTGTTTTGCCAGTGGAGAATGACATGAAACAGTGCTTCATCTGAAGTTATTAGTGCTTTGTATCTACCTTTGTGTAACATTAAATGCAGAGACCAAGAACGTTTCCTTCGTTTTTCTACGGTCTTAACAGACATCTGAAGACAGACTGGTTTATTCACTTTTTTATAGCCAATTTTCTTTATCTGACGGCAAATTGTCGATTGCGATAGCTATAGTTTCTTTGCTGAAGTTCTTTGAGGCAGAGGATTTTCTACAGTGATAAGTCTTTTAGCTTCTCTTTTTCTGTTTCCTTAAGGAATTTCTTTCATCCACATTTTTTTCCTGGAGCTTTTGATTGCCAGCCATTATTTACTTTCGAAGTTTAGATAGAAATCCATTAGCAAAATGTCTGTTTTGATTTTTAAATGCTTTATTTATAATAGAATTTGAGCAAACATCTTTCAAAAGCCTTAAAATTTTGTTTCGGGTTTGAGGATCTAATTTCGGAGCCATAATTTACTCCCGCTAATAAAAATAGTTAGATTGGTATTATAAATATTTGATTTTTAAAATATATCTGGCAGCAAAGCAATACAATTTACCATTCACAGTTATATGCTTTTATAATTGGTCACAACAATTTTGAATTAACCGGTATTTGTTTCGAATTATTGTTTGTACAACGTATGCTATGTACTGTCTACTTTTAAGGGTCATAGATGGGGCCTACTTTTGAGTAGGGGCCCAGTGCCTGAAGAAGTATTAAGACGTCCCTGCTTAGTAGCAATCTACAAATTTGTCAATTTTTGAGGGGATGGAAGTTGATAATTTGAAATGAAGCTTGTTGGACTAACGTGTTCAGAGTTATGGAAAGCAGCATTTACGGAATTACAAAAAAATCTGAAAGATAATTCTAACGATAAATTGATAACTATTTAAAATTATTGGATGTCATTACTAGAGGGATTTAATAGTTTGAATAAAATTGCATGCACTCTGCTATCCGCGTTTGGTTTTACATATTTATGTGAACAAATCTTTTCTCATACGAAAAATATTTTGTGTCCGCTAAGAGGTTTTTAACAACTGCATGTTCAGAATCGTGTCAAATTGAAAGTCACAAATCATGCTCTCTTGATATTGTATTATAAAGTAGAGTGATGTAGAGACTAGGTTCCAGTCAAAATTTTTATTTCATTATATTGAAGGAGTACTTATACTTTATGTTACTTATTTCTTATTTTAATAAATATGTTTAAAAGATGCACAATACACACATAGTACAATTAAAATTTTTTTTATGGTTATTTTGAAGGAATGGTTATATTTTATGTTGTGTATTTCTTATCTCGAGATAAATATTTTTAAATGATGCAAAAATAAAATGCACACAATAAAACTCTAAATCAGTATTCTTGACTTTTGTTTCTTGACTGCATGTATATTTCCAATGAAATCGAACGATTTCAAATATTTTCTGTGTGGCACGCTGAATCATATTGGTAGATTGGTTTGGCATGCCAAAGCTGAAAGGTTGCGGACCCCTACTCTATATCATCGGTCTTCAGTAATAGCAGTAATCGAACCTACGACTCGGCAACGCGACCCCCGCTACCGCGACCACTCAATTACAAAAAGACACTGTGTGACCCCATAAAATCTATATAATTTCCACACCATGTGTTCATGCAAACTTTGAGTCTCAAGAGATGTAACGTGTACCAACCTCTCTACACGGTGGGTCTTTAGTGGTAAAAAGATTCGAAATTATGAATCGGCAGAAACAATACTAGCCATGAGTTCGTGACCATAAATATTCGGCTACAGTACAACCACTGCATTCGTAGTAATGTGCAGCTAATGATTCTTATTTAAATACTACAAAATTATAAAGTGTTCAAGAAAAGGTAAATACAGGGTGTCCGAGCTTAAAGTATCCAAAAATTATGGCTTACTATTACGGAATCAAAATGTAATAAACCGTTCATCTGTGGATTGGAAAACTCTTGGAGATTTTTTGGATCCAGTCCAATCGGCTGCACGTGCGCGCATTATTCGGCAATTGCAGGCGATACACTTTTTACATTGACTTCATTAGCAAAGATGTGGATGCCACAGCAAAAGATGTAGTGCTTACATTGGTTAGCAAAATTTAAATCAGTGCTCGAACAGAATGGAATGTCGTTAATGGCTTGCCTAATAGATCCTTATCAGGACACCTACAAAATGAATCATTCACACGATCAACAGTGTCTTCCATCACGAAAATTTAAGGATACTTGGCAGTTTGAGATGTCAAAGTTTCCGCCGCCTTTAAAGTTCTTTCCCATTGATTGATAGATTTTAAGTTTGGAGGAACGACATTCCATTCTGTTCGAACACGGTGCTGTACACGCGTGAGTGATTTAAATTCCTTAAACCCAAGTACGCTTTGCACTTTTTGCTGTTGCGTCCACATCTTCATTAATGAAGTCAGCGTAAAAAGTGTATCGTCTGTAATTGCCGAATAATGCACGCACGTGCGGCCGATTGGACTAGACCCAAAAAATCTTGAAGGGTTTTCCAATCCACAGATGAACAGTTTATTACATTTTGATGAATAGTTCCGTAATAATAAACCATAACTTTTGGATACTTTAAGCCAGGACACCCTGTATATACCGTAAAATCCGGTGTATAATGCGCCCCTAATCTTTTAAGGCACACCACAGCAACAAGGTTGCCGACCCCTGATCTAAAGAATTGTCGAAATCTGAAGCACACGATAACAAATCCTCCTTCCACATTCCCGACCCAACCCGCATTTTAGGTTAAGGTCATGGACTATGTGGATGAACGTAATGAAACAGGAAAAATCGCCTACTGTTTTATAAGAAACACGATTCAACTTATAAGCCCGAGGGGTGAATAAATGTTTCCGGTAAAAGAAATATATGTATGCTTCTTGCATTTCACTAGAAAAAATAATAAATAAACTATGTTTCAGAAAAGCGTTGTGTTAAAATAATGAGAGTCTAATTATAGACACGATAATAAACTGCCCACGCATAAAGGCACAGCTTGAGCCTCCCATTTTCAAATTTAAGTTCCAAAGTAGTAGAATGTGTTTGTTGTAGACAACAACCATTAAGTGAGAGAATAATACTTTTTTAAATGTTAAAATTTTTGCGTTGTTTATGCGTGTTTCTGAGGAGAATTGACCCGCAACACTTTTCCCATGCACGTTGTTATATGTAAAATACACGCAAAAAAAGGTCATAATTTTTTTGTTTAAAGTCAATGAACTATTTCTCTTGGGAATGAAAAAACAAAATATATTCACTAGAATGCTGCTTGATATCTTACTACAATACTTCTAGGTAGTCGCTGATTTTAACGTATTTTAGAATGAAATCATAAGTATAGTAAATAAAAAAAAACAGCGGCGTAACACCCCCGCATTGTGGAGAGGGGCAAGGGTTCTAAGGGGCCCAAAGTCTGACTGACGCCAAGTACCCAAAACCTGACTTAACAGGAAGGCCCTAATATTCTCCGTTACGCAACTGCAAAAAAAAAAAAAAATCTTAACTATAATAAGTAGAATAAAAATAAGCCCTTAAATGTATCATTGAAATTACAATTGAAGTTTACAGTCACAAAAGCGTATTAATTGAAATAAAAAAATTAATTTAAAAGAAATGAGGAATTCAAAAAGTCACCCTAAATCTACCAGAGAGCTGAATATGGTTCAAGAAACTGTTTTCGTGCAGTGACGTATAAAACGATTGATTCATGAAAAAATATAATTTCCTGATACAGATTAATTTTCTAATGAACAGGTCTAATCATTTGATAAACTCGTGGTCAGTGCTGTATTTGTCGGTGATTTCGCAGGTTCGCATTGACGCACGAGGCTCTTATATTGTCGTAGTGTGTAAGTTTCAATAACGGGATGTTGTCCCGGTCACTTGACTGAGATTGAAAACTGAGGTCCGTCGCCAAAATGTTCTGTTCCATGTTAATAAACAATTGATCAATTCATTTTAAAGATTAAATTCCATATATACTCTGATTTTTAATATTTGGTATTTTTTCGTTTCCCTGGCTCAGACAATAAAGTAACCAAAAATGATACAACCGACGCCAAACGGAATATTCCCGATGGTAACCTTTTATCACCCCATTTTTAAAACAAGTCGCGGTCTTTTCTTATCAGTAATGTCTTTTTTAAAGAAAAATCAAAACTGGATGAAAACCAATGAAAACTAATGTTTATTAATATTTTTTTGTGTGTATAATTTATGTTGACGCCAATAAAGCCATTTGCGAGATTTGTGTCGGTGAAACGAAAAGGTACCCAATATTTTTTTAATTTTCTCTTTTTCTTTGAAACATCTGCTATACTTATAACATTAACAACGTATTTGTAGATAAAGGAATCAATTCGAAAGATTTAAAAAAAATTAATTGGGTGATTTGGAGATCCTGTAAGCCATATTATTTACTGTAGTTATTTATTCCAGAACTAGTTTAGTTCATTTTCAATGATATTCATTTTAATTTTCTTTTGTTTTTGTATAAATATTTTTTCTTTAACACTTATGTTATTTCACATTTTTTTATATATATTTATAATTCAAAAGCCGTTAAATAGTTTTTTATTAGGCATACCAATAACAGAATCACTCATTTTATCAATTTTTTAAAATAGTTCTCGACATAAACAGAATTAAGTGTAGAACACAAAAATTATGTGATTGCCACATACGTGAGCAAATTCTTAAAAATAACTGATTTTATTTCAATTTCTTTAATTTTAAGCTAGATTTGCTTATTCCTTATGAATATTTCGATTCGGAATGTGTTGTATAATGAGTCCGACATCTGAGTTCGCGTCAACAAATTATTATTCTGAATGAGTCTTGTATACGTGAAGCTTTCTTACCATTAAAATGTGTCTTTATTAGATATAGAGGCTCCCATTCTTTGATTGGAACATAAATTCGAAATTTATTGAGATAAATAAAACTCGTACTTTTATTTTAGTCAAAATTCACTGTATTTTAAATCTCCTTTGGCGGGAGGTGAGCATTTTTATTATTATTATTATTTTAGCTCATAAGATCAATTCACTAAAATTTGGCAAGATAGTTTTATGTTTAAAGTCTATAGTTTTATTCATTTAGATGTATTTTCAGAAATATGTTAGTTATCTCTGTGTTAATATATATAAAATAATAAAATATATTATAATAAATCTCTACACAATTGCGCAAACTGCATTTTTAATATATAAAATAAAAGCTATTTTTGTTATTAAACTGTTTTGTTATTAAAAAGAAATTTATTGTTTACCAAGATTGTTTTTTAATTGCAAATTGGCACAGAAAAAAATTGTCATTTATTCAGTTGTTTTTGAAATAATTAAAAAAATTAAATAAAAAGTGTTATTTTTGAAATTTTAAAACAAAGAACAATATTACGTATTAGATAACTTATTTTTTGACATAATGTATTTCATTACTATTTATTTAAATTGTTTCTTTCTTTTCCTAAGTTTAAAAAAAACCATATCCTTTTCTAAAAAAAGAAGGGGGGAAAATAGCTTAATTGAGGGGTTTATAGGAAAAAGCCAAAGAATTAATAAATGGAAACAAAATTGTCTGCTGCAATTTAACTACAATAAAATATAAGGAAATTCTTTATGAAAATTTCTTTTTTCAGATAGGATTATATAAACTACTAGCCGTTACCCACCCGCTTCACTGGGTATTTCACGATGTTGTATATATGTATACTGTTTACATATATATTAATTATCGATATGTAGCATTAAGAATTCGATTGTATTGAAAAATATATTTATAGCTGTTACACTCTCGCCCCTTGATATAAAAAGAACATAAATTATAATATCTAATATTTCTATTTATATCTAAAATAGAAGTAGAAAGGTTTTTTTCGCTCACTTAACCTAATAATCAAGTGGATTTCCACCAAAGCAACTTTCAGTGGATCTATACTCCATAAAATAAACATGCGTGCTAAATTTCAAGTCTAATTCTAACAGAGAAAAAACGGAATTTTTACCATCAATACCTCGTAGACAGCATTCTTAGCGGATTCCAATTCAACAAAAGAAGCATGCAAACAAAATTTTATTATTATACTATTATAGTCTTAGCAGTTCAAAAACGGGAATTTTGTCTATTAATACGCCCCAATAACTCTCCCCGCTTCCCCCTGGAGTTGATTTCCGTAAAATCCATTCTTAGTGGAACTCTATTCAACTAAAGAAAAGTGCTCAACAAATTTCAAGTAAATGAGTTAAATTCAAAAACAGGAATTTTTCTATAACACGCCTTAATCCCTCGCAACCCCACTCCTTTGGGGGTCGTTTTCGCAAAAATCTTTGTAAAAGGAACTTTATTCCATGAACGGAACATACCTTCTAATTTTCAAGCAGGTGGTTCTATTACTTGAAAAGCGGAAATATTTATCTATTACGCCCTTAATCCCCCTCAGTGACCCTTGGGGTCGATTTTCACAAAACCCATTTTGCAGCGGATCTGTACATTATGAAAGGAATTCGCTTACCAAATTTCAAGACTGTACGTCTAATAGTTTAAAAATGGAAATAAGTATGTATAACGCCCCTTAAGTCCCCGAAACGCCACTTAGGAAACGATTTTCACAAAACCCATCTTATAGCGGATCTCTACTCAATGAATGGAATCAGCTCACTAAATTTCGAGATTTTACGTGTAATAGTTTAAAAAAGGAGTTAATTGCCTATAACGCCACTTAATTCTCTACAACGCCACTTGGGAGTCGATTTTCACAAAACCCATTCTGCAGGGGATCTGTACTCTTTGAAAGGAATCCGCTTACCAAATTTCAAGACTGTACGTCTAATAGGTTAAAAATGGAAATAATTATGTATAACGCCCCTTAAGCGCCCTCAACGCCCCTTGGAGGTCGATTTTTGTAAAAATCATTATGTAGGGAATCTCTACTTTATGAAAGAAATCTGTGTACCAAGTTTCACGACTGTACATCTAATAGTTTAGTAATGGAAATAATTATCTATAACGCCCCTTGGGGTTCGAACTTTGCAAAATCCGTTCTTAACTGACGTCTACTCCATGAAGGGAACCTACCTACCAAATTTTAAGTCTGTAGGTTTAATAGTTCCGGAGATATCGTGATTAGTCAGTGAGTCAGTGAGTGAGTGAGTGAGTCGCTTTTCTCCTTTATATACTATATAAAGAGTGTTTTTTTTCCAGGTATAGAAGTTTAAGTTGGCATTACTTTCCAAGATGGCGACTGATTTAACAGCTGTCAAGTGATTTATTCTCAGTTTGGTTTGGCAATTCATCAAAACGATCATCAAGCAAGGCGTAGATTCGTCGAATGGGCCCAAAACAAGATTGCCGTTGTTCCCGATTTTCATAAGCGAATTTTGTTTAGCGATGAAGCGCACTTCTGGTTGAATGGCTACGTCAACGAACAAAACTGCCGCATTTGGAGTGAAGCTAATCCACAAGTGTATGTCGAAACACCGTTACATCCAGAAAAACTGACTGTTTGGTGCGCTTTATGGGCTGGTGGAATTATTGGTCCGTACTTCTTCAAAAACGATGAAGGCCACAACGTTACAGTCAATGGTGATCGGTATAGAGCCATAATTACTAACTTTTTCATTCCTGAATTGAACAATCATGATGTCCAGGAGCTGTGGTTCCAACAAGACGGCGCAACATGTCACACAGCTCGTGCCACAATCGATTTATTGAAAGACACGTTTGGTGACCGCCTAATTTCACGTTTTGGACCTGTGAATTGGCCTCCAAGATCTTGTGATTTAACACCGCTAGACTATTTTCTGTGGGGCTATGTAAAGTCATTGGTCTATGCGGATAAGCCACAAACGCTTGACCATTTGGAAAACAACATTCGCCGTGTTATTGCCGATATACGGCCACAAATGTTGGAAAAAGTCATCGAAAATTGGACGTCCAGATTGGACTACATCCGAGCCAGCCGTGGCAGTCATATGCCAGAAATCATATTTAAAATGTAATGCCACAAGTTTATCTTTCGAATAAAAAAAATTCATGTCAATCGAATAATACATCGTTGTTTTATTGCAATTTAAATTTCTATACCTTCTAAAAAAACACCCTTTAGATTTAGTGATTTATACATTTTACCAGTAGCGCACACAGGAATTTTTCAAGGGGTGGGGGTCCAGGGTCGAAAGTTCACCATTCTTGTATCATGCTCCTTTTGATTTTATCGATTTTCGGGAACAAAACACAGTAAAAAACTAGTTATTTAATAAATAATTAGCATTAATTAATAAAATTAATCATTAATAACAAATACTTAATTAAATTTTACGTACTATATACTTAGAATTATAATCAATCGGAAAAAAATCAAGGGCTTTGGGGGGGGTGTCCGGACCCCCAAGACCCTCCCTTGTGTGTGCCACTGCATTTAACTAATATTCTTTTTTATCTACTGAGACACAATCTTAAAGAATATTACCAGGAGCTGTAAATTACATATTCATCAAGGTTGATACAAAACATGTATACAGAGCTACTGTTATTCCATTTCAATTAACTCTTAAATTATTTCTCGTGTTTCTTCTACGAAAATTTATTCCATTTGAACTGAACTTTGAATTGAGTTCATTTAAATTACACAGATAAAAACTCGGAGCATAATCGTAGCAAATATTTCTTTCACTTTAGTTGTGCTCGCCTAAGATTGGATTGTAGATTAAGTAGATGATGTACTTAATAGGCCTTTTTTGTATGCATAATCAATTCGCCTACGACTATAACACACATGTTAATTATTTGAAAACACGTAAATGGTATGTTCATGTTTTAAGTGAGCATAAGTAATGGAATTTTCTTCTAGATGCTATCCGTCATCGTTTCGCAGTTTAAGGCTGTTTCGAATTTTTGCGTTGCTACTTTTATTGTTATTAATAAATTATTCATTATAGTGTGTTTTCTACTTGATAAAATTTACAAATTTGTTCACGTGTACAAAGCTTTATTTTTTTCAAGTACCTATGTTAAGTAAATGGAAAAGAACTTCAAAAGTTACGCACACATACTTGTATACAACTTTTGAATTGAAGTAATTTGATGCAATATTTTTTAAATCGATCTATAAGAAATGCGATCTATGCAAAAGTTAATTTCAAGTATCAAATTTTGAATTTCACCAAATAAAATACGCCAAAAGCATAAATCAAATAACTGGATGTTGATAATCTAAAAGTTAGATTATTTCTCAAATATGTTCATTTCAAGAAATATAAAAGTAAACATTTGATTTCTCAATGTTCATTTTCACAAAATTATAATTACTTAGAAAAAGAATGATATATGTAGAATAATATTACATATCTTTTGAGTAATTAAATTTTAACGCGCTTACTGCCAACTACGAGATAACTCGTTGCTTCATTTAGTTCTATTTAAATTTATTTTCCTTACTTTAACTAATTTTTAGTTGACTTACTGTAAGTTATACAGTAGCTATAGATGTATTATTTAGATGAAAATTCTCTTCCATATTATAATCGCTTGCATTAATTCAATATATAATTAATGTGTATCTCTAATTTATATGATTACTTAATTTATTTACTGATATAAAATCGTCTGTTGTTAAAGGTTTGTTACTGAAATTGGCATCTTTTGTAATTATTCTAAATACGTTTTTGTGCGTTTGTAGAAAAAAATTGCAATGCATAATTGACGCTGGTTGGATTTAATACGTGAATTGTTTTTGTATATTTTTGAGATACTATCATTTATCTTTATTTTATGGATATATTTTTGATAATGAGTGATTACAAAAATAAAAAAAAACATTCTATGGAATAAACTTTGGTTGCTAGTATTCACACTCGTAGTTGACATAGTTTAGGACTCTAATTTTGAGTCTTCTCGTAGTTTGTTATTTGCAATACCTATATAGCTACAATGAAATTCCTAATATATCAGTATAAATATAAATTTAGTAATTTTTGTATGGTAAATAATTTAAAAACACTGATTTTTTTTATATTGAGATGATGAAAAGCAGATTGTGGTATTCAAGTACCTTCAAATACTGGAGATGGATTTCGTCACGTGATGTTAAATACTGTGCTTATGTAAAATTAAGACAAAATTCAATTTTGTTGCTAAATTTCACAAAGCTTCAGCTAAATTAAATTTTTTATTGTCTCATAAATACAAGTAAAATAATTTTCAAAAAAGGTTCGATTTTATTTCCACGTTTTATTTTCAGAATAAAAAAAGAATTATGTAATTAATGCTTATGGATCGAGATTATAGTTTGTGAAGCCCTGCAGCAGCAGTTAGAAGTTTAAATGATTTTTATGTTGATTTATAGGAATATAACGAATTATAATATTAAGTTTAATAAAACTTAAGTAAATATTAGTTTAAATCTCATTTATTCGCGGTAAAAATATTTTCTAAAAATAGAGATCTCTGACTGTGTTTTTTTTAAACTTATTTTTTCTGTTATATATTATGTTTAGAAGCCAATAAAATACTTCAAAAAAGATTACAATAAGTAATAACAAATCAATCACCCATTATTATTATCTGAATGCAGAAAAAAAAAAAAAGAAAAGCGTTACTAAGTATAAAATACTTAAAGATTCTAAGTTCTTAAATTAAAAAAAAAAAAAAGAAAACTTTGGAAATAAGATATCTTGGGTTAATATTATAAAAATTACATTTCTTAAAGTCACATAGGTTATATATATTGTTATATGTTAGTATGAAAAAAAATAGGGCAATGAAATGTCGTTTACAAATCTAATATCTATTTATTTACATTGTTCAGGCATAAAGATTTATACCCAAAAATAAATCTAACAAGCACGTTTTTATTTATTTAACGAACATTAAGAATTTTATGGTCAACGAAATGGTTATAAATCTTTTTTATATTCTTTAATGATACACATCATTCTTCTGTAAAAAATGTGCATGTTTGTATACGTGATCATTTTCACGAAATATAAGGGATATGAAACGCTGAAAAAAAAATCCTCAACTAACAGCAACCGAAACAGTTTCCATTGTATTCAAATACACTATATTTGAGTTTTATAAAGCACTCACAGATACCATTTTTCTCAGCAGCCATTTCCCTAATATAATAGCTTAAAAAAACTTTTAAAACTAATTATTTATCGATCATCACCAATTCAAACGTTCCATAACCGTTACAGTTTTCTTAAATGATCTTTTGGAACAACTCGCCGTAATTCATTTATTGAGGGGGAAAGAAAAAGAATAGAACGTTAGGAAAACAGAGAACGTTCGATTTTTTTTTCACACGCAAATATCTGAAACAAATAGAAATAGTAAAATAATTATGAGATGTGTATTTAACAATTGGTTGTTTATAATGAATCGCTACTATATTAAATATGACAGGAACGTAGTTACTGTTTCACCTGCTTTTATACTTTTCCAAGTAAGGCGATGATCGGAGAGTTCACAGACCTACCCTGAGGATATCGTCGCCATTTAAATAAGAAATGAAACATTATCGTTTGACGTTCGGCGATAGGATTTCATGGCCAATCCAGTTTAGCGTCACATTTTGTCAAGGTTATAAAGAAGTTCGAATTAAGTAGAAAAGGTATTCACCTTTTACACTTGAAGATTTCGTATGGCCGAAAAATGAAATATATTATGGAACCAGGTTGTGTGTGTATGTGTCGAGCTTGATGAAGTTAATACAACTTTCGCATTCCAAATTTGAACCAAGCAAACCAGATTTGTCATATAATATAATCGATAATTGATTTATTTTCCAGATTTAAAATTCATTGGTGCCAGATTTCAAAACCACATTGTGTTAAGAAAATGGTACAGTAGAAGTGGTTACAATTTCATCGGAATTATAATTATTTCAAATACAAACGTATTCTTTCAAAATTTCAAGATTTGTTTAATGTGGCATTAAAATTAGAAAAAATATACAAATTCATAAAGATTTTTATGGAACTATCAATTGTAAAATAACTTGAATCAAGATGAATTTCTAAATTTCAGTTTTAGCTCTTTGAGCTTATTTTTCATTATGATTTATTTTTTGAAAACAGGTTTGTAGAAAAACTTTATTTGATTTGAAAAGGTGCTAAGTCAGATAATTTATCGCACGAGATTCAAGCCATTACTTCATTCATTATGTCTTAGGAAAAAATTTCATCGGAAAAAATTATTTCAAATTTTCCATTTTCGCCTTTTTTTTCTATTAGGTAATGTAAAATTATTTATGCAGTCAAGCCTGTGTTTTTATGCAGTTTTTTCTTTATGCAATTTTTAAGAGGGAATTTTAAGTTATTTGTAATATTTGACATTGTGATTCTACGTAAATAAGTTCCTCATAAGATTGTATAGATCCTACATCTTAAATTCACTTTTTTGTATCGGAAAGTATATACAGCTCATATCAGCAAATTTCTTAAACATCAATCATTATTTTATAATATTTTTATATATATACCAAAGGTGCTTAATGGGTAAAACAGATGATTGTATAATGAAATGTCTTAAAGTACCTATAATTGAGAAAAGTATGGAATTATCGCGTTAAAACATTCTCATCGAGATTTGCTATGTTGGAAATTTTTTTAAATTTTACTTATAGAGTTAGTATCTCTAGTTCCTAGAAATTCGTCGGTAGTATAATGATCACATTAATATGTAAGAATAATGCAATTAAGGTCTTGGTTATGGGGTTCCATCACCATATAAGAACTCTTAGAGTTCATAAAAAATGCATAAGAATTAAAGAAGCAGAGCTAAAACTTTCAGGGCTGTTATAAAAGAATCTATCTGATGTATAGTTATATGAAAAGGGCTTTTTTACAGCATCTGCAGAACTATGGATCACAGTTTCAGCAGTTAATTCTCTTCTAAGACTTCCTAGCCTTTTTAAGCTCTTCACCCGTTCAGGATCATGATCTCATATAGTATGTGATCACTTCAGGACACACGGTATCACATGTAAGATTGTGTTTTGCTCGTTCTGAGGCCCGTGATCACACCATTGTCATCTTAATTTGGAATTTATGGAATTTGGAATGATTATAAACTATAAATTTTTTTTTCCATAATAATTCATTACATAATTCAGTTTTAATAAATTTTTAAATGAAGTTAATTTTAACGGGAAAAATAGTTTGGTCCTGAACGGATTAAAAAAGCACTTTTTTGCTATTACGTAGAAAATATTTTCTAAGAAAGACGTTTTTTTATGCGATTCTTATTTAACGCATAAAAATATTTAAGAATGTATGAAAATGTCTGTGCTAAACTGATTCGTCAACTTTTGCGCATTTTTATTCCCCTCCCCCCACATTAAATCAGGTTTGAATGTACAGGCATATAAACTGTTTTTCTTTATATATCTGAAAATTAACAAACTGTTTTAATAAATTACTTACTTCTATACTTTTTTCTGAAATACATTTTTAGTTTAAGAAAATGACATTTAAATATTATACTGTGAACAAACTTCGTTAAGTCAAAAGACGTCAAAAGCCACGATATGCGGCCAATAATGGAAATTGCTTCTACTCAAGTTCCAAATCAATAATAATAACTATGACATCATTTGACGACATTTTTTAAATTGGCGATGTCTTTTCGTTTGGTGAAATTGGTCAACGGTATAATACGTAAGTACCAATGAAATATAAATTCCTTCCTAATAGAAGATTATAGAGCAGGGATGGTAAACCAATGGCACGCGTGCTATTGATGGCATATGATACAATATTTTGGGCAAGTCACCGATCAAAATGATTTACTTTTTTGCGAGAATTTCTCAGTTCAAAGAATTATCAGAAAAGGGCAAATTTATTATGCACCCTGATGTAACTTCATTTGATAAACTGAACCTGTTCAAATTCTATCGAAGAATTTGAAATACTACTGTGTGTGTGTGTGTGATTAATTTCCAATCTAGTTCAATTTTGCTCCAAAAAATTTATTGAAACAAGAAAAAAGTTGGAATTAAATGAAACAGGAAAATTAACAAGCAATATACGTAAAAATGTCGATAACGAAATGTTTTAAACATGGGATTCGATCCCATACACATTTAATTGTTTGAAAAAGATGGCTCATACTATTTTGACCATATTTTCATGTACGTGTACCTGCTGGTCATTATTTTTAGGTATGAATAACATTTAAGACTCACTTAGAAACCATTTGGCAGAGGACTCCAATTTGACATGTATTCTGCTTAAAGTAACACCTTACAATTCTAATATAAGGTATCTGTCATCTAATCTGCAACAACAGAAGTCACACACACTATTGTTACTTTAATTTGAATAACAGTGAAAAATATATTTTTTCACAGAAAATAAAGAGTTTTGCGTTGTTAGTATTTTCGCAATAACCAAAAGTCAAAATTATTTAACGGCACGTTTATGCCTCATTAAATATTTCCCAAGAAAAAAATGGCACGTTGATCCATAAAGTTTCGCCATCCCTGTTATAGAGTAATATTAATTGCATTTTGGAACACATTCATCTTTCACCTTACACTAAAATCAATCTCCGCATTCTATGATTAATTTAAAAGTGGGATGGTTCATAAAAGATACACAATGGACATTGATCAAGGAGGGGACCAGCCTTTTTGTAGTAATACAATATTTACCGATATATCTATTTACACCATTTTATTTTTTAACTTATTTCCGTGTTTAAAAGACTTAGATCGAGCCAAGTGTTCAAGGATGCGAAACGATGTGACTGGAGAGGCGGAAATACATGAAATCAGATTTGCTCATCAAAACAGTTTAATCGCTCAATTGGAAAATAAAAAGAGAAATATCGGTGGTTACTTCAAAATTTTTAAGAATCAAGTAATGCGCTAAACGAGATGCGCGATATTAATTGACAGATAGTGCGAATTTCTGACGTTTTAAATAGATAATTTAGACGTTTGAATGGAATTTAGAGGCGAAATATTTTCTGTAGAAATTCGCAACTACTTTCATGTCTGTTTATAAGATATTAAAAAATCTACTTTAAGCTTCATAATTAACTTAGAGCAACTTTATAACCCTTTATCTACCGCATTATGATTTACTGCAGTTTTTTTCATGCAATATATTTTTTTTTATCACTACATTGAAAATTAAGGGATGCACATAAGCAAAATACTCCACTTTGGGAAATTTAATCCGTTAGAGCTAATGAATTAATTAAAGATATTCCACTGCAAAATTAATTATATACACTGTTCACTTAAAATAAATAGTCAAATCGTTTTCTAAGTCTTCATTAACATACAAAATAAGAGACACTTAAATTTTGACATTAATTATTTTTTCGGGACAAAAATGATAATCTTTGAAATCCGCTGAAAACGCAATTTCTGCTATAAAACTATTCGTCTTCCCCGCTAAAATACTCATCATAGAACCCGTGCTACCATATATCTTGGAAGAGTGGATTTCAAAGAATACTTCTGCTAAGTACTGTCAGAATCTTCGTAAAATTAGTTATTCCATGTTATTTAAAGTGAGTGGTACTTATAAGTACTGTCGGTAGATAAAGGATTAAAATGGAATATGTGCTGAGTATATATTTTTTAATAACCAAGCTTTTCAAACATAACTTCTATAATTTCCATCGGTACTTACGTAATATCGCAACCTATTGGCGACATTTTTTTAAAAGAAGTACCTGGTTGCCGATTCAGCGCGTACGACACATAAGAAATCGAGGCTGCCGACTTGGAGAGTTATTAATAAAGTTGGCGATTGTTGAGATAATACACAAGCCCCTTTCAATCTTACATCCTTATCAAGCTTCAAAAGAAAATGATAATATTAATACTGGCTATAAACGAACACTTTTTTTGTATATTATTAGATTTTTTTTATTTAAATGATTAATTTTCATGGGTTTAAAACAATGAATTGCAATATTTAAATATAATAATTTAAATATATATATATATATATATATATATATATATATATATTACTTGCTTAAAATTCGAATCTTTTTTATAATATCTAATTCATAATTCCGAATACCCTATTTTGAAACGCGTCTCATTTCATCTCGCACTAAAAATTTTAAATTTATGTTTTGACAACTTTTTTAATAATTCTTCTTTAAAACGTAAAAGAATATCCTAGAATATAAAGAATATTCCGAGTAAAAGAATATCGTAATAGCTTACACGTACCTTACTAAGCAGTTTTACTTTTCCCTATAACAATGAAGTAATTTATATAATTAATAATTGTACTTACGTATTATCGCAACCTGTTGGCGACATTATATGAAAAGAAGCACCTAGTCGCCAATGCAATGCGTACGACTCATAGGAAATCGGGGCTGCCAACTTGGCGAGTTATTAATAGAGTTGGCGATATTGTTGCGATAATACGTAATTACCCTGATAATTACCCATAATAACTAATTTTCTAATGATTAACAATTCTCTTGAATACGTGATTTACCTTTTATATCACATTTCCCCCTGTTTTTCCTTGCATACTTAAATAGGGAAATTTAATAGTTCATTCTCTTGTATTTTTGTACTTGCGCGAAATTCACGCTCAAAATAAATCCTCTAATTTTAAAATTTAAAAAATTATAATGTAAAAAAAATCAAAAACGCTTTTTATTGCCACGACTAAAATTCACAAAATAAATCTCATTAATACATTATACTTATAATAAAAATATGAAATTTTTTCCCTAAAAACATGTTTGAATTTGATTCTTAAAATGTATCATATTTATCAAAGTATTACATTAAATAAATTAATGTAATACCGCGTTATAAATAGGAAAATACTAAGCAAAACGCGATAGTAACATATTTGAAGCTATGTTCCTCCTTCTTCAGAGTAAAACTTTTACCTTGCCTTTACGTTTGAAATAAAAAAAAAATTTTAGATGAAAAGTCATGGTTTTACTGCAGAATTTTACAAATGTAAACGTGTGTATTTAAAAAGAAAGCATGTACGTACGTGTGTATAAAAATAATTTTCATTTATCTTGTTTCTCTATTCATTTTCTGGTTACCATCAGAAATATAACATACCAAGATACAATTAGGCGAGATAATATTCCTTCTTTAAGTCCAAAAGTTGGAGGCGATAATTACAACTCGTTCTTAAAAGGGATTGCAAATATGACGGTCGTGGCCCATAATGAAACAGGGCAATTCGAATTATTAATGGCATGGTATAAAATGCCGCAGGTTGATCATAAAAGTTCCACTTTTTACCAGACGAATACCTAATATATTAAATACCAAACAAATTCTTCACATTACTGTTTTAGAATTCTCCTGCGGTTGCAAGAACAAGTTTATTATATCCTACATATTCTGCGTGCTATTTGTATTTAATGGTTTAATTACATTTGGAATTGCTTTGTTTCCTGAATTTGCTGTTTCTTACTATTCTTTGATATCAGAAAATATCAAGTATTCATTACACACAGCGTTTTTATTTTTAAAAGATATATTTAAAAGTACTTTTCCTATTTCTTGTAACAAAGGAACAGAATACTTGTAATATATATATATATATATATATATTAGTCACTTTACAACCTTGTATTTAACATTTAAATAAAAATGATGCATTTCTGAATATTGTTTTTTTTTCAGTGTTTTTAAAGTTTATACTTATCTGGATTCATGTCTTGCAATTTCTTTCGGGATTAATGTCTTTCCTTTCTCTATTTCTCTATTTACTTTTCGAATAAGTAGCATTTTTCTTTCGGTGAATTCACTTCAGTCGTTAATGTTTTTCAAAATTCAATTTAATACGTGGTATATTACCTACTGTTCTTAATATTCATATTCTTTACAAGTGAAAATCATAGCAAGAATTTCATCGAACATTTCACTTTTTATATAAACATTGCTGTAACAAAATACACATCTAATTATTATAACTACTAACTTCAAGACAAAACTAAAACTGTGGAATTATTCTTTTTCACAAATTCTATTTTTCAAATCAGTTATGGAAACAGTTATCAGTTACAGAGTAATAGCAAACGATTTATTTTGACGAACTTATTATAATTATATGATTGTAATAACCAAACGATTTATAAATATAATTAATGACATTTTAATAATTACTTAATTAAAGATATACCAAATGATATCTGACAACTACTCTATTTAATGAAATTTGATCTGATTGCGAGCTCATAGAATATTAAAAAATTATACGTGTAAAAAACCGCGCACGTGTGCTATTTCTGGAGATTTAAGACATTTTACGTGTTTCAAATTGGTTAATGTAAAAACATTTTTGGTCAAGGGATAAAATGAAGACCATATAAGATAAAATAAATTTTAAAAAAAGTGTTCTCCATTTTGAAATAAAAGAAGAGATATTCTGAAACGAACTTTGGAAACGGAGACAATAAGCCGTTTCCTTTCGGCGCAAAGTAAACCTTCCACAGAAAAGTATATATCAGATAAGCATCGACAAAATGAGTTTCAAAAAGCAATGACGTGCTGAATCATACAATACAAAAGTGTTTATTTTGTAAGTTAATGTTCTGTTCTTATTCTCATAACAAAGCACATTTGAAGGTGTGTTGTTTAGGAGTGTAAAAAATAATTGCATGTTGAAAATACACATTGTGATAGTACATTAGTTCGAATGTAGGGTATTATATTCTCCATCTGTAACCTTTTTTCTAGTCGAGAATAAGAGATGAACGTTGGTTTCATTACTTGTCATATAGTTTAGAACTATCAATGCCTTTTTTTATGGAAATATGAGAATATTCACACATATACACATATTTTATTTTTGAGGGATCTTTTCCTCAATTTGAAGCATGAAGAAATATTTTTGAATTCTTTGTAATCCAACATTGTTGATTAGCTTGGAATGAAATTTTGTGTCACAAAACTTCTAAGTTAGAAATTGGAAAGGTGTAGGAAAATACGTTTATCGTTGATTTAATGCATAATCATTAATCAAATATAGATTATCAAAAATTTAATTTAAGTTATCCGATTACGTTCGAATCGCGGTTTTGAAAAAGTGTATAAATGAATACTTTTTTTAAATATTTACTATCCCCTGAATTAGAATATACATATAAAACTGTTTTAAAAATAGAATTACAAGAAAAACATATTTAAAAGCAATTTTTTTTGCAAAAAATGAAGAAAAAATGATATATTTTCAAAATATTCTCTTTTTGTGGGAAATGCTTCGATAACGATAATATTCTGGCTATATATGGCTTAGACTTCTGTACTAAACCAGAATTAGGATTTTGAAAAAAATAATATTTAGAAGTGAATTTATTTATATTTTAATACATCAGAATAGAGAAATTTTAACAAAAAATATCTGTTATTGCTTCAATTGTTTGTAACTCTGAAAATTGTAAATGTTTCAAAACTCCTAGTTTTTTATCTGTATAGAAATCTTAACTATATATATATAGGCAAAATATTAGTGTTATCGAAGCATTTCCGGTAAAAGAAGAATGTTTTGAAAATATGTCATTCTTTCTTCATTTTTTCCAAAAAAATGCCTTTAAAGAATTTTTTATTCTTTTAATATTCTTAAGCCAATTTTATATATTTATTCTAATTCAGGTGACACTAAATATAAAAAAAATTATTCATTTAAACGCATTTTTAAAATCATTGTTCCGAGCGCGTTGTCGGATGCCTTAAAGCTTAAGGTATGCGACTACGTTCGGAACCGTGTTTTGCAAAAGCGCATAAATGAATAATTTACATGATATTTAGTGGCACTTAGATTAGAATGCATGTATAAAATTGTTTTAAGGACATTTTGACAAAAAAATTATTTAAATACAATATTTTGGCAAAAAATTAACTTAGAATAATCTTTTTTCAAAATGTTCTCCTTTTGTGAAAAATGCTTCTATTAGAATAATATTTTGCCTGTATATAGCTCTGACCTCTCTACAGAGGTTCAAGTAGAATTTCTGGAATATATAACATAGAAGTGGATTTATCGATATTTTACGACAATAGAGGGGAGCAATTTTAAGGAAAAAAACGCCGATAATTATTTCAATCGGTGGTAACTCTGAAAATAATGTGAATTTTTCAAAAATTCCAGTTGAGCCTCTGTAGAGAGGTCTGAGCTATATACAGGTAAAATATTATTATAATAGAAACATTTTTCACAACAGGAGAACATTTTGAAAAAAGATGATTCTAAGTTAATTTTTTGCCAAAATATTATATTTAAATAATTTTTTTTGTCAAAATGTCCTTAAAACAATTTTATGCATGTATTCTAATCTGAGTGGCACTAAATATCATGAAAATTATCCATTTATGCTCTTTTTTAAAATCACGATTCCGAACGTAGTCGGATACTTTAATTATAAAGGAAAATATAACAATATAGTAGAGGTCAAAGTTAAATGGTCACATTAATATATCAGCAAACTCACAGTCTTACGAGTTCAGATTATAGAGTCAAACTTAGTTATACGATCTTAAAGTATAAATATTACATAATTACTGGTTAAGAACTGCATAAAATTAAATAAAAACCTTTTGGGTATTATAATTGGGAAATACTACTAAATTATTTTTTCAGTCTGTTAAATTTTCTTAACTTAACCGGTTCAACAAATTTACGTTCCACTTCTGTATTAGGTTATTTAAATACTCTGCTCTAGAGTCAATATGCTGCATTGAAAAAAAACTATTATATTAATTTAAATATATTTAAATAACTAATGAGGTTATTTAGATCGGGATCTATTGTAGCAATTGGATCTACATTTGTAAAAAGATATAGCGCAGACAGTTGGTTTTGTATTCGGATTTCTTAAAAATCCATCCATTGATTATTCGAGATTAAAGAATAAAAACCATAAAATGTGCTTAAAAAGTATTTATTAACACCGTTTTTATTCGAATCTAAGCCACACTTTGATTTCCCAACACATTTTTGTAAAAAAAATAAAAATAAGCGTATAAAGGTTTTTACCGATATCCAATATTGACGAAAATTAAAAAAATCAAATTGACAACTAATAAGAGGTGAATAATTATTTTTAAATACATACATGAACCTTTAGTTATTCTAACCGTTAGTATCAGATTCAATTTCCCTCGTTCAAAGAATTTTTCGACCTTCGATTCTAAGCAGCATTCGATTTTCACGAACATTAACATTGGGGGGATGTGGCTTAGATTTGAATAAATACGGTAATTTTAATTTCTATTATTTGCTTCGAAAAAGAAGAAAACTATTGAAGGAAAGACATATAATAATATATTGCAATAGCATTAGAAATGGAACTTCTATATAGAAATAATTATTAGGCCTTAAAAACGAGGGAGAATTCTAAATTCTCAAAATTTGCTTCCAAGTTTTATAACTTTTTTTCTTCTAAGATAAGGCATACATACATATTTTTTTATATTAAATTCGTTTTAATTAGTTTCTTCAAAATAATCTATATTATAAGATTCAAAAATAAAATTCAGATTTTTTTTCAAAAAATCAACTTTTAAGATTTTAAAATGAGCAACTACGCGTAAAAGCTTTGTAATGGGGGGTTTTTTTTTGAAAAAAAAATCTATTAAAAGGTTTTATTTGTGTATATTAGGTAGAATTCACATACATAAGAATTTTATTACTTAAATAAAGGAAAAAAATAAACAAATATACAATTTAAAAAGAAACTAATAAAACATGAAACAACTTTTTATGCATTCATGATATATATCATTCCTACAACTATCTGAAAAAAAATGCAATCACTTTTAATAATATCCTGTTAATAATATTCTGCTCTTTGATAATCCTGTGGGAAACTAAGCTCTCTAATATAATAAAGAATATGAAATAAAAATTATATTCCATTTCATTCGATATTAACATATTATGTTGGGAAAAAAAGTTCATTTTTTTTTTGGAATATGTTTACGGAAATAAAAAATACAAGTTTTTAATGATAGTATTACGGAAAAAGATAGAACACACACACACATCAATTTTTAAATGTATTTACTGATATTAATTTTATAAAAATACATTGATTGGAACAGTTAGCTGTATCATAATCCAATATATTGGATAAACATTATTCTTAAGTAAATTTAAAATATGAAGATATGTAAAATCTTCGTACTATTCGTTCGTATCTATTTAAAGCTTTAACATGTATCATTTTGAAGGATTAATTTTGGAAGTATGTTTTTTTCGTATGAGATTAACTCATTTATTATTCATATTTCATTAAAAAAGGAAACTGAAATTTAATAATAACTACTTTTGATTTTGTTGTCTAATATATTTTATATTCACAAAAATAGATTTGTAACTTCAATGTGGTAAACTTATAGCTTAAAAAATACATTTATTTAATTTGTTTTGTGTGTGTGTGTATAATTCAAATGTTACAAAAATATATTTTTCTCTTGATAATAAATTCTCGTTTCAAAAAGTTTTTAAATTTTGATATTATAATATACGTGTTTTAAAATTCAAATAAGCAATTATTTTGCTTTCAATAAATTCATAGAAAAAATTTATATTTTGCTTTAAAAATATCATAATTTTGATAAATTTGTTATAAAATTTAGTTCGGTAAAATTAAAATCACGAATCCACGCAAGTAAAAGCTTTAAAAATTTGTACATAGATTTTTTAAAAAAAATAAATATTTTATTTCAACCGTAATTAAAAATAATATATACATCACAGAAATTTTTTATCATTCAATTGTTCTTTTAATTCTGTTTCGTACAATTTCCAAGCAAATTTCCGTCATTAAGAAAAGGTAATAAAACAATAGAGAATTTAAAAATAGTGCAAATTATTTAAAAATCGTTCCTTACCATTGATATCCAATCCATCTTTAATTGGAACAACTGGTCACCACCACTAAAAATCAGTTCTAATAAATGATCACAAAAATTCTCACTTTTCCCTGCTCTTCCCTAAAAAAGTTAACCATCAGACGATTTCGCGACCGAAAAGATGAGTGAATCGTCTGCGGCGCGAGAATGGGACGTCACCCCGGATTGAGTCTTCTCCAGCGAATAGGAATTCACCTTGGCAGTGACCCGAATTTCGGGCATACGTTAATGTCGGAAGGGTTGCTCTTGCCTCCCGTTACAGCCCTACGGGACGAACGCGCGGTTTTTGATCTCAATTTTGAGGCGATTTTCGACACACTCCGCAAGTTTTCCAATTTTCTTTTTTTTTATCCACATCTTCACGCATCGCAAGCTACAGTCCGGAGCGAAATAGATCGTTAGAGCTAATAAGGGGGTGAGAAAAAGAAAAAAAGAATGTTCGTCGATAACTTTTCTCGATTTCCCCTCTCCACAGGGTCCTGGGTCCTTTGTTTCTTGGTAGACAATGAATGCAGCTCCTTGGCTTATGTTTCTCTCTCTCTCTCTCTCTTTTCCTTTTCTTTCTTTTTGATACTCTAATTGCCGATAACTTGGAATCGATTACAAAGATAAAGGGGATTTTGATTAACAATGTTGATAGGATTGCAGGAGATAATCACGGAAGATACATTAGTTTTCTTTTTTTAAAGAAGTTGAGCAATGTTCAGGCTCATTGCGAGATTTGGTTTACACACAGAGCATAATTCATTTTCTTTTCTTGTTTTACTGTCTATTTTGATTTTTGAATGATATTTAATTTGTTTTCCAAGATGCATACATGTTTATAAAAATGAAGCATCTGAAACAACTTACAGTTATTTTGTATATCCAAATTTATGCTTTCCTAGAAGAAATAAAACGAGACTTACGTTTGGTTAATTTCAAAGCATCTGATGACTTTATAAACCAGAGGTCTCCCTTCGGGTAGGTACACTAGAGCAGTGATCCGCAAACCCCGGTCTGCAGACCGGTACCGGTTCGTGGATCAAATGGTGCCGAACCGCCTAAAGAACATTAAACTATAGCCATTTTATTTAAGGTATCCGAACACGTTCAGAGCACTTTTTGACAAAATAACATATTTAAACATATAAAGGGTTTTTTAGGATTCAATACCAATAAATGCTAATATTTAATCAACAATATTTAAAATAAATTGCCGGAATTTTATAAAAATCACAATTATATGTGAAATTTTAGCAATATTTTTGTAAAACTTCAAAGCAATTAGAGAAAAAAGTAATAAACTTATATTAGTAAAAGAATTACCAAAACAATCTAGAGGCATTTATCTAGAGAATGTACTAAAATTTTAATGTTTTATTAAAATTTGTAACTTTTAGAGATGATTGAGTAAACGTCATAAGAAAAATAACGCATTTATGAGACCATTATTTAAATAACATGCCCTAACTCAAATAATATTCATACTATAAGAAATATTTTAGCATATTCTCTAGAAAATAGCATAAATATCAGTTGCAAAAAGTTTTATAGAAATACATTTGTAATATTTTGTGTGATCAGACTCGCCATGATAGATTTCGAACAATTTAAATGCCCACTTCTGGTAGATCAAAGACCCACTTCCGGTTTTTCTAACTTAATAAAATTGATTGTAACTTGGCCTCTAAGAAGCATAGAATCAAAACAAAGTATGTTTTGTAAAGCCAAAATATAGATGTATTAAATAAAATAGAAAACAAAAATATCGGTCTTGTCCAAATTTGGTCATTTTCAACGTGTTCGAATACCTTAAGATATCCGACTACGTACGGAACCATGATTTTCAAAAGCGCATAAATGGATAATTTTCATGATATTTAGGGTCACTTAGATTAGAATATATGCATGAAATTGTTTTAAGGACATTTTGACAATTTTTTTTTTTATTTAAATACAATAATTTGGCAAAAAATTAACTTAGAATAATCTTTTTTCCTAATGTTCTTCTTTTGTGAATAATCCTCTATTAGAATAATATTTTGCCTGTATATAGCTCAGACCTCTATTCAGAGACGCGACTAGAATTTTTGAAATATATAACTAAGAAGTGGGCTTATTCATATTTTACGACAACAGAGGGGAGCAATTTTAAGAAAAAAACGCGAATAATTATTTCAATTGGTGGCAACTCTGAAAATAATGTGCATTTTTCAAAAATTCTAGTTGAGCCTCTGTAGAGAGGTCTGAGCTATATGCAGGCAAAATATTATTATAATAGAACCATTTTTCACAAAAGGAGAACATTTGGAAAAAAGAATATTCTAAGTTAGTTTTTTGCCAAAATATTATATTTAAATAATTTTTGTTTGTCAAAATGTCCTTAAATTAGTTTTATGCATGTATTCTAATCTGAGTGACACTAAATATCATGAAAATTATCCATTTATGCACTTTTTTAAAATCACGGTTCCGAACGTAGTCGGATACCCTAAAGTGGTGCATTTCTCTCGGATTCGCGCAACTTTCCACGTTAAACCACTTTTGTTCGTTTTTGGTGTAACTATATTTTATTCTGAAGGCATATTTAAATGTAACTAAATTAAAATTGTTAAATCAAAACAATCAACGTGTCCCACCCTCAGCGGGCCGCGGTAAAATTATCAAACGTTTACCGGCCCGCAGCGATAAAAAGGCCGCGGAGTACTGCACTAGAGTACACTAGTGAGACAAGAGGTCTCACTTTGTGTACCCTAGTGGGTACACAAAGTGATTCTTAAGAGTACGCCAAAGAGGTAGGTTCCCGATCACTTGCGACTTTTTGGTCACACATCAAGAGAGTGAGAATCCCTTGTTAGTCACTGTTGGTAGGTGCGACTGTAGGGCCGGGCAAACAGGCATCTGCCCGGGGAGGCAAATTTTAAGGGTTGCATTTGGATCGAATTTAAAAACTATTTTTTTTCGTTACAAAACTTTTTTATATATTTTCTGAAATATTATTGCATGTGAATTTGGTATTCCATTAAACGAACCTTGTTTCCTTACTTTGTGTTCTGTAAGTTTAATATCAGTTTTCTTTTATATTGAAACTTGAAGGGATCGAGGTGGGATTAAATATTAAATCATGAAATCTGATATGTTTACCCATCTTTCACGAGTAACTTTCTCCCCATCCCGGAGTGGGGTCACAATGGACATTCCTTTCACCCATACGATGTCCGGTGTCAGCTATCTAAAAGGAGACCGGGGTAATAAGTGTTTGGTAGATAGAGAGCCACAGGAAATGTTTTATTTTAGTATTTAGTGTAATTACCATAAGTAAAAATAAACGGTTGTGATACCTACCATCAGTAGCCTTTTTTACGAAGAAATTGGCCAGTTGAAATAGACGATTCCTTTCCTTACATATTACTCGTTTGAAATAATAACAGGTAGTTATGTCCTTAATTTCGAATTACTTTGCATTTTTAAGACTTAAAATAATAAAATATATATATATATATATATATATATATATATATATATATATATATATATATATATATATCTTTATATATAAAAATCTTCTGTGCGTGTGTTTGTCACTAAACTCCTCCTAAACGGCAGGACCGATTTCGATGAAATTTTTTGTGTGGGTTCAAGTAAATTCGAGAATGGTTTAAATTCACAATTCGGTCCGATATCGCAATTAGTTAAAAATATATTAATTAAAAACATTCAAAAATTACAACTCAACATTCACCTGCATTGCTGTAACAACGCTAATGTTATGAACAAGTAATATAAAAAAATACTTAGATCCTACTTAGATCAACTAAGAAAAAATTTATTTTAGCTACTTTTTTATTAAATAGTTGCAATTAATATAAATATGTACATACATATGACAGAATCACAACATTAAGTGGTAATTAATTTTTAGTAATTATCATTGAAGTATCGTATTGTCATCCAAAACAATCGTGTATATAAAATTTCCTTTCAACTGAATGCTTTAACACGTGAGAAAAAAACCTTTTCAAATTTTGACAAAAGTTGCCAAAAGGGTCGCTAAGTCACCAACGTGGCTGTATTTGTAATTTTTCAAATAATTAGTTTTAATCAATTAATTTTTATTAATTATAATTAAATTATTGTATTGTCATCCAAAATAATCATGTACATTACATTTCAGCTCAATTGAGATCTCTTTAAAATGTATTTTATCAACGATTGAAAATTCCACCAAGATAAATAAATAAACAAACAAACAAACAAATAAAATATGTATAGAGATCGTGAGCTAATAGTAGGAATTGAATAAGACGTAAGTTGGCGTCGAAAATTGATTTTCAGTCAAACTGGCCAAGCCCGGTCTTTATTGTTACGAAAATGCAGACGATCCACGCTTTTTGGCGTTTTTAATTAATATCTTTTCAAAAAATCTTTATATATGTAATTCTGTGCGTGTGTATGTAACTGAACTCTTCCTAAACGGCTGGACCGATTTTGATGAAAGTTTTTGTCTGTTCCAGTGGACTCGAGAATGGTTTAGATTTATAATTAGGTTTAGAAATGTTTATTTAATTAATTTTTTATTTATAAATTGTTGATCTAGGAATGTTTTACATTGAATCCGGCAGATTGCGCTACGATCGCAGTATAGAATATTCAAAAATCTTTTATTATAATTCAAGTTGGTCCCGACAGTTGGTGCTGTGATCATTTCAGGAAAATATTTTGTCACTTCATGTTATTATTTTGTTGAAATAAATCGTGTGTTAATTAAATTATTACATTCAGATGTAATTAGTATTTGAAGAGTTTTGAAGTGTGCATAAAAAACTATACATTCTCTAAATTTAGTATGCAATTGAAGTGAGTATTTTACATGATTTTCTATTAAATTTACACGTGCGTTGACAACAATTATCCTAACCTACAAATCTATTTGTGTAGCTAATTGATTACACACATTATTAAACTTTTTTTTATTTAAAATTATTTCTTATCGGAAACAGTTTGTGTATGTGTTTCACTTCTAAGCAAGCCAGAAGTATAAAACTTGGCCCATAATTACATTGTAATAACTTTTTGATACAAATTTTACTCAAAACGGTCCAGATTTTGTTAAAGCTTATTCATAAAAATTTGGAATTTTTGAATTTAAGATGTGTGTACAGGACAACGTCTGTCGGGTCCTCTAGTATATATATATATATGACATGTTTTTTGAAATCAGAATCAGACTTAATTTTTAAATGGAACTTTATTCAATCATTTCTACATCTCTTCTGACACTGAGAGCAGGGAGGAAAAAGCACGCCACGGTATTGGTTAAGTGGATCCACTTAAAACACAGATGCGGTAAGTATCGCGGATTTTATGATTGTACTTGAAAGTTAATGCTGACACATAGGGGCTATTAATTCTAACGATCTGGAATTAGACATGTTTATTGGCTAGGCCATATCTTCGGAAGAAATAAATGGGTGATTAGTTTGATACTTGAAAATTAGATGAAAAGTATGAGTTAAGTGCTAGATAAGGAATTTAATTTTTAATCTAATTTAATTATCCTTACATTTATTTTATTTTACAAATGCCAGGCCATTGACCATCAGGTCATTAGGCAACGGGCTCTTCAATACCTTTTTACAATGCAGAGCACTCGTCCAAATGAGCGGCAGTCATGTCTTGTCCAGTGTCACACAAAACGCAGATAGGTGAAGTCACTAAATTAAAACGAAATAGATGAGCACAAAGGCAGTCATGTCCGGTTAAAAGTCTAAATTTAGCCACAGCAGCAGCACGAGGAGAACTTGGAATACCGTGGGATTTCTTACATAGTGTACTTCAAGGCTTATCACGAGCAACACGAGAAGCTGTAAGGCGAAATGATTCCCTAAAAATCCTTTTAATTTCCAGTTTGGCAGAATGAAGTGTCAGGTCTCTGCGAAAGTTCTGAAGGATACCCGTTCCCTTTTTTGCCAAAAAGTCTGCCCTCTCATTTCCCCAAAGACCACAGTGGGATGGTACCCATTGAAAGACGATCTTTCCTTTTATCTTTCCCAGGAGTTCTCTACAGTTCCGCACACGTAAACAATTATTCTCATTATAGTTGGATAAAGCCTGAAGGGCAGAAGTAGAATCTGAAGATATATATGTAACATATATATATGTAAATTGTTATGCTGCCTTTACAGGAATCATTCAAGTTTTACAGGTGTGTTCCTTTATGAACAATTTATCTTTATTTATTATAATTTTTTTCTTTGGAGAAAGGGGTGGCATTTTCCATTTTTGTCCGGGGCTGCAAAACTGCTAGAGCTGTGAAGAACTCAGTATCTTTAATGCATCGACTTTAAAGCGCATGCGCAGGAAGAGAGGGAAGCACAGTTTTTTGGGGGAAGAAATCTCTCTCTTTCTGAAATTAATTGTAAAATGTAAATTTTCAATATAATTTAAATATACGCATATTGTTTGAAGTAAATAAATACGCAATATTTAATTTGTGATCTCGACCTCCCATTTTACACGGGATACAATTTACGAGTAGAATTATTTCCGTTTTAGGCGTACGCGATTCAAAAAACTTGCAAACCGATGTTACAGACTACTTATCAGCGTAAGTCGTGTTGTTGAGGCGTTATATTCAACGTTATGTAGTACCCAATAAGTGTTTCTCCACCTGCAATTTTTTCAAACATAAAAAAAAAATGTGCAGGTTCACTGGAGGGAAAGAGGAAAGACTCTCTTTCTTTTTCTGAGAATCAGGTAGGTAATCATATAAGTAAAAAAAAAAAAGTGAAAATAAGTTTAAGAAAATATAAAAAATTATTTTCTTCGAAATGTATTTTACCCTCCTTGTTATAACAAAGAAAAAAGGGAAGATGAATTATTCGCTAGGCGTTATCGTCATTTAAAATAATAATGAAAAGAGATATCAGAAATCTGTGAGAAGGATATTTCCCCATAGTTGAGCGTTTGGTAATCAACTCGGGAGGAAGTAGAAGTTGGTATAGCTTTATTGAGCCAATATGGGTAATTAGACTACATTATCATTCCTCCTTCCCCAAATCGAACGCTTTCGCGCACAAATACAGAATAATCCGAGAACCACGTTTTCTGTGTATAATGAGTAGTTAATTGTTAGATTTTAGGCTAAAAAGAGACTGTCCATACAGATAACGTTTCTCCATTCTTTCTTTGCTAACTTTTCGTAGGCAGCATGGTGATCCACTGTTAATGAAACACAAATTGTAGGCTTACGAGTATACTATCCAAAAAGATTGAGTCAGCAAACTCAGTCAAAATTATGATGTCAGTGATTTACTGACGATGTTAATGAAGTGAAGCTGCATTTATATGGTGGTTTCATCAAGCCGTCGCTATTTAATAGCAGAGCCATTTTTAACCTCCTCGGCGCCCTAGGCAATTTTATAGTTACGCCTTCCTATTTCCACAGCACCCTCTTCCTCCTTCAGTTCTTACTTTTCCTGTTTTGTTTCGGGAGGGATACTCCCTTAACTCTTTTTCCTTTCTTTGTTTTAGCTGTTTTGATAGTCTTTCCATTATCCATCACCTGTGGTCCCGCCGTGTCCTGGACTGACTGTCGTAAGGGAAGGATAGATGCATGGTTTGGTATTTGTTGTTCATTTCTTACTTTACGGCATCACGGACCATCTCCCCACCCTTTTGTATATTAGTACATTAAATCAATGAAATAATTTGAAATTACAGTATTTACTATACATTATTGTATGAACTATTTTCAACTTGTTAATTATCATCTTGTTCATTGCTTATCGCTTTACTGTCTTTTACTTTTCGACATCCTTATTCTTTGTTGAGTCACTCTCATTATATTTGTACAACAAAGGTTTTCTTCGAAAAACGAATGATTTTCTCGAGAAAATCATTTATATATAGCTTCATTGTAATCAATTTCCATTGAAATTTTATTTTGAGTGCATAACAACATCAAACTGTTAAGCTTTTCATTTTCTTCATAGTGGATCTCATTTCAGTCTTTACTCTCTTGAGGGCAGAAATGTTTCCCTCTCGATTCGCTAGGTGGTGGTACGTTCGCTGTAATTTTAATTTGTTACTCTTTTTTTGCCCTCCAATTTTTTTCGCCCTCATATTTTTTGCATCTTAGGCATGTGCCTAGCGTGCCTACGCGTAAAAGCTGCCCTGCTTAATAGTGATCTTTCCTAATGGTGTTTGTTCAGCAAATACTTCCGATTTTCGAATAACAATTTCATATATATATATATAGTCTGGAAATTGTACTTTTAAACACTCCGGATTCTGAAATGTTTAGAATGGATTGCATTTAGCCAATTTTCAACAAGGTTACAGACTCACCTAAATCATGTTGTTGCGATTCAATCTAACAAAATAAATGTGATGCTTTTTTTTTGTAACCTTTTCTATTTCACTTTTTACTGAAAAGAGAATCAATCACTTAGTTGTATCACGTAAAACTCGCGATATTCTTTCATTGCTTTGAACTGAATACTTAGAATGATAGAGTTTCATGCTGATTACTTGAATATCTTGTTGTTATTCTGCATTGATATTTAGGAAATATGTTAACTCAATACTTCTCAACCTCAATTTTTTAAAAATTCGTATGTATTTACTTGTACTATACAACTTCCCAATGGAATACTAAATTTCCAAGTTCGATATAGATTTAAAATGGAATATTAAAACTCCCAGCTTTATAGATAATGTGTTAATTCCCAGCAATAGGCGCTTTAAGGTATCCGACTACGTTCGGAACCGTGATTTTAAAAAAGCGCATAAATGGATAATTTTCATGATATTTAGTGTCACTTAGATTAGAATACATGTATACAATTGTTTTAGGCCATTTTGACAAAAAAAATATTTAAATACAATATTTAGGCAAAAAATTAACTTAGAATCATCTTTTTTTTCAAAATGTTCTCCTTTTGTGAAAAATGCTTTTATTAGAATAATATTTTGCCTGTATATAGCTCAGACTTCTGTACAGAGGCTCAACTATTATTTTTGAAACATTCACATTATTTTCAGAGTTACAACCCATGGAAATAATTATCGACGTTTTTTTCTTAAAATTTCTCTCCTCTGTTGTCGTAAAACATGGTTAAACCCACTTCTAAGTTATATAGTTCAAAAATTCTAGTTGAGCCTTTGTACAGAGGTCTGAGCTATATACAGGCAAAATATTATTCTAATAGAAGTATTTTTCACAAAAGGGGACTATTTTGAACATGGGTCATTCTATGTTCATTTTCTGTCAAAATACTGTACTTAAATAATTTTTTATTGTAATACTATTCTTAAAACAATTTTATATACATTTTCTAATCTAAGTGACACTAAATATCATAAATATTATCAATTTATACGTTTTTGCAAAATCACGGTTCCGAACGTAGTCGGATACATTAAGAAAATCATCGTCCCCTTTGAATTTAATTTGAATTTTCTCTTCAAACCTGAAAATATGTGCTCTTTGTCATTTTTGTTAAAAAAAAACTGCGCTATATTTTACTCAAGGTTACACGTAATACATAATTTTTATACTCCTGTTAAGATTGTATGGGATCTTGTTTTTTAGATTTTATGGGATTTTGGATTCACAGGGGTGTTAAGTTTTTCTCGAGGAGTGAAAGTATAAACAATTTTCAAACAGGCATAATTCTTTTAAGTTTAAATTAAATAATTCGAATCTTTTACACATTATTAACAAAGAATTATGGCTTCAAAAAAGTATAAATTGTTTGAAATATAATTACAATTTTAAAAATTATAAGCATATGAAAATATGTAATAAATATTAAATAATTTTTGCGTTGCGCACGATATTTTCTAAAATAGTTGACTCAGATGAATAAAGCTTTATAGAATTATAAAATGTATCATACACTTTAAACTTTACATCATTTAAGAATAATATATCTTTTGTATTTCGAAATATTTGAAATATATTGAATTTTTTAAAAAATATTTTGAAAATTAAATTTTTTTATTTTTAAAAAAAATATAATTTATTGTGTTCTACAAATATAGAATTTCTATATTTTTAACTTCAAGTTCTGAACTATGTTTATCATCATTATTCAGTTCTTCATTTGAAGAATCTGAAGACTCACTCTCTGAATCTGACGAGTTCTCATTATAAGAAGAAACATTTGCATCAAGTTTAAGCTGATTTTTAATTGGCCACCAAATTTTCACCAACTTCTTTCCACCAGAAGTGCTTTCAATAATTTCTGTAAATTTGTTGTAACTGTTTGTAATCCTTCTTAACTTCATTTTTTTTAATTGTTTATTTCCCTTGAATGTGTGTTTAATACTTACTTCTGTAAGCCCCGCGTGATACTTTGTGGTGCACGGGGATTTTATAATTGTTTTCAATAAAAAAAAATATATAGAATTACTGCAGTGTAATAAGTATACATTTAACTTTATAAATCATTTTATTGTTAGTAATTAAAGCTACTGTTTTAGAAAATAACATGCGCAACGTAAAACTAAATTAATATTTCTTATAGAAATGTTTCTTATTTTCATATATTTGTAATTTTAAAAATTATTAATTTATATTTTAAACATTTTATACAGCGGGTGATCGGTTAACGAACATAATCCACTCCAAGACTATGTTCGCTATCCGAATTGTTCGTTAACCGATCATCGATTCACCATAGACTTCTATGTGAAATCGATTAATTCGTTCTGGAGACCCTAAAAATTAAATTTTAAAAAATGTATAATTTCTTAGTAAGTTTTTAAAAAAATAATACATACATATAGTCTTGCATATTAATCAGTCCTTTTCATTTTTTGCTTATGGGGCGTTGAAGAACATGTCCAATGTCGATTGCTTTTCTCTCTTTTTCAGGATTTTCCGGAAGTAATTAATAGCATTGTCGTTGTGTAAAGATCCCCAACCCTACTGACATCAGCTTGATTTGGGTGCCATTCTAAGACAATTGCTCTGACAGCATCCCACTTTTTAAAAAGATCTTTAATGGCAGATGTCGGCATTGGTCCTCCTTCGTCTTCCTCTTGTTCGGAAGGAGACACATTTCGTTGTGTTTCTTGGTGTTCATTCAAAATTTCTTGGAGTTTTTCTATCGTCAGTTCATCTTCATGTCCCATTATGAGCTCTTCTATGTCATCCTCGTTCACCTCCAATTCCAGATCTCTAGCAGTTGTCAAAATTTCATCCATAATTTAAGGAGTGTCTCTCTGATCACCTCCGAATATGTGTTCGTTGTCCAAACACAAAAAATCTTTCGTGAAAGTGTTCGTTATCCGAATATGTGTTCGTAATCCGAATACAAAAATCTTCCGTGAAAGTGTTCGTTAACCGATCACCCACTGTACTTTTCTGAAGCTCCATTCGTTTATAAATAATGTGTAAAAGATTCGATTTATTTAATTTTAATTTCAAAGAGTTATATGTATTTGAATATTGTTTATATTTTCAGCCCTATATAGAAAGTTAACACCCCTGAGATCCTTTAATTTTTATAAATAATTTTTTTTTTTAATTTTCAGATTTTAAATGTTTTCCAGTTATAAGCGAAGCATATTATCCAGATTTTGCAATGAGAAGAATTAGAGTTGGAGGATTCTGAATTTAAATTATTTAGTAGTGACAGTTTTACAAAATATAATAAAAATATTAAAAAAAATATCTTACTAAAGTTTTTCGAATCCGCCCTAGTAGATCATAAATAATTAGATTGGCCTTAACCTCTTACTTGTGATGCCCGAACTGAGTTCCGACGATGTAAATGTTCCAATTTCATTCCCCGAGCTGAGTTCGGGCAAATGAAAATTGGTCTTTCAATCCCACGAAGCCCGAACTCTGTTCGTGTAATGCATAATATGTAATTTATCATAATATGTATTATGCATAATATGTATTATGTCGGACTTTTGTAATTGTGCAGTTCTTATATACCACACTGTGTAAGATAATTGGGAAATTCAAAGGATTTTAAAAGACACGGAATTCATGAAAGTTGATATAAATAATAATATTGTTGTGTGTTAGTTTATTATATTTATCTTCAAAATTGTGTTATTTGATTAATTTTGGTATAATTTGACCAAAAATTTTGTAATTCATTAACATTTCCAATACATGCAAAAATATTGAATGTAGCAGTAATTTCGCTCAAAAAAATTGTTTTGTTTTTAAATAATCTATTTTTAACATTTTCATGATGACCACAAAGAAAATTAAGAAGAAAAAAATTTCCATTTTTGGCACGTTTTTCTTAAATATATTCCACAGGCAAAGGTATAATAGACAATAAAGACAGGAGCTAACAAATATTCAATCAACTTAGAACGTTTCTCCACCCTCGACGTATGGTTCAACTATAATGTATCAAACATGTAATAAAACAACCATTCATTTTTTCCATGTGCTAATAGATTTAAAATTTAGTAATAAAAATTCCACACATCATCGCTGTTGTATCAATCAAAAGAGACCGGTCATAGCTGAATATGAAATTAGTTTTGTAAATGGTTTGAGAAATCATGCCAAGCCAATTTAAATTTGTATGCAGCTGGAATATAATAACAATTTATTAATCTCACCTTATAACTGCTTCCACGCTTGAAGTTTCGAAAACAATTTAAACATTTATTTTACATCGTTTCAGAAACTTAAGACGTTAACAATAAATCATGTAACGTTTCGTTTATGAATTTAAAGTGTTTTTATCTTTAGAATCAAACGTAGATATTGATCTAGTCACATCTTACTGTAAACAATATTATTCACGAAATCAATTGCTAAGAAATTAACTATTCCTATAGCAGTATATAACTTCTTTTAATATATATATAATATATATATATATGCAGTGGCGCACACAAGGGGGGGTCCTGGGGTCCGGACCCCCTCAAAGCCCTTGATTTTTTTTCCGATTGATTATAATTCTAAGTACATAGTACGTAAAATTTAATTAAGTATTTGTTATTAATGATTAATTTTATTAATTAATGCTAATTATTTATTTAGTAATTAGTTTTTTACTGTGTTTTGTTCTCGAAAATCGACAAAATCAAAAGGAGCATGAAACAAGAATGGTGAACTTTCGACCCCGGACCTCCCCTTGAAAAATTCCTGTGTGTGCTACTGTATATATATATGATAGCGCATTCTCCTCAAGATTTTATAATTCTGAACCAAAATTAATAATGAAAAAAAATCAGCATATATAAAAGTAATTTCAAAAATATTTGTTAAAATGGAATGATAACTAATATGTTCATGGATCAGAGTTTCTCAAACTGAGGGGCGACCCCCCCTAAGGGGGCGTGATAACTCTACCAGGGAGGCGCGAGCATATTGAAAATAAAACATTATTTAAAAATATTATTAATTTACTGAACGGAAGCAAAACAAAATACTTTTTGACATAAAAAATACGCTTTTACATTGATATAATACGCTTATAAATGTATCAGTATTGCTCAATGTATTTGATAGTTAATTTAATAATACTAAGTAAAGAACAAGTTTAATACTTTTCAGTGACCCCATGGGCTTGTCATATATATATATATATATATATATAATTATATAAAGTATTTAATACTTATCTTCATAGTTTGTATGATTTATAATGAAAGTCGTATTGTAACTTTACGTCAAAACTTTACGTGAATTCAATACATCGTTATTGTATGGAAGGGGGCGCGATGAAAATTATGATTGGAAATTGGGTCGCAAATATTAAAATTTGAGAGGCACCGTCATAGATAAATATAATACGCAGGGTGTCCCAGGATTATATTGGGACAAACTCTAAGAGGAGGTAAGGGACATCATAAGGATTCGGTTTTCACATGGTCGGAAATGTCATGGGAAAGGGGTATGACAGGCACAAGAAACAAAGAAACACAAGACTGAGATCATCTAAAATATTTATTGGTCAAAGATACTGCATGTTCTGTGTCGATACTTTTTGAAGATGGTATGGGTGTAAGCACAGACATTTTAAGGCTCTTTGAGGCCCTGGACTCCAATTTATAAGTAGGCCTTATCTGAGATCTTTGAAAGTAGACAGTATATAGCATGCATTGTCCCATACTCATTCAGAAGGTAATTTGAGACAAATAAATGTGCACAGCTCACAATCTCAAAAACCTAGGCACAAACCGGCTCGAATGATGGCCACATTTAGACTCAATGAATTCAATGATCGTATATGGTATTAGGCCCAGGCCTATACATGGACAATGGTCATCAGATTATAATACAGTCTTACCACTTTTCCATTTTACATGTAGTTTGAAATTCTATGTTTTTAGGGGAATATATACGGGAATAATATTTGTCCATAACATAATCCGTATCATGGTCTTGTTAAGACGGAGTCAAGAACGAAATGAGGTCCTCTTTGAGGACAAGGCCCTGGGCCAGGGCCAGCTGGCCCATATCTTAAGCCATCCCTTGGTGTAAACCTTCACGCTGCAAATATGAACACAACTCCGAGATTATCCTACAGCAGCAGCGATGCCTCTTACGTTGGTACTCGGATTCCTCAATTGGTATTCAACAGATTTTGTTCCATGCTGGAGTTCGAGTCACTCGTGGCCCGCTATCACTATGACTATTACCTGGTAATGATACGTATTCACACACACGCGCAAATTGGGGTGCAAATTGGTAAACATCAGGAGGTCCAGTGCATCTGTCTCTTTCGTGATACATTTATTCTACTGCTTGTGCATTTTTTTCTTCTAGTTCGTAAATCAGGTGTATATCTGCCAGCTCGGTATTCGTAAAACGTTCCATACTCTTCTGAAGGCGATGTCAGCTCAAATGACTGCGGTAATATTGATCTGTTTCCTCCAACGCTCTTACGAACAACGCCACCAAGGGCTGAACAAAAACGTTTCCGACCACGGATAGTTCTGCAAATCTGAATCCTTATATAATGTTCTCTATTTCCCTATAAAGGTTGTCCCAATAACCCTGGGAAACCCTGTATACAATTTAAAATGTATTAATTGAAAAATAAAAAGAATGGCCATATTAACTTCTAAATCCAAAAGCCCGTAAAAATTCAATATTCTTATAATTAGAAGCAGTTTGCTTTTGTTTATTTTAAATGTCTTTTTTTCATCAGCTTACGCTTACTTTTATACTAGATTTAATAATTTGATATTCCAAATTTAGGATGATACTTCTCATGGAATCAAAATAATTCTTTTATAGAAATTTTTTTTTCTTATTTTTATCATATTTTGCTATTATTGTCCATGTTCGCACATATATTTAAGGTAACCGACTACGTTCGGAACCGTGTTTTGCAAAAGCGCATAAATGGATAATTTTCATGATATTTAGTATCACTTAGATTAGAATATATGCATAAAATTGTTTTAAGGAGATTTTGACAAAAAATATTATTAAAATATAATATTTTGGCAAAAAATTAACTTAGAATAATCTTTTTTCAAAATGTTCTCCTTCTGTGAAAAATGCTTCTATTATAATAATATTTTGCCTGTATATAGCTCAGACCTCTCTACAGAGGCTCAACTAGAATTTTTGAAAATATAACTTAGAAGTGGGTTTATTCAAATTTTACAACAGAGGGGAGAAATTTTAAGAAAAAAACGCCAATAATTATTTCAATTGGTGGTAACTCTGAAAATAATGTGAATTTTTCAAAAATTCTAGTTGAGCTTCTGTAGAGAGGTCTGAGCTATATACAGGCAAAATAGTATTATAGTAGAACCATTTTTCACAAAAGGAGAACATTTGGAAAAAAGATTATTCTAAGTTAATTTTTTGCCAAAATATTATATTTAAATAAATTTTTTTATCAAAATGTCCTTCAAACAATTTTATGCATGTATTCTAATCTGAGTGACACTAAATAACATGAAAATTATCCATTTATGCGCTTTTTTAAAATCACGGTTCCGAACGTAGTCGGATACCTTAAAATAATATTAAAAATTACTTCTATAAATTCATTTATAATTATTACAATACGTTGTATGAAGCCACTTTTAATACATTATGCTACTCATCTATTATTGCATGTATATATATTCAAAAAAAATTCAACATATTCTTGAATTTTATGAATACAAGGAGTATACTTCGTAAGGAAAAATGTATTGGAATAAACTTTATTTTCAAAGACATCATTCTAAATCCTAAAAACTCAATCTAAAATAGTAGAGCTTTCTGTATAAATTAATTGTTGAAATCAAAGAAAATCTGAGAAATTTATAAATATTTTTAAATTGAAAATATTTTTGAGAAATGGAGCATTTCATTTTCTGTTCTCATTCACTCGAAATAACACAATTAAACGGCTAGGTAACATTGAGCATCATTTTTTCAAGTCTTTAAACATTTGATAAAAAGAATGATCTCAAAAGCTTCAAGGCAATCATTATAGACTTATTAAGAAGAAAATGTGTGGATCTAGTAATAAAATTTAAACACAGATGTATTTTCTTGATTTTTTTTAAATTTTAAGGTAATATACCTTTAAAAACTGTAATGATTTATAATTTTATTATTTTCTATAAATCATTTTGCTTAAAAAATTATAAAAATGAAAATTTGAAAAAAACTTCAGATTTTAAAAATTTTTAATGAAATTTTACGTAAAGTATATCATCAACAATTTATCGAAATTTAACTATTCAGAAAGAAGAGAACTGGTATGAACAAGATTCTAAATATTTATTCTATCGCACTTTATATTTCGTTTTGATAGCGTTCATGTAGAAAATTCATTCGTTGATTCATTCTAAAAAGAGCCCCAAAATTTGTTATTTTCTACAGATGTAGATATATATCTTTTAGTATTACTTTCTACATTTGGTATGACTCTGATTTAAAATGTGTGTGTGTGTGTACATCAGATTTAATATTTACTAATATTCTTTAAATCCTGTTGGATGTATTCTTGGCAATTTACTTAGTGCATGGAATTAATTTTGTGTGATATAATACTGATTTCTAAAGATAAACGGCCAATTTTTTAATCAAAGTTTCTTTCAGAGCCTTTTGTCAAAGAAGAATAACTGAATTCAAATGGATACATTTCTCTTTGTTGGTTTTTATGTGAATGAAATATTAAAAAATACGCTGTTCTCTTCCAGAATACACCCCCTCTACACTTCAGGAATAAGCACACTTCCTTTCTCATACACTTCTAAAAATACAGGGTGTCCCACAAAAGCGCTTAAACTCTGCACAGTCAGATTCCTCGTTGAAAGTACATAAAAAATGCTTAAAGACTGTACCTGTACGATTCATAGTTTACGACAAAAATACGGTTAATGATGAATGAATGATGATACATGATGGCATTCTGTGCTTCTGCACTTTGTTTGCTGGATATGACACATCCCAGTCACTGGATCGGACATCGAGACTCAGTTTTATGGCCAGGTTGATCGCCAGATCACACAGCGTTGGAACTTTTTCATATGGGACCATCTCACAGTATTGTACCGAGATGCAGAGACTACTTCTTGTTCATTGTTGGATCCTGCGCTGCTACAACGCGTGCACTCATCTTTTTCATGACATTTAAATATTTACAAGTACTGCTGCTGATGCATCCAATATAGTGCTTTTTCTTTGCACCAGCATATTTTGTTTTCCGTATTTTTCTCTTAAGCTATGGATCGTACAAGTACAGTTTTTCGGGCATTTTTTTATGTATTTTCAACGACGAGGAATACGGCTGTGCAGAATTTGGACTATTTTTGGAACTCCCTGTATAGTGTTCGTCATGTTTTCTTTTAAATTATAATTTAATTTTAATTATTTTTAATTATTATGAAGTTTTTTGAAGTCTCTCTCAATCTCTCTTCTCTCTCTTTCTCTTTTCTCCTTCTCTTCACTCTCTTTCTCTCTCTTTTATCTCTTTCTCTTTTCTCTTTGTCTTCTGTCTATTCTCTCTCTCTCTCTTTTCTTGGGGCTGCGGTAGCCCAGTGGTCAAGGTATCGGATCATGGAGGCATGTCATGAGTTCGAGCCCAGTACCACTAAAAACCCACCGTGTAGGGCAGCGATGCACACTAAATCTGTCAAAAGCTGAAACGTCCTCCCGTTGGTGTGGTGTGGTAGTTAGGAGAGGCGGTGCCAGCTCAGGTCACGTCACTTGACCATGGTTCAAAATTACGTGGTCCGTCACCATAACCCCTCGTGTAGCTGAACAGTTCGACGTTAATACTCAATCAATCAACTCTCTGTATTTTCTCTCTTCTGTCTGTTTCTCTGTCTTGTTTTTATCTTCTCTCTTTTCCCTTTCTCTGTATCTTTTCTCCTTTTCTTCTTTCTATCTCGTTTTTTTTTCTTTCTCTTCCCCCTTCTTTCTTTATATCTTCTCTCATGGTTATTTATTTCGATTCCATACAATTTTTACATTTATTTATTGCAATTTATTTATTCCATATAATGTTATACTATAATGGAATATTTTTTTTTCAGTTAGCACATTTTTCTTTTCTTTTGTCTTTTATTTAATAGAATTAAATTTTCAAAAGTAAATTTAGGTTAAGTTTCCTTTTCCAATTTAGTTCTGAATTTCATTGCTTCGACTAAAATAACTAAGGAGGAATGGCGTATTTTCGAGACTTTACAGCAATGGTTTCAGGAAAGAAATTTGTCTTCAATTTAATTGTAATTCCTTTCCTTCATCTATGAAATTTTCCATTAATAACTAGTGGAACTTGCGTTATAGGTATTATACATTATGTTACTAGAAGTATTTTGATCTGTCAAAACACTGCAATTTTAAAATTAAGTATATAAAAATTAATTATTATCGGAGATGAAAAAATTCCCTCAAGAAAAGACAATTGCAAATTTGATTTTGCAATGAATATTTTTTATCATTTATTGAAACTGCGTGGTTCAATCTAATTTCGCTAATTTCTGAAGACCTATGTGGTATTATAAATATAAATAAATCCTTTTTATACAGCTCGGTAATAGTAGCTAAATCTCTTAGAAAATACGCATAAGTAACGTTTTGAAATGTATAAATGATGGCACTTGACCAATTTGAGAAATAAATAGTTTGATATTGTTACAAATTTGAGTGGATGAAAAGTAACCGATGACTCCAAATATTTGAAAAATAAAAGGTTTATTAATGGACAAGGACAAACAGGTGAGTACACAAAGACAAATCAATGCATTTATACAATTATTATATTGGATTATTTACAATAAATAATCCATTATAATACTTATCAACAAGTTCATTATAAACAAGCATTACAACGTTCCAGAAACGGCTCTGCAGAATGTTTACACTAGCAGGAACTCAGACAGATAAAGCCCTCAACGCACATAGAGATTCTTATCTCCACTGAACTCTATTTGGACTCTACTAGCCTTTGTCTCAAAGATCTTTATACGGCCTCATTGTAATTTTTAAAAGTATGAATCCAAACCTTTTCGATGATCACTTGGAGATGTCGTATTTTTTGCCAAATTTGTCACCAAAAGTGGTAAAGTCACCAATCTATTAACCCAGGTCACATCTATGGTTTCTATAATCTCATTTTTCATGTTCCACCATCTGTTGTGTAACGTACAAGGGACAGGATTCTGGGGAAGGGGAGGGGCAAAGCCTATGTTATGATGGGATCGACCAATCCTTTGGGAAGGGGGGTCCCTAATATTCTCCGTTGCACCACTGACCACCATACACTATCATTACTCATGCAGTTTAGAGGCGATGGTCGGTCGAGCTGGTTTGTACGATTGTAAGTCATGCACATTTATTTGTTTCGGGTTATTGTTTGTACGAGTATTTGACAACGCATTATATGTACTGTTTACTTTTAAGTCTCATAGGTAGGGTCAACATTTGTGTATGGGCCCAGAGCCTCAATAAATCTTAAGAAGTCCCAGCACTCAGTCCTACCTACAGCGTAAGTTTAAGGTATTGCTGTATCTTTAAGTCCTCTCTCCCCTCCCCAAAAAGGGACGTGAGACCTGCTTTGGGAAACACGGCCTTAGATACTTGGGGTCAAACTAACTCCACAGAGAAGTTGGAATGTGTTCTGCGTACGTATTTTTAGTTTCCCTTTAGAATTTTTTTTTGATTTGTGAAACCCTTCGGCATGCTTTCTGGAGCCCCAGGGTTTTATGGGACACAGTTTGAAAACGAATCATATAAATCAGTTAGGCAATGGATTGACCGAAAGAAAAAGTCAAATAAAAATAAATCTCATCGTTTAAATTTTTATCTGCATTCTTCTATATTTGCTATAAAAATTTATGCATTGTGCAATTTTATTGCTTTTTAATTTAACCTAACTTTTATTTTTCCAATGGGACTGCGTAGTGGTATCTTTACCATTGCAGACCTAGTACATTCCACAGGACAGGTTGTATCACTTTTTAGAGTGCGACACCAATAGCTGCAAGTAATTTTGACCCCCAGAAGGAGACACCTGAGCTCTGACGATGCGAACTTATTCTAGGAATTTAATTTTGTTGAGAGCATCCAAGCCAAACAGGCATTCAAAGGATCTTTTACATGTCGTATAATCATATGACATGGACGCTGTCGGTTTTCTGCATCATGAAAATCCACCGACTTGGGCCGGCGTCGAACCCGCAACCTTAGGTGCAGAAGGCCAGAGACAAACCAACTACGCCACTCAGCCGGCATTTAATGTAACTGCTTTTAACTAAGTTAAGAAAAAAAAAACGAGCAGTTGGAAGTTAAATTATTTTTTTACTAAAAAAGGTCATATTAATTATGTGATAAATAAAACATCGCCAAAACACTTTAATTAAAAATGTTTTTAAAAAATTCGATCGTTTTACCGTGAAAGATGGTATAACAAAGGGAAAATTTGTTTCAGTATCGTCAAAATTCTGTTCTTTTCAGATTTCAAAGAAAATGAAAACTTTACTTTAAAATTCAGTGACGACTTGAGAAATTCAAGTCTTAACATAATGTAAAACCACTACATTAAAAAGTATATCTACAGTTTTTTTCACAAATCGCACCGAAGCATAAACATTTTTCTATTTGGTTCATCCACACAATGCTCCGGTAAATCTGACATTGCTGGGAGTTCCTATTTCCTACCCGATGTTTGTTACATTAAAACAGCAAGAATCACTTTTGGAACTAATGTTCTTATCGCGGTACACAGCTCCAGGCCTTTCAAAGAAAAAAACTTTCCTTAGGGGTTTTTTGATCCTGTCTTTTTGAGGAAATTTCTCATGACGTATATAAAATGTGGATCGAATGTTTCTCGGATGGTTTCATATCTAGAGATATCGGTTACGTAATTGGTGGAATTCTAGAATTGATAACTGATGCCAGATAAACAAATTTCTCCTATGTTTTGTACAATCGAATACCTCAGATTTCGTTATTTAATGTAGAATTTCATAATTCTATCACGTCTCATGGAAGGATTTCGAATGTTTCACCATAAATAACTTTTGCTCTTTATTTGCATTCTATTTTTCAACCAATATCAAGAAGTTGCAGCGTTCTCATTTTACTAAAGATGTTGTTTTACTTCGGGTTTTTTTAATGCCATTTCTCGGCTGATTAGTAATAACATTTTTGATTTTTCAATTAATCGTTATTAAGAAGGTCCGGCGCGTCCGTAAGAGCCCATGTTAAATTGCGAAAGTTTATGTACCTTTTTCTCAGAAACTACTTACTTTACATAGATAAAATTTTTACAGTAAGTATGTATACTATCAACAAAACTTTAGCGATGGGTTTTGTCTTTTTGTTAAAAATTAAAGTAAGTATGAGTTTTTTAAAAAATATCCTACTTTTTTCCCTAAAATTTAGTTTAAAAAAGCCTTATCTAAAAGGGTTTGCCAGATATATCTAATTCCCTCCATTAAATTAAATGCGTAAAAATGTTAAAAATATGCTCACTGAAAATTTGAGGAACATATAATATCAGCTTTTGAGAAAAAGGTACATAAAAGGAAAAAAATTACATTTTGAGAATACAGGCTTTAAAGAGTAAAAAATTGTAATTCGTTGAGCATTTACTTTTTTAGTACTTTCCAGAAGCATATCCAGCATCTTCTTTACCTTCTGCGCCTACAAAAGATTCTTCTAGTTTTCTTTATATTTCATTATTTTTAACAATTTTGCCTTTTTTGAGATCGCAAGATGCTTTCGTAGGGCTACACGAATCCTACGCGCATCTAATTTTTTGAAGCATGACACACAGTTATAACTTGGTTCAATCTCACAATGTTTTAAGATCATTAATTTTGCCACATGACTCACATTAGTCATACTTATGTCTAATTTTAGTGTTTTTAATTCCACAAATGTTGATCTTAGAATCACTGATCATATGGTGTTATTAACACTATACCGGGTACTCATACACTTTGGGATAAACCCAATACACACTGATTTTTCCACTTGAGCATCATATGGATTCGCGCTCATCAGAAACTTATGCAAGGAGAAACTCAGGTGCTCCTAGCAGAGCTCATTTAATGCGCGTCTCAATGAGTAGCTTCATTTAAAAAATAAATAAAAGTACTTCCAATTATCGTATGCCCTCGTATTATATATCGTTTTAAACAGAAATATTTGAACTTTTAAAAAATAAAAAGAGTGAAAATCGATAATTTTTCAAAAATTAATGTGACAGACTTTCTTAAAAATTATTTGGAAAATAGAATGAAATGAATCATGAATAATTATTTCAATGTTAATTTATGTAAACCCATTGCACTGAGCCGAAGTTCACAGTATTTTTACGCATAATTATACAGGGTGAACTAAAAGTCTTGCCCTATTTATAAATATTTATTGCGATTAACTATTATATTTAAACATATGTATATTCAGATATACTGTAAGTACTGTTATAAATTTCTTATATGATAACTTCCCTCGGTAAATTACAACATGTGTCAAGTTGAAAATAGAAGAATGTCTAGGTGGAATTCCAATTCCTGTCAAGTGTTCCTTAACGCCTGTTCTGTAACGCTGCTTTTATTAGCTTCATCTGTATGCAACGGAATCTTTGAACTCGATTTTTACCCACTTTAGAAGGTCAGAGTAATTCGAAAATTTGTACACTTATCAAGGACCGAAGACAATACAATAATTTTTATAATTTTGTTTCATTGTCCTGATCAGGATTATCAGGATCAACGATTTCCAATTTCCAGATTTAGCTACCAATTCCAGATCTGGCGACTAAAAGATTAAGTTGCAACCCTATAGTGGAAACGTACATGGTTAATCTATATATATAAAAGAGAAAAGCGACTCACTCACTCACTCACTTACTGACTGACTAATCACGATATCTCCGGAACTATTAAACCTACAGACTTGAAATTTGGTAGGTAGGTTCAATTCATGGAGTAGACATCAGCTAAGAACGGAATTTGCAATGTTCGAACCCCAAGGGGCGTTATAGATAATTATTTCCTTTACTAAATTATTAGATGTAAAGTCGTGAAACTTGGAACACATATTTCTTTCATAAAGTAGAGATTCCCTACATTATGATTTTTACAAAAATTGACCTCCAAGGGGCGTTGAGGGCGCTTAAGGGGCGTTATACATAATTATTTCCATTTTTAAACTATTAGACGTACAGTCTTGAAATTTTGTAAGCGGATTCCTTTCATAGATCCCCTACAGAATGGGTTTTGTGAAAATCGACTCCCAAGTGGCGTTGTAGAGAATTAAGTGGCATTATAGGCAATTAACTCCTTTTTTAAACTATTAGACGTAAAATCTCGAAATTTAGTAAGCTGATTCCATTCATTAAGTAGAGATCCGCTATAAGATGGGTTTTGTGAAAATCGTTCCCTAAGTGGCGTTGCGGGGGCTTAAGGGGCGTTATACATAATTATTTTTATTTTTAAACTATTAGACGTACAGTCTTGAAATTTGATAAGCGGATCCCTTTCATAAAGTACAGATCCCCTACAGAATGGGTTTTGTGAAAATCGACCCCAAGGGGCGTTGTGGAGAATTAAGGGGCGCTATAGGCAATTAACGACTTTTTTAAACTATTAGACGTAAAATCTTGAAATTGAGTTAGCAGATTCCATTCACTGAGTAGTGATCTGTCATAAGATGTGTTTTGTGCAAATCGTTTCCTAAGTGGCGTTGCGGGGGCTTAAGGGGCGTTATAGGTAATTATTTCCATTTTTAAACTATTAGACGTACAGTCTTAAAATTTGGTAAGCTAATTCCTTTCATGGTGTAGAGATCCGCTACAAAATAGTTTTGGGGAAAATTGATCCCCAAGGGTCACTGAGGGGGATTAAGGGGTGTAATAGATAAATATTTCCGCTTTTCAACAAATAGAACCACCTGCTTGAAAATTAGAAGGTATGTTCCATTCATGGAATAAAGTTCCTTTTACAAAGATTTTTGCGAAAACGGACCCCCAAAGGAGTGGGGTTGCGAGGGATTAAGGCGTGTTATAGAAAAATTCCTGTTTTTGAATTTAACTCATTTACTTGAAATTTGTTGAGCACTTTTCTTTAGTTGAATAGAGTTCCACTAAGAATGGATTTTACGGAAATCAACTCCATGGGGAAGCGGGGAAAGTTATTGGGGCGTATTGATAGACAAAATTCCTGTTTTTGAACTGCTAAGTCTATAATAATAAAATTTGGTTTACATGCTTCTTTTGTTGAATTGGAATCCGCTAAGAATGCTGTCAACGAGGTATTGATGATAAAAATTCCGTTTTTGCTCTGTTAGATTTAGACTTGAAATTTAGCACGCATGTTTATTTTATGGAGTAGAGATCCACTGAAAGTTGCTTTGGTGGAAATCCACTTGATTATTAGGTTAAGTGAGCGAAAACAATCTTTCTCCTTCTATTTTAGATATAAATAGAAATTAGATATTATGATTTATGTTCTTTTTATATCAAGGGGTGCGAGTGTAACAGCTATAAATATATTTTTCAATACAATCGAATTCTTAATGCTAGATATCAATAATTAATATATATGTAAACAGTATACATATATACAACATCGTGAAATACCCAGTGAAGCGGGTGGGTAACGTCTAGTACAAATGTATATATACACTCAGGAACATTGAAAATAGCGACCCAAGAAGAAAGCATCGGATTGAAATGAAATTTAATATACATAATGACACAGTGAAAGATTCACTTGATCTCAAGAACAAGAAAATTAAACGAATACAGGGTGTGCAACGACACAAATACTGGGAAACTTCAATAGCGCGTAGGACCACCTCCAGCTACAATCCATGCCACTACACGGTCCGTCATTGAGTTGATTAGATACCTTATGTTGTCCTGAGGCAGATGGGCCCACAAATCTTGAACAGCCAACTCTAAATCATGTACAGAGTGACACGATGGCATCTGCCGTTTTAGCTGATCCCCCACGTGCTCTGTAGGGGACAAATCGGGGGAGCTGGCCGGCCATGGAAGAGTCTGAAAATGACGTAGGAAGTCTTGAGAAACTCTTGCTGTATGCGGACGAGCATTATCTTGCTGGGAAATTGCCCCTGGGAGACCATTTAGAAAAGGTCCTACATGGGGTCGAAGAATATCATCAACGTAACGTCGGCCCGTTAAGGTTCCACGCATCACAATAAAAATGGACCGTCTATCATAGGCTATGGCCTCCCAGACCATTACACCAGCTATGCGGGCAGTGTGACGTAGGACAGTGTGGAGGGAATTGTACCGCTCACCAGGGCGCCTCCACACCCATACACGGTTATCATCTGTCCCCAAAACAAACCGGGATTCATCACTAAACACAACCTTTTGCCAATCTGTGACATTCCACATTGATCTGGCTTGGCACCACTGTAGACGCAGTTGCCGATGTTCCGGTGTTAAAGGGAGTGCACGGAAGGGTGCTTGGATTTAAGATTTGTTTCTGCAAGGTGCCTGGAAATTGTTTGTGGAACAATTGCTACGCCTACGTCTGCTCGTATCGTTGAACGAGTCACTGTGGGGTCCACAAGTGCTTGCCGCACGATCCTTCGATCCTCTCTCCTCGTGGTCTTCCTGGTCGCTCCAGACCCGGTTTTCCGCGCGTGGGTACCTTCTCGTGTCCACTGTTCCCAACAATTTCTAACGGCACACTCCGAACGATCCTTCTGGCTAGCAACACGTCGCGTCGACCAGCCTGCAGTTTTCATCCCGATGATCAGGCCTCTCTCAAACTCGCTTAACTGTGAGAAATGTCTTCTAACACATTTTCCTGGCATGTTTCGCTTACCAAAGTCTTCCTACAATCGGCGGGTAATCGACCCGTTTATGAATCTTCGAATTTGCGCTGGTTTATATAGCACCCTCTTCCTGATTGTAGCGCCACCTTTGCGTGTATGAGCACACGTATTGGCACAAAACTTGGATCATTTGTATATTACATTACGCTGCACTTATTTGCAGAGTTTCGCGATTGTACTTAGCTTCCTTCTTGGGTCGTTATTTTCAATGTTTCTGAGTATATATATATATATATATATATATATATATATATATATATATATATATATATATATATATATATATATATATATATATAAAGATTAATTTTTCACTGAATAAACAATAGTTTAAAAAACTATAATGCACGCGTTTATAGTGAATCGAACTAAAAAGTAAAAAATAATTTTTAATATAAGAATGGAATGATTAACGATAAAATTAATGTCTTTGTGGTAAAAGCGTGAGGTGCTCAATATCAATTGTTTTAACTTCTTACTAGTTCTATTCCGAAGTGCAGAGTTAGTGTAAAAATGTAGCGCAAAACCCCCTACTCTTTTACTACAATTACATTAATTTTCTCGTTAAACATTCTATTCTTATATTGAATTTTTTTTTTTTTTTTACCTTTTAGTTCGATTTACTATAAAAGCGTGTTTTTTAATTTTTTACAACTATAATTTATTTTCTTTAAGCATTTCGTACCATCGCTGTATTGATTTGGCTTCAGGACAACAATGCATCATGATGTCCAAAGTAATGTCGAAATTTATGCTGAACATTAATGGGCGATTCTGTTTCGTGAAACCGAAGCACAAAGGGCCTTATCTTGAATCGACGTCGTTTCGTTTGAGAATGATGTCTTCCTTACAAGTGTTACCCTGAGTCTTTCTTGAAGGAGCACACCCGTCATTTATTGCACAAAAAACCTATGCTGTGATTCAAATTTACATTATTATATTTCACGGTTATTTTGCAATGAAATTTTATAACCCAGGCAAGACTTTTGGTTCACCCTATATATATATATTTTCGGAAGAAAAATTCCACAATTAACAGTTTCAGAAGATAAATAATTTCGTAATAACTTCTTTTGTAAGGAGCAGTGGCGCACACAAGGGGGTGGGGTCCTGGGGGTCCAGACCCCCCAGAGCCCTTGATTTTTTTCCCGATTGATTATAATTCTAAGTATATAGCACGTAAAATTTAATTAATTACTTGTTATTAATGATTAATTTTATTAATTAATGCTAATAATTTATTCAAAAATTAGTTTTTTACTATGTTTTGTTCCCGAATATCGACAAAATCAAAAGGAGTATGATACAAGAATGGAGAACTTTCGACCCCGGACCCCACCCCCTTGAAAAATTCCTGTGCGCTACTGGTAAGGAGGAAATAAAATATTGAGAGAGAGAGACAGAGAGAATTTTTAATTTGTGTGAGTAATTCCCAACAAAATAATTTAATTCTCACTTAAGTTTATATTAAAAAAATAAAATAAAAACTTTAGTCTTTTGCTTGTTGTTTTTTCACTAGTTCAAAACCCATTATTCTATAAAAATGTGGCAGACACTTCAGAATAAATCTTTTATTAGAGTGTTCGCCTTTCACTCTCTCTCTACACGCTACGACCCTTTTGGTTACAAGAATAATTTTTTTTTCGCTTTGAAAGCGCCTCATGACAGTCATCTCCACGGACATCTTAAGACTCTTTTGAGGCCCTGGTCCCCTATACGAAATTAGGCCCTACCTCAGATCTTTAAAAGTAGATGGTATATAGTAAGCATTTGTCAAATATTCGTTCAAACGGTAATTTGAAACAAATAAATGTGCACGAATCATAATCTCAAGAACCTAAGCACAAACCGGCTCGACCGATGGCCGCATTTCGACTAAATGAGTTGAATGCTTGTTTATGATATTAAGTGTAGACATGGACGTCACATATAACATAGTCATACCACTTTTGCCAGTTGATATGCAGTTTGAAATTCCTTGTTTTTCGGAGAATATGTACGGGGATATTATTTGATCACATTAAGATTATCCGGATCATGATATTAAGACAGATTCGAGAAAGAAACCAGGTCCCTCATCGAGGTTGAGGCCCTGGGCCCTGTTGGCAGATGCCTTCAGACCTTCCTTTCTCAGTGGCATACAGCCCAGGGTAACCTTCTCAAGAAGCCTCTTCCAGGCCAGCCTTCTTCCTGCTAGTGTTCTTCAATTCTTAGTTCTCAAAACAAGGATAAATTTTCTAAGCCATCAATCCATCTAAGATTTGGCTTGCACTTTCTTCGTGTGCCAATTGGTTGGGCGTTGAAGACTTTTTTAGTGGTGCAGTCTTTGCCCATTCTGACAACGTGACCTGCCCATTTAATTCGTTGTACCTTGATGAAGTTAACAATGTCAGATTCTTTATATGATTGATAGAGCTCTAAATTTGATCTTCTTCGCAACGTTCCATTTTCCTGGATTCCTCTAAAAATAAATCTTAAAATCTTCCTTTCGTGTAGATACTTATCATGTTCTCATCTGTTCGAGACATGGACCAAATTGCATTAATACTGATCTTAAGCGACTTTTATACAATAGAGCCTTTGTTTTTCTTTTGATTCAATTCGATTTCATATATTTTCGTATTCCATTAAAACATCTATTAGGCATAGTAATTCTAAAAGCCTACACAAAATTCCTAATATATTCTTACTAATAATTCATTTTTAATAATTGTAACAATGACAATGTGTATTTAAAATTCCTATCTTCTTCTTTTGAAGTCTGGGAAAATAGTGATTTATAGTTATTTGATTTAACAAATTTTCTCGTTTTATATCGCAGTGAGTTAATTTTACTTTCAATATCAAAGAAAGTAACACAAATTTAATATTCCATACAAACAAAAACTAAATCATTTTTCCTAAAACAAATTATTTATTAATTTTGAAAAAAAAAATTGTATGATCAAGCCTAAAATTTAATAGCCGCTTAAATCGATATTTTTGAATAATACATTCACTAAACCCTTTTTATAACTCAAATAAAAGGCTTTTGTGAAAGTTAACAGAACATGACTTACATTTATTTTTAATAACTTTTTTGTTTTTAAATGTTTAATCAGAATTATGCTCATTCAACATATTTTCCAATAAGATTTTACTTCTGTAGTGAAAATATGCTGCTTTGATAGTTTGAAAAATAAACTAATTCTTATGTGCTGTAATATGGACGGTTTTTGTACATTATAAATATTAAGATACGGGGACAGCTCAAAAAGTTAGGTAATGGGTCCTCTGAAAGAAAATCTTTATTAACTAATTCAAATAGTAAGACATTGATATGTATTATTTTCTTACTTGGTCACTTTGGTTCTTAGAAAACGAACATATCTTAACTTTAAACATGTATTAGTTAAATTAAAATTTAGTTGCTGTTATATAAAATAACTGATCAATAAACAAATTGTTTTAATGGGAGGTGTAAAGTCTTTATTACTCTCTTAAATACTTCTCCATATAATCAACTACTACACATAATTTATATCTTGATTAAATACAATAATCAAATAACAATCAAACTACAATGTCCGTCGTGTTAAAACACTCTTAAGAAACTATATTCTTCTCTTTTACATCAGACCACGCCTGCGCGTCGATCTCCCCGAAGGAATTCAATTTCCTTCACCCCAACACAGTTTAGCGCTCCGCGCTTCCAAAAACAAAAAAGGGACTCTCTCCCTCTCTCCTCACCGTACTCTCCTGGGTCAAGAAACTCTCTCATCCAAAACATATTAACCCTACCTCTGCATGTAGGGGAACATCGCCCCCCAACTCTTAAAGAATCTACCGCCAAACAGTACGCCAACGGTAGTCAAACACTACATGAAGGATGAATCAGATGCTTTTTAACAAATTTTCAACACGTGGCATCGATTTTGTTGGGTTAAATCCTACAACCATACACACACACTCAGTTAGTAGCATCCAGTCTTTTTCTCTTTTTGTTATGAAAATTGGCAACTGTGCTGAAATTTCTTTCCACTAAGAAAAGCAATTAAAAATTTTCTCACGATATTCCATATTCGTCATGGATAGGTATGTTTATATTAGTATGAAATATTACATAAGCGATCAAGTAACAGCCCCTGTGTGCACGGAATACTTATTCCATTAACTGAAAGTTAAACTTAAAGTTAATGGAGCCACAATCGCAGACCCCCCATTTACCCTTTATGGGCCCCCAATTTTTTTCCCTGCTGACGTAGACCCCTGAGGGTCGATATAGACCACTTTGAGAATCAGTGGCTTAAACTCTTGATTTATCACGGAGATACACTTGAAAAGATCTAAACATATTAAAGGATTTATTACATCTATCAACTTTTGAGCTTAGCCTCGAAAAATTTATAATATTATAATATTTTACAAGACTTTTAAAAAACATTTTAATGGCTATTTTATTTTATATCTGTATCACAAACTTCTCGTTCAGAGAATTGCTTCCCTGAAAGTTAAAATTAATGATCCAGACTTAAATAAAAGTAAAAAAAGGGATAAGATATATTCATTTGAAAACAAAGCGCTTGCAATTGTATAATTCTTTGTCTTTAGTTTATTTAATGTATCTTTATAAAATAGCTCATAAGTTCCGGTTTGAATACGAATTTGCTCATTTCAAGTGTGTATTTTTAAGACTTTTATCTTCAAAGAACAAAAATACATCTAGAAAGAAACAAATTTTCTTTTTGTACGTGATAAAAAGGAAGGAAAGTAAAATGGACTAAGAAAATATAATTTATGGATTTTTTTAAATAGGTTTAAATTCGCATAATTTTATGCGCGCGCCAGAATAAAACCATTTTTGTTTAAATTGCTAAAAGGCTTTATTAAAACATCTCTTTTGTGTTTTTAAGATAAATTAAATATTATACAACTCTTTTAAAAATAAAAAAGTCGCTTTTTGTTCGCTTTTCAGTATGTCTATACGTATAACAAAACAATACTATTGATTGAAACAATACATTTGAATTTTTTATTAAAAAAACTTTTTTTACGTGGATAAAAGTTCAAAATCTTTTTATCTTCGGTGAAAATTTGTTTTAAAAGTTATATATATATTTTATTTAATTATCTGTTGCGTTTTCATCCTGTTTTCAGTTTCAATTTAATTTTTCAAAATTTTTGTGACATTTCAGAGCACTTAACTACTTAAATGTAGTGTGTTAATCATCTTGAAAACATAAACAATTCTAAATACAAATTACATTGCTTTAGATTTTAAGCGAAAAGACATAATTTATTATTTAAATCCTTAAATAAAAGATCGATTAAATTTAGATCAAGCTGAAAACACCGCAACAAGAAATAAGAGCACAGCTTTTTCTTAAAAACAAAAAATTCGAAATTACACTTTGAAAAGCATGACGTAACTTCATATTTATTTTTATAGCTTAAAGTTATGTAAAACACGAAAAACAATACTGACTTTTTTAGAAAAACCCATGCCAATCAGAATTTTATAATTCTGTCTTCAATTTTAATTTAGAACCATCGTTATCATTATGATTTAATATTTGTTAATATTTTAATATTTGTATTAATAATAATAATGCATTTTTTATGTTTAATGTTCTTAAAAGCTTTCTTATTTGATTGAATTTACTGCATGCAGTCCTTTAGATTCTATTTCTATTTCTTTAGATTCTATTTCTATTTCTTTAGATTCTATTTCTTTAGATACAGATATAGGACAAAATAATAGGAACACCTGCGAAAAAATGAAAAATTGTTATTAGTAAGGGGTAGGCCACCTTTGGCCTGAATGACAGCTTGCATTGGATGCGGGATTGACAAATAAAGGTCTCGAACACAGTACATAGGGGGATTCGCGTTTATTCCTCGTGCAGGGCAATCTCAGGTCAGATATTATGCGTATAGAAGGAAACTATTCATGGACTTTGTTCTCTAAAAAAACCCCAAACACTCGATGACTTTAGTTCAGGTGACTGGAGACACTATGTTAGATGTACTACTTCATCATCATGCCCATGTAACCATATTTGAACTCAGCGAGACGCGGGAACAGGGGCATTGTCCTTTTGGAACTCAGAACGCTCTCCTAGAGAGAGGTTTAGAAGCATAGGGTGAAGATAATCTGCGGGAATGCTTCGATAATGGTCCCCTGTGATCATCCAAGACAGCGATTTATTTAAATACGATATTTTGGCAAAAAATTAACTTTGGATAATCTTTTTCCAAAACGTTCTCCTTTTATAAAAAATGCTTCTATAATAATAATATTTTGCTTATATAAAGTAAAGACTTCTCTCCAGAGAGTCTAAACTAGGACTTTTGAAAAATTCACATTATTTTCAGAGTTACCACCAATTGAAATAATTATAGGCGTTTTTTTTCTTAAAATTTCTCCCCTCTGTTGTCGTAAAACATGGATAAACTCACTTCTAAGTTATATATTTCAAAAATTCTAGTTAAGCTTTTGTATAGAGGTCTGAGCTATATACTGGCAAAATATTATTATAATAGAAGCATTTTCACAAAAGGAGAACATTTTGAAAATTGACTATCCTATGTTCATGTTCTGCCAAAATATTGTACTTAAATAATTTTTTATTGTAATAAGATTCTTAAAACAATTTTATTTTCTTTTTCTAATCAAAGTGACACTAAATATCATAAATATTATCCATTTATAAGCTTTTTAAAAATCACGGTTCCGAACGTAGTCCGATATACCCTTAATATTTTTCAGTTCTACTATTCACTCTGAAAAAAATGCCCAATTGTTCATTCTTTCTCTAAGTAGAACTTTTCAATGATTTGTCTTTGATTTCTGTCTTCTTGTAAAACATTTCATCACTGCATCGTGACAAAACAGACTACTCGAATCATTTTAAAATCTTCTAAGAATTGAATCTTCTTTCTGAATGAAGATGTTCCTTATTTCAGAGCATCAGTCATCAATCAGTCTTCGTTGCCGCAGTCTTAAATCCAATCTGTTTTGGTTCAGAGCCATGCAGGTGGTTTTCAACGCTTGTAAATTTGTCAACAGTTGAAACATTGTTATCTCTGTTTGTCATTTTTGAGCGATGATTCATGCTCTTTCTGAGTAACGAACATTGTTGTTTTTCTATGGGAATTAATAGGTAAAGCAAGTAGAGTCGAATTTTATTTTGTTGATTGTATCTTCATATACACACACAATTACTTTAAGGGGAAAAAATTGCCAAAAAATATATGAATATCGTAGCTTTTACATCACAATTTTTAAAATATATCTAACATAATATTTTTATCATTATTTTTGATTTTAAATTTTTTTATCGAAATGATTAAATTAAAAAACACCTGCCCAGTGGGAAAATGAACTGAATATTATATTGAAGAATTTTCTGTTTTTTAACATTGTCCTTGTTATGTGCAAACGATTATGAACCGCTACGATAGTTTGCATTTCGGTTATTTGGACGTTTGCTCTTTTTTAATTGGAAAAAAATCCATTCAAAAGTCATGTTCAGTTAAATTTTCCAGCAAGAGATTTCCTGTAAAACACAGTTTTTCACATATATAATCGTTTAACAAGTAATATAAAAAAATTTTAAATCTATTCTTACTTAGGTCAAGAAAGAAAAATCTTATTTTATAGTTATTTTTTATTAAATAGTTACAATTAATATTCGTACAAATATGTATATACTGATATATGTATATAATGCAGGAAATATGTATATAATGCATCCAAAATTAGATAATGAAGGTCAATAATTTAGATTTATTTTATTAAATATTAATTTTGCATCCTTTAAAGATATTTCTTAAAATAAAAATAAACAACACAAAATATAACTTTTTTCATTAAAAACATTAAAAAATTAAAATTGTACGTATAATATGTATTTTTAAATATTTATTAAAATAAGAAAGAGACACGTAAAATATAAGTATTTCCCTTCATTACAGTTAAATAAAAAGATAAGTAAACATTTTAATGCGAACCTAGTGTTTGCTCCGTTCTATTTTTATATCGCAAAATCAGGGGTATAATGTGTGACTTTTTCAATTTGACATGATTCTGAGCATTCAGATGTTAAACATTTCCCTTTGCGAATTCTAAATATTCTTCATATGAATGAAAGATTTTTTTACTTTGATATGTAAAACCAAAAGCGGAAAACAGAGCACACATGCAATTTTCTCTCTCTAAACTATTAAATATCTCCAGCAATGACATTCAATAATTTACAAAATATCTGTAAATTTATCTTAACAGTTATCTTTCAGATTTTTTAGTAATTCTATGAATGTCCATAATTCTGAAGATGTTTGTTAAACAAGGCCCATTACAAATTTATGAACTTCCATCCATTCAAAAACTAATAAATGTGAAGAGTAGAGCAAGTGCCACTGTGAATTGTATCGCATGCCACATGTGGCACATGTACCATAGGTTGCCGACCCCTGATGTATAGAGTTAATGCTCGCTAAATCTATCGAAGCTCAAAGTCCTCATGTTAGCTTAGTTTGGAGTTTGGAAATGGGGCTGTCTTCTTTGTCATTTCGAAATTACGAGGTCCATCGCTAATAACCTTCATGTTGCTTTACAGAGCGACTTAGAATTAAAATTAAATCTAATCACTTAGGCCAGTAACCCAAAATATGTACATAGTATTGTATTAGACAAAAGTTACTGTATACTATAGTTAAACTAAGAATTTTAAAGCTGTATTTATTCACTATGAGTTAATTTTTCGTCATTTTATTACATCCGCGCTAACTTATAAAAGTACCAATCAAGCATAACACTTGTTGTGCTTAGAGACCAGTTCTAGGCTAGCTATGTTATTATTAGCATATCTAAAAGCAGGTTTTTCTTTTCAGAAGATAATCCAACATAATCTTTGCAAATTACGGGTTCATCTGACCTGAATTCGATTTGTCATGTTCAATTTACATATTTTAAATAAAATATATCTGAGAACACGATAAGGAGTTCATCTTCTGAGAATTACAATTTGCAGTTTCTGGTATTTCCACTCAACTGTTATGATGGATAGATGCATACAGTAGTATTGATCTATTTAATTGGAACTGGAACAACAACTATTGAGCTTCGAATTGAAGAAATTTGTTCATACATATACTGTAACATCTTTTTTTTAAAAAAAAATATGCGTATTTGAATTTATCTACTAAGTAAATAAAATTCTTGGCGTTTATTTTAAGATAATGGTTAGTCACTTGAAATCTAGTCATATCAAGTTTTCGAATTGTCAGATTTTATTTTGAAAAGATAAATTGATACTGATTTTTGCTCACTTGTTTTGAACTTAGTAGTAAAAGAAATAATGAAGCATTTTTTTTTTGTTTAAATGGTCATTTCCACTATAAAACGGGTAATTGCGCAGATAACTAAGCTTGACGACTTAAGGTCCAAGATTCATTGAAGCATGAAAATGGCGTGTGGGGAATTTCTTAGGACAAAATCCTATTGGAAGACCGTTTACTGAGAAGATTATGAGTTTGTTTAGGTTAGAAATTTTTTTATAGGACTATTGTTCCCGGATTTAACGCAAAATGTTTTTCCGCGTTTTAGCCCTTTTTTACAAATATTGACCACAATTAAATTGTTTTTCGTGGATGTTAGCTTCGATTACAGTATGTATATTTCGAATAAAATAAAGGTTCATTTTGCAGATGAGTTTCATATCGCCATAAGCCAAAAAACTTTTGAATTTAATGATTCTGCGGAATTACTCTAATAATATTTTCAGATATAACTTCGTGTTTACTTTAACGCAGTACAAAGCACAAAAAAAAATACCATACAAATTAAGGTAAATTTTAATCTGTGTGGTTGCATTTATCTTTCGATCTTAAAAAAATATTTTAAATTAATATTTGAAATAGTCAGACGATTTACTAAAAGTGAATTAATAATATTTTTAAAAAAGAAATATAAAAAAATAAGTACATGGATTCTTTTTTTTGTTGTCTTTTCCTTTTATGCTTGTATTTTAATGCATTTAAGAGTAAATTTAGCTACCTATATTTCTCATAGGTAATTAAAAAACTGTCGAATTAATATTATGCTCATAAACTCAAGATTGCATGTTTATAAACAATCTTATATTTGTAAGCATAATGCTAATCCCGAAGAATTTCTATATTTATCTTTTCAAATCTACATTGCGGTATATTTATTAAAATGTAATAAAATACAGCCGAAAATGATTTTTGATACAGTAAAATGCAGAAAACTTTTACATCAATTCCAAAATATGTACACAATTGATATTTTTTTTTTTTTTAAGAAATCGATTCTACATTTAATTTAATTGTAAGTATATTTTTTCGCTTTTAGTTGTTATTTTCATTACAGTGTCTTACGTTATCAAGTGATCTAGTTAAAAATTTTAAAATGATAAAAAGATTTTTTAAACTTAATAAAAAGTAAAACGAAAGTTAGATTGACACTATTTAAAATTGTATTTTCCATGACATGTAATATTTCCGTTTTAAAATAAAAAAAAGGAATTGTACATTCTTAAATTTCTGTAATTTTTTTTCTTAAAATGATGTTTTTAAAACTTCCTTAAATAAATAACAATCAAACTTTCAAGCATTGCCATTTATAATTTTAGAGTACCCTCATTTATCATATATTATAAAAATTAACCCATTTTAGAATTTTTTTTAACCATGCCGAATTTGAAATCATTTTAGTTCGATTCTGTATGCGAACTTAGCTGCAAGCCATGATTAATTAAAATGGCTTATAAGAACACAGGATTTAAGCAGAAAAAAGTGTTCCTTTTTTTTTAGATTTTTCAATCTAACTTAATTACAAGGAATATTTTAAATTTTTTTTCGGATTACAAATAAACGATATTAAGAATTTTCCTTCTCAAATCTAAAAATACTAAAATATGACTAAAAAATATTTTTGTTCTTTATTTTCTTTTTTAAAAAAAACTCTTAAAGGAAATAAGTACATTTAAAAAAATTCTATAGTTAAATGAACTATATATTATTAAAAAATTGGTGTGATAACTCTCACAGAGAAGGAAATTCATATGAAAGAGACAATATATTTAAAAGTAGATACATTATAATCAGGTTTATATCACCCAAAAATTTTCAGTCCACATTTACAAACAACTTATACACACTCACATACGAGTAGCATAACACAACAAAAGGTTGAACAAGAAGACAAAATTTAAACACATTTTTGAAGGTCGAAAAAATAATATTTTAAAACATAAATATGTTTTTTCTAGTTTTCCTGCTTGTGACACCGTTTGAAAATAAAGCAAGTAATAAAAAAAATTTTAAGTCAATTCCTACTTAAATCAGCAAAGAAAAATTTTAGTTACTTTTTATCAAATAATTAAAATTAATATAAATATGTATATATGTTAACGTTAAAGCGTAAAATCCGTTATTTCATAGAATAACTAGGTATTTCATGAAATAACTAGATCAGTCAGTTAAAATATATAAAATTATTGAATTTTACGATTTAATTAGATATTCTATAGAATAACGATTACTTGATCGTTGAAGTATGAACTACGATTCTCGAAAATTCTTTGAACCGGTTCTAGCTGCTCGGGGAAGAATTTTTCTTATTGGGCGGAATAAAACTATTGTACACACTAGATATGAGTTCAGTATACATGTCAGCGAGAGTTAATTTTTATTGAAGAAGTTCCAAATACTGACCCGACCCAACACTTTGATCTGTTGCAATAGCTCAAAGTTGCGGTATTGGACAAGGATTTAAAAAGTGCTCGTGTAAAAAAAATGTGTAATACTAAACAGTGTGCTTGTTTCAAAAATAATAAGCAGTTCAATGCAAAGTATCAGCACAACAATCCTTGCTCGAATGAATAATGAAAAGCAAAAAATAAAGGTATCTCATAAAGTTTTAATTAAATTCTCTTACATTTTGTCTTAAAAAGTTTACACAATGTTTTTATGAAGCAACAGTTTTTCTTCCCAGCATGTATTTTTGTTGATATATATAATATTTAAATCTTTATATATTAAAATCTTCTGTGCGTGTGTTTGTGACTAAACTCCTAAACGACTGGACCTATTTTGTTCAAATTTTTTGTGTGGATTCAAAAATAGTTTAGATTTACATTTCGGTCCGATATCGCAATTAGTTAAAAAGATATAAATTAAAACATTAAAAACATTCAACTTAATAATTATCTGCATTGTTGTAACACCGTTATTGTTATAAAAACGATGTAAGTTGGCGTCGAAAATCGATTTTTAGCCAAACTGACCAAACCGGGTCTTCATTGTTACAAAAATGAAGACGAAGCATGCTTTTCAGCGTTTTTAATTAATATCTCTATTCAAATAATCTTCCCAATGATTCTTTCAGACTCACCTACCCATTCAAATGTTTACAATTTCCTATTCGCTGGCATTTTCTATGACCATTAACAAATCACAAGGTCAAACAACGGTAATTTGTGGCTTAGATTTAGAAAACCCTTGCTTTTCGCACGGCCAATTATATTGTTACGAATTTAGTCTTATTCTAATTGTTTCTACTCATTTGTGTTCATTTTTACAGTTTAATTTGTCGTATCTAATGTGATTTCAACCCTGTTTACCTGTAATATCATTTCCACTGCATTGCACGGCCCCCATGCTTTAACATTGGTTTAAATGGTAAACTCGCCAAATATTGCAGCTAGCGCCAAGTTGGCGACGGATTTGGCGACTTAATTTTTGGCGCCAAATTTGGCGATATATCGCCAAATGTGGGTGATAAGCTTGGCGACCATGGCAACCCTGCTCCTAATAACCCTGTCTGGCAACCCTATCGCGGTATTGTAACACTATTGTATTGAATGTATTACTGTATTGAGCTTTTCTCGTACGTTCCGGATTTTGCTAGACCTTTCTATTTCTCGATTATTCTGGCAAGTGCAAGAGGTTTCTGACCGAAAGGTATAAAAAGGCCCGGGCCGGCTAGTCAGTTAGTCAGATCTCAGCTTTCATGCAAGTGATACCTCTCTGTGCTTCAGAGAGAGAGAGACGATTGCATAGTGCTTCTATTGAGTTATTATTTTGTTATTGCTTTTATTGAGTTATTATTTTTGTGCTGAGTGTTTACTATTGCTTTTGTTAGTGTATTACATCTGTGTTATCAGTATTTTCATCGATTGTACGTGACTTTCTCGAACTGTTCTACAATTTGTGGAGGACTGTTTTGGCAAAGAATAAAATTGTTTTGGATCCCGCTCTTCGGCTTCAATCATTTCGAACCCCCGAAAACGCAACAATTGGTGTCAGAAGTGGGATTGAATGCCAACAACAAGAGCGATGGAGGCCCAGTTCCAGACTCTTCTAGAAAAATTGACTGAAATGAATGCCAATATGGGCGAAATGAAATCGGAGTTGACCGCCAGCATGAATGCCAATATGGGCGAAATGAAATCGGAGTTGACCGCCAGCATGAATGCCAATATGGGCGAAATGAAATCGGAGTTGAAAAGTGATTTGAAGGGCATTGGCGACAAATTGACGACTATGGACAAGAAATTTGAAGAAATGGAAGGAAGAATCGAGTCGGTTGAAAATAAATTCGAAGATATGGAGAGCAAACTAGAGGCGAAAATTTTCGAAAAGGTAGAAGAAGTTTCCATCTCGTTCAGGGAGTGACCTAGAGAAATTGAAGCAGAAAATCATGACTGGTCAAGTGGATGAATTTAAGTTTCAAGCTCCTTATTCCAAGCCTTCCATCAAGCTTTCTACATATGACGGAAAGTCCTCTTGGCAGGTGTATAAGACCCAATTCTCCATAGTGGCGGATGCAAACCAGTGGGACTCCCAGACCAAGGCCTGCCAGTTAGCTGCTTCTCTTCGAGCCGACGCTGCTGACATTTTGCAAACTTTGCCGGAAACACAGCGGCTGGATTTCGACGCTCTCGTTAATGCTCTGGAGTTACGCTTCGGAGAGAAATGTGTGAAGGATTACAGCAGACTCCAGCTGAAGTCACGGCAGCAGAGAGTGTCCGAAACGCTCCAAGAACTGGCGACGGACGTCGAGAGGCTTTCTCACTTGGCGTTTTCTGACTGTCCGACTGAAGTAAGAGAAGTCCTGGCGCTGCAACACTTCATCGACGGGGTGCGTGATCCGGAAATCCAGAAAGCTCTCCGAATGGCGGATCTCAAGGACTTAAAGGGGGCCCTAGTGTTTGCTATGAAATTCGAGGCAGCCCAGCAAGCAACACGAAAGGACAGACACCCCATACGAGCCGTCAACGAATCGGACACGTCGAACTCAAGTGTGGAGCGGTTAGAGCGACAGATGAGAAGCTTCTTGAATAGAGTTGAGTCTTTGATGTCCCAGAAAGCAGACGGGAAGAAGACTCTTAAATGCTGGACCTGCGGTCGAGAAGGGCATCTGCAGAGAAGCTGCCGGGCACGCCAAGGCGCTGAAACTAATAGCGCCTCCCGGAAGGAGGTGTCGGAAAAACTAATTAATGGCCATCTCGTGGGGCGGAGGTTGCCAGATTTTGGAAAGCCCCACTTTCAAGTGTGTCAAATTTCGACAAAGAGTACCGGTGAGAATGGAATTTTTATAATGGGACATGTTAACGAGCTTCCTGCAACATGATCATCGATACAGGAGCCAATGTGTCTATCATTCGGAACGATCTGGCTCAAAAAGTTACAAGAGAAACTTATCTGGACCCCGCCCCGCGTGGTGCTACAGACCGTGACGGGGAAAAGATTGATATTCACGGAAAATTAAAAGTCAATATCAAGTTTGGAGACACTACCTACCAACATGCTGTGTATGTCGCAGATATTGCAGACCCTTTCATTCTTGGACTGGACTTTCTAAAGGAGCATGGTTTCACTCTAGACTTCAACAAGAACGAATTACGTTCCATACACGAAGAAGTCACTATATTCAAAATTGAACACAGGACAGAATCTATTCGACAGGTAACCGCTAACGAGAATATTACCATTCCCCCAAGGACTGAAATCATAGTACCTGGATACATCGGTAACGATGTGAGTTTCAACTCTGGCCTAATTGGAACTGCGGAAAATAAAGCGAATGGATTGCTAATAGCTTCGACGCTAGTGGACCTTTCCAGAAAAACTATCCCGGTAAGAATTTGCAACGTAACTGAAAAACCTAGAGTGTTCCAGAAAGGTGAAGTGTTGGCAACCTGCAGTCCAGTAACCTGTGTCTGCAAAAGTTCGAGCTTGCTCCTATCCAACTCGCCTCAACAGTTGACACCCGACCTTCTAGAAAATGCTGAATTGTCCCCCGAACAGAAAATCTCCGCAGAAAGACTGTTCCAAGAATTTGAAGACGTGTTTTCTAGAAACAGTAGCGATATTGGCCATACTACAGTGACACAACACAGAATTGATACAGCAGACCATCCGCCGATTAAACAGCACCCAAGACGCTTGCCGTTTGCTAAACAGGAAGAGGTCGGAACACTACTACGAGAGATGCAGGAAAATGACATCATAGAACCGTCTTCGAGTCCGTGGGCATCTCCAATCGTCTTGGTTCGTAAGAAAGATGGCTCCACAAGATTTTGCGTGGACTATCGAAAACTTAACGACGTCACCAAGAAGACACCCTGGATACCCTTTCCGGTCATAAATGGTTCTCGACTTTAGATTTAAAGAGCGGATACTGGCAAGTGGAGATCCATCCCGAAGATAGAGAAAAACAGCATTCACTTCCGGCCAAGGACTATGGCAGTTCAAAGTCATGCCGTTCGGGCTCTGCAATGCGCCAGCTACTTTCGAGCGCCTGATGGAGACCGTGCTAAAGGGTCTGACTTTTGAAGCTTGCCTTATTTACCTGGATGACGTCATAATAGGAGGGCGTACATTTGAAGAACATCTTCAAAATATCCGGAAGGTGTTATCAAAATTAAGCGACGCTAACTTGAAGCTAAACCCTTCGAAATGCAAGTTCTTCCAGAAAGAAGTCAATTATCTGGGACACATCATCTCTGCAGAAGGTGTTCGTACGGACCCCGAAAAAGTGTCCGCCGTAAAGAATTGAAACGCCCTGAAAACCTCCGTGAGCTGCGAAGCTTCCTGGGACTATGTACTTATTACCGAAAGTTTGTGAAAGGGTTCTCTAACATCGCAAGACCCTTGCACAAGCTAACAGAAAGTAAACAAAAGTTTCAGTGGACAAAAGAATGTGAAGATTCCTTCCTCCAGCTTAAAGAAGCTTTGACGTCTTCACCGATCTTAATATATCCACAACCGGACAAGCCATTTATCTTGGACACTGATGCCAGTAATGAGAGTGTCGGAGCAGTATTATCTCAGGAAATAGATGGCCAGGAACGAGTCGTAGCTTATTGGAGTAAGTGTTTATCGAAACCGGAAAGAAATTATTGTGTCACTCGAAAAGAGCTACTGGCTATTGTGAAAGCCATCGAGCATTTCCATCACTATCTCTATGGCCAAAAATTTCTTCTACGTACCGATCATGCCTCTTTAACCTGGCTAATGAATTTTAGAAATACTGAAGGCCAGGTAGCCAGATGGATACAACGGCTCAACGAGTATTACTTTGACATCAGACATCGTAAAGGCTCCTCGCATGGAAATGCTGATGCCCTTTCAAGAAGACCATGCCCAGAAAATTGTCGTCATTGTTCCAGAGTAGAGACCAAATATGACTATGCTATACGCCAGATAACAACTTCAACAGCGACGCCACCCGATCCCTGGAGTGACGAGAAAGTTCGAGAAGACCAGATGGCGGATCCTGATATTAAACCCCTTATAGAGTTTATGGAGTCTTCCAGCAATAAACCAAGTTGGCAGGACATCTCGGCTTATAGTCCTACAACTAAGCAGTATTGGGCCCTCTGGAATTCTCTACATCTCAGGAATGGTGTTCTATACCGAAAATTCGAATCAGAGGATGGAAAGACATTCAGGTGGCAATTAGTACTTCCTCGATCTCGTATCCCAGAGGTACTCAAAGAATTGCATGGCAGCCCAACAGGAGGTCATTTCGGCGTCATGAAAACTTTGCACCGAGTTCGAGAGCGATTCTGCTGGGGTAAAGTGAGAGCTGACGTGGAACAGTGGTGCAAGTCCTGTGATGCCTGTTCAGCTCGGAAGGGGCCAAAGATACGTAGCCGAGGGAAGCTGCATCGCTACAATGTTGGAGCACCCTTCGAACGTATCGCTTTCGATATCCCGGGGACCTCTGCCAAGGACTGCGTCTGGTAATAAGTACCTACTTGTTGTCAGGGACTACTTCACGAAATGGCCCGAAGTGTACCCCATTCCGGATCAGGAAGCCCCCACCGTAGCGGAGGCTGTAGTGCAGCACTGGATATCGAGATATGGGGTACCTCTTCAACTTCATTCCGATCAGGGAAGAAATTTCGTCTCTGCGATATTGAAGGGGGTCTGTGAACTACTCGGAATTGACAAGACCAAGACCACACCTTTGCACCCACAGTCAGATGGCATGGTGGAGAGGTTTAATCGTACCATCCTGAATAACCTCTCACTGATGGTCTCCAAGAACCAACAAGACTGGGACCAGAAAGTTCCTCTCTTTCTGCTAGCGTACCGCAGCGCCGTTCACGAGACTACCGGATATTCACCATCCCAGATGCTTTTTGGCCGAGATCTTCGTCTCCCTTGTGACCTGCTGTTTGGTCGCCCTCCGGATACACCTTCATCGCCTGAGGAGTACGTGCAGAATCTCCAGGCACGTTTTGAAGATGTACACAATTTGGCTCGAGAACGAATCAACCTGAGGACGGAGAAGATGAAGACTCGGTACGACACAAAAGCCACAGGACATCAATTCAAGGAAGATGACAAGGTGTGGTTCTACAACCCGACTCGACGCAAAGGACTTTCTCCTAAGCTACAATCGCATTGGGACGGTCCTTATACAATTTTAAAAATAAACGACGTCGTAATCCGGATCCGTAAGTCAACGAATTCGAAGCCTAGAGTCGTTCATTACGACAGGCTTGCTCCATATTATGGCCATAATTCTTAGTGTGTCAATTATCGTGTAATCTATTTTGACCATGGTCTTGTATAAATAAGTTAGTGTGTAAATAATCTTGTAAATAATTTTGTTTATTGTTTTGTAAGTGTTTATTTTCTACTATGCATTACGTGTTTATTTTGTACTATGCATTAGGTGTTTATTTTGTACTATGTATTACATGTTTATTATTGCATATTCATTTAGTTGTTTTTAATCAATTGCTTTATTATTATGTTAGCGTCTGATGAAGGGTTGTACTGCCCGGGACGTGCAGTTCTTGAGAGGGGGCAATGTTACGAATTTAGTCTTATTCTAATTGTTTCTACTCATTTGTGTTCATTTTTACAGTTTAATTTGTCGTATCTAATGTGATTTCAACCCTGTTTACCTGTAATATCATTTCCACTGCATTGCACGGCCCCCATGCTTTAACATTGGTTTAAATGGTAAACTCGCCAAATATTGCAGCTAGCGCCAAGTTGGCGACGGATTTGGCGACTTAATTTTTGGCGCCAAATTTGGCGATATATCGCCAAATGTGGGTGATAAGCTTGGCGACCATGGCAACCCTGCTCCTAATAACCCTGTCTGGCAACCCTATCGCGGTATTGTAACACTATTGTATTGAATGTATTACTGTATTGAGCTTTTCTCGTACGTTCCGGATTTTGCTAGACCTTTCTATTTCTCGATTATTCTGGCAAGTGCAAGAGGTTTCTGACCGAAAGGTATAAAAAGGCCCTGGCCGGCTAGTCAGTTAGTCAGATCTCAGCTTTCATGCAAGTGATACTCTCTGTGCTTCAGAGAGAGAGAGACGATTGCATAGTGCTTCTATTGAGTTATTATTTTTGTTATTGCTTTTATTGAGTTATTATTTTTGTGCTGAGTGTTTACTATTGCTTTTGTTAGTGTATTACATCTGTGTTATCAGTATTTTCATCGATTGTACGTGACTTTCTCGAACTGTTCTACAATTTGTGGAGGACTGTTTTGGCAAAGAATAAAATTGTTTTGGATCCCGCTCTTCGGCTTCAATCATTTCGAACCCCGAAAACGCAACAATATGTTGCATGCCCGACGTTTAGCAAACCATCGCATTTGTTTGTTTATACCCCTCATGGATTAACCAAAAACATTGCACATTCAATGGCATTACGATAAATTTATTTTTTGTGCATTAAAAAAATATACCTGTTATGAAAAAAGCTCGAGTTTTATCTTTTTTACCCTTCAATCAAAACAGTTTCTATTCAGAATAGCTTCTATATTCAACTTAGTTCATAGTAAATACATACTCACACGCAATCGATAGGTGGAATTGTGGTAACTGTACATGTTATAATGTCAGGTATTGTAATAACTTTCTTCATAAAAAATTTCATCAAAACGGTCCAGATTGTTACAACTTTTTCATAAAAGTTTGTAATTTTTGGATTTAAGACGTGTGTACAGGACAACGTCTGTCGGGACTGCTAGTAAAGAATGTTTTTTTCCATGTATAGAAGTTTAAGTTGGCATTACTTTCCAAGATGGCGACCGATTTAACAAGTGATTTATTCTCAGTTTGGTTTGGCAATTCATCAAAACGATCATCGAGCAAGGCGTAGATTCGTCGAATGGGCCCAAAACGAGATTGCCGTTGTTCCCGATTTTCATAAGCGAATTTTGTTTAGCGATGGAGCGCACTTCTGGTTGAATGGCTACGTCAACAAACAAAACTGCCGCATTTGGAGTGAAGCTAATCCACAAGTGTATGTCGAAACACCGTTACATCCAGAAAAACTGACTGTTTGGTGCGCTTTATGGGCTGATGGAATCATTGGTCCGTACTTCAAAAACGATGAAGGCCACAACGTTACAGTCAATGGTGATCCGTATAGAGCCATGATTACTAACTTTTTCATTCCTGAATTGAACAATCATGATGTCCAGGAGCTGTGGTTCCAACAAGACGGCGCAACATGTCACACAGCTCGTGCCACAATCGATTTATTGAAAGACACGTTTGGTCACCGCCTAATTTCACGTTTTGGACCTGTGAATTGGCCTCCAAGATCTTGTGATTTAACACCGCTAGACTATTTTCTGTGGGGCTATGTAAAGTCATTGGTCTATGCGGATAAGCCACAAACGCTTGACCATTTGGAAGACAACATTCGCCGTGTTATTGCCGATATACGGCCACAAATGTTGGAAAAAGTCATCGAAAATTGGATGTCCAGATTGACTACATCCGAGCCAGCCGTGGCAGTCCTATGCCAGAAATCATATTTAAAATGTAATGCCACAAGATTATCTTTCGAATAAAAAAAAATTCATGTCAATCGAATAATACATCGTTGTTTTATTGCAATTTAAAGTTCTATACCTCTAAAAAAAAAACACCCTTTATAATCTATTTTTGCAACATGTTCTCTCCCCCCTTCTCTGTTTAACTAATAGCAATATGTGCGTGAGCAGTATAATAAAATATCATCTCTGCTTTCCCTTATTATTTATCAATTATTCTTCCGAGATACAAAATACTTTTGAGAGATTTTAGCTATTTATGATCAATTAATTTATAAAATATCTTTGAAATTGTTTTTTATTTTTCACCTTAAGAGGAATTGGAAACCTCTCTCTCTCTATATATAGTGACAATGTTTTCGATGTACCTTTTCTCAAAATCTGTTATATGTACATGCTTGAAATTTTTCATACAATTAAAGTTCATTTTCTCATTATACTGAAATAAGCTTTTAGCTAATTTGGAATTTTTTAATAATTTACGAAATATTTTATCAAACATTACGAAATTTAGACCCTTTTTCACTAAAAAAAATTTCTAAAAAATAATTTTTGAGTTTTTTACAAAAAGCTCATTTTGGTATATATTAGCCATCATTATAAATATATCATAAAAAATTTACATAGCTGTGAACAGAAGTTTCTCAGAAAAGGTACATCGAATATCAAAATTTACATTCTGAGATAAAGTGATTTTTATGCATACAGTGAGACTTCTAATTGGCTAGGAAATAAAAAAATAAAAGGCTCAATTTACAATAAAAGATACATGCTTTGGTTTATATCAGACGTTCAACTTTTAAGCAAAAACGAAGTACTTTGTTTACATTTTTCGCCACTCAAATAGGCTTCTAATTACCTTAGATGTTTAAGTAAGATATTTTTAGAAAAGTTAAAATCTATACAATTTAAAAATGTAAAAATCTCAAATTTTTTTAAAAAATAAACCCATGATTTTAGCTTTCCAACACCCCTTAACGATATATCCTTAGTTATTTCGTGAAATATTTAGTTATTTCATAGAATAACGGTAAAGTATGAAATTGTTCATCTATTATGTACTTTAACTGACTTGTCTAGTTATTTCATGAAATACCTATTTATACTATGAAATAACTGAATTATACACTTTAACAGTATCATATACATATGATAGAATCACAATATTAAGTGACAATTAATTTTTATTAATTATCACTAAAGTATTGTATTATCATCCAAAACACACAATCGTGTATATAAAATTTCAGTTCAACTGAATGCTTTAAAAGTGAGGGAAAAAAAAATCATTTAAAGTTTTGACTCAAGTCGCTCAAAATGATGTCAACGTGGCTGTATTTGTAATTCTTTAAATAATTAGTTTTAATCCGCGTTAATCTTTATTAATTAAAATTAAATTATCATATTGTCATCCAAAATAATCGTGTATATAAAATTTCAGCTCAATTGAGCGCTTTCAAATGTCTTTTATTAACAATTGAAAATTTGAACAAGATATATACAGGGAAATTGTGAACTAATAATAGGAATTGAAAAAGAAACATTTAAAGCCATAGAAAAAGTGATTATTTACATATTTACGCGTAAAAATTATATTTACAATTCTGAATACTATTCGAAGACTTGAATTTTCACAAAATAAGACAAGTTTCTATCAATTTGATTTAAATTTACGTCGCACCCTGAAATAACACAAAAGTTATTGGCGACGGACCCCGTGATTTTGAACCACGATTCAAATGACGAGAACGAGACCTGAGGCAGCACCACTTTCCTACTAAGTTTGCATCTAGCTGGGTTTTATGCCAAATTTTTAAAATTAAAAAAATAATTAATAATTAAAACTTATATATTTTTTTTTGATATTTTTAACTTTCCTGCATAATTTAGGAATTTTTTTTTCTTGTATAATTTATTCTTTTAAAACTAATTCATGATTTTTCATTACTGTTTTGAATTTTTTAGATAAAACCTTTAAATACTAAGTCAAACGAAAATTATGTCTTTCATTTTAGCTTTAGCATTTTAAATTAAAAACAATATTTTTCGATTTTATTCGTAGTTACACAATGGAAATAAAGAAAAAAAATGGTGCATTGAGATGGATGAGTAAAGTCATTATTAAGAGAATCATCAGAAAAGGAGACAAAACAATTTATTTTATATCTAACACAATGTTTTGAGTTGTGAAGAGGAGCGGAAGATTTGTATGCTTATGGTACAATAAATATATATTTTTAATGATTTTTATTAAAAAAATAAACAAAAATTAATGGTTACATTTAATAGTAGTCATGAAGCAAAATTTTAACAAGATGTAAAATGAAACTATAATAAAAATGTCTATTTTTCTTTCATATGTATGAATGCGAAAAACAATAGTATAAAAGTTAATTTAAATTTATAAGCTTATTTGAAGAAAGCAAGGTACCGCGTATTTACTCGAATCTAAACTGCCACCAATTCTAAGCCACACCCCACATTCTCAAAATATTTTGTCAAAAAATGTTGTATTCGATTCTAAGCCACACCCCCAATTTTCGACAAGTTTTTGAGTAAAAATAAAAAAATATGTACATATTTCATCAATATTCGATAAGTAATTTTTCAAAAAATTAATGAGAAATAATAAGAAGTTAATGATTAATTATTATTTTTTATTTTACTTCACTAGAACCTATAACTACTCTAACCATCAGTATCATGTTTCTAATAGGTCTGCGGTAGCTCAGTGGTCAAGGTATCGGCCGCCCACGTGCAAAGACCTAATGTGCCGCCTCTCTAGATTTTTCATATTTGGACTAATACTTAACGTGGAAGCTATAAATTCATCTACCTGTATTAAAGTAAAACATTAATAAAGTTTAAATACAATTCTAAGTTCAGACCCCCCCACCCCCTGTTTTTTTTAACCAGCTATTATGTCACAAAAAATAGTGACAAAATACTTAATTAAACAATAAGCAAACAAAAATACTACCTTTAAAATAAAAATAGAAATTTTATAACTAGAAATACAAAATATATCTGTATTTACGCAGAAAATATAATCCAATAAAAAAAAAGTACTAAAGCATAAATCTCGGGAAACAAAAAGTATATAAATCAGTCCTTCTACAAAAAAAAACAGTGCTTAGTAATTAACTATAAAATAACTTTTCTGGCTTTCTGAGAAGCAAATTTGTCAATAGTTTCAGTGAAATACATTTTTTCTGAGATTTCGGATTCGAAACAGATGATTGCAAAATCTGAAAGCCTTTCTTGTGTGCATATTAATTCTTGAGTAATTTTTAATAATTTTTCATTTACTGAAACTTCTTTCCCCTGAAGCTAGAGAAACAGATAAGGTTAAAAAATTCTTGTTGCTTGAGCAAAATTTGGAGGTCATTCTTGACTATAATTTCTAATACTTCAATTGGCTGTTTTTACCTGGAAAAATATCTTTGAATGAAGTCATTTCATTAAAGGGTTGTATGGCGTCTATATTTGTCACAATACTTTCTGCCTCCTGTACCTGAAACTTAATATTCAAGTCCACATTTCAGGCTTTCATGAGATCATCATCAAAAACGTTGTGAAACTCATACAGAAAGCAGAATATTGAATAGCACTCAGATAATAAGGTAAATCGTCCATTTGCTGAAGAGATCGCGAATTGCTGGAAGGAATTTGAAGCTGGTTCATCACTCCTTCATAAACGAATAAATACACCTTTTTCCGGAGCTTCGAGATGGGAAATTCGGGATCAATACCTAAATCTCTGTAGCAAGTTTAAGTACTGAATCGACAGATATCTTAGTTAGCATCACATCTTTGGGAAACTAAATATTTTTTACGATTATCTATGCCTTCAATGCATTCCACGATATTTAATTTAGAATTTTGATTCATTTTACTCAATACATCAATTCATGATAGCAAATCATGCCAAATTAAAATTGAATACAAAAATTTAAATGTTAAAAATTTTTTCCCTGTGTCTAATGGTATCTTCAATTCAGGCACTTAATGCGGTAATAATATTTGTATATCTTGTTTATAGATTATTGGAGTTCTTATAAGAGCTCTAATAGCATTGATACGAACTTCATTCCTTGTTTCCCTTCACGTTTTTTTTTTTTTTTTTTTTGATAAATACCATTGACATGGGGACGCAGAAAAATAATTACATACCTCTTGTACCATATAAAAAAAAGACAGAAGTTTCACCAATGAAGTTGGCAGCGCATGACTCATTCAGTTCTAGGTTTAATGATTTCAAAGATGATAAAAAATGCTAATCTTTTCACAGACCCGTTTTCAATTTCTCTGCAAGATGTTAATTGTTACTCACCCGAAATTCCAATCGAAATTATTGACCTGCAGCACCATACTACACTGAAAAGTAAACACAAGGAACTTATTTCAACTGCAAATGATCCACATTATTTTGAATTTTAAAAATTTGTACAAAACAATGTCCCAAATTTACACGATTTAGCTGCAAGATATGGCTGTAGGTTTGGACCAACATGTTTCTAAGCAAATGTTTTCTACTTTGAACATAATAAAATCAATCTTACTCAAAATTAACTGATATGCATTTAAAATGAATTAATTTTATTAGCATCTTCAAGAGAGAGAACTAATACTGTAATAAAGATTACTTGATTAAAAAAAAACAAATTCGAAAGCCGTATTAAGTAAGTACTGATTACTTAATAAGTATTTAGAATCAAATGTTCCGAGTTACTCATTTTTATTTTATACCTAATTGAACCTGCATAAAGTTTATTAACAATGTAACCTAGGCTTGTACTTTTATATTTATATTATTTTTAAATTGGAAGTGGCAAGCAAAACTATTTTTTGTCAGGTAGTGACACTCTTCCCGAAAATGTTGGGCCACCCAGGATTTCGTGGAATTATTGCCTGCGCAAAATCGTCATGGTTCGATAGTGTGAAGTTAGAGAAATGTTTGTTTTGACTACCAATTCCTGACTTTTCAATGCATATTGTTTATGTAAGTGATCGTGGGGAAAATGCGCTGATGTATACGAATGTTTAGGCGCCCACTGCCTTAAAAATGGCAAGATCTCACAGGTTTTTTTAATATTATCTCTATTGTGTTCAACTTCACGCATCATTTAGTTCCATAAAAAAGATGTAAAAATGCTTTTGTTTCCTCTGTTTCTCAAACTATTGATGGTTGAACTCGCATACCTTATTTTTTCCCCCTAGTACTTTCTCAGGACATCAGTATGACCTCTACATCAATCTTCAAACTGCGTTCGACGAATCCCTGAGGTTCCGCCAAGCATATCCAGGCAATGACGGCGCGAGACCTGAACTTAATGTGGGCAAGATACATTTTGCGAAAAGTAAAAAGTGGTGACGTAAAATGAGGTTTTAAATAAAAAGCCAATTTTTATTCATAAGGAAAAAAAATCAAACTTTTTACTTATATTTCTAAAATGCATGTAAATACATAGCAGTTTGTCAGGGCATTTTATTATTTTGTGTTATCCGATATTTCGCTTTAAGCGTTTTCGCGTTAAACGTATTGCACTGTAGATCATGATTAGCTTTTAATATGTTTTCTTTTATTATTGTTTTTAGTGCTATATTGTGAATCTTTTCGCCTATTTAATTACATAGCCTCTTATTACATTTTGGGATTCTTTAAAAAAACGCATAACATCTTATTACATTTTGGGATTCTTTAAAAAACGCATAAGTCCCACAATTTTTTAAATATAGTACTGAAGTACCTACAATATTGAATATTGAATACCGTGAATATTGAAGCGTTTGTCAAATAGGCTTTGTAATGGAAATTATTTTATCAAAATGAGCTGCAAGATTTTTTCTAAAATATTTTTATACCAAATATAATTACCAGAAACTAACTACCTTTTAATGGAAGTGTAACATTTTTACTAAAAAGGTAACTGGGCGCTGTTAAAAAGCGTTGTAAAACCATAAGCAAAACAAAATCACTGTTTTCCTCTATTTTGTTTTTTCAAAATTGTAAGGCTATTATTAAATTGAAAACTTTTAATTTCCCCAAATGCATATTGAATTTAAACACTCTTATGTCTTAGGTTATATTAACCATATTAAATATTTTCGTAAAGCAACTTCCGCAAAAATCAATTTTGAGATACCTTTGTTAAATATCAATCCACATTGCATTGCCAGAGTCGCTGATAAGCATAAAAAAAAAAAAAAAAATCTATTGCGGTATAGCCAGCTCTGCCACGCGATTTTTGTTATCAAATGAAGGATGTACGTAAAAAGTAGACATTAATGGACAATGTGTGTTAGCCTACACATTGTGCACCAACATTCTGTTTTTCTTAAACTATGCTATGCAATCGGGAAATCGAGACTTATTTTAATTTTTTAATAGCTATTTAAAATTCAGCACATATTTATTCAACTTAATATAAGTTTTATTTTGAGAAATTGCACAAAATTTTGCTTGATTGATAGAACTATATGCGGTCGCCCCTTGTTTTGGCCGCCCTCGTGCGGTGCACGCGCTGCACACCTGCTAGGATCGGCCCTGCATACTATTTTATAAACGTAGAAAAGAACTCTTAATATGACCATTAATAACATTTTACGACTTTTTGCTTACACACGTCCGGGGCCCCTGTATCTAGGGGGGCGTGTAGCATTGATACTGGTCTCCTGACAAGGCAGACTACACCCCTGATGAGAAGGAATGTTCCTCAGAATTTGAAATCCATTCTTATTTTTCTCGAACTATGTTATGCTATCGGGAAATCGGGACTTATTTTGATTTTTCAATAACTATTTAAAATTCAGCATATTTATTCAACTTATTATAAATTTTACTTTGAGAAATTCACAAAAAATTTTGCTTGATCGAAAGAATTACAGGCGGCCTGCGGCCACCCCCTTGTTTTGGCCGCCCGCGTGCGGTGTACGCGCTGCACACCTGCTAGGATCGGACCTGGGTATCGGATCATGGCAGGCATGTCATGAGTTCGAGCCCAGTACCACTAAAGACCCGCCGTGTAGGGCAACGATGCACGTTAAATCTGTCGAGAGATGAAACGTCCTCCCATTGATGTGGTGTGGTAGTTAGGAGAGGGGGTGCCAGCTCAGGTGTCATCCACGTCACTTGACCATGGTTCAAAATTACGTGGTCCGTCACCGAAAGCCCTCGTGTAGCTGAACAGTGCGACGTTAATATTCACTCACTCGCTTTGTACCCCTCCAGGCTCCTGGGCGCCCACCCCAAGTGTCCAGTGGATAAATTGGCACAAGCTGAGATTCTAGGGGTGATATTGCATTCCTCAATTTTTATGGTATTGGATTAAGAGTGAAACGTAATAAAATGCTTTAATTTTTAGTTTTTTATGGCTTAGGGTTCTTTAAAATTAACTATAACAGTATTTTGTTTTTTACTTCAATGAAATAACTGAAACTGGAATTGGGAGGGGCTTTCATTTTTTTCAGTGGTCGCGTTAGCCTAGCAATTAAGATTGTGGACTCATGGCTGGCGTGTCATGAGTTGAGCCTAATACCGCTGAAGACCCGCCGAGTAGAGGAGGCCGATGCACGTAAAATATGTCGGAGCTCAAACGTCCTCCCGTTGGTGGGGTGTTGAAGTTTGGAGAGGTGGTGCCAACACATGTGTCATCTTGGTCACTTGACCATGGTTCAAAATTGCGAGGTCCGTCGCCAAAAGCCCTCGAGTAGCTCATTATTGCGATGTTAATATTCACGCACTTTTTTTTCATTCATTAAGTGAGGAAGTTTTAGAAGGTTGCACAATGGAATTTCAGTGAGGGTTGATTTTTTCTTACCGTCCATTCTCCTCAATTTTTTGCTTATTAATTGGCGATATAACTATATTTTTTAAAATATTTATTACATTAAGGGAACAGGGACATCATATACTTTCAAATAATCGATTTTTCAATTTTAGTTCTAAAAAATAGTGCTTATTTTTCTGAATCTAAAAATGTATAATACTTATATAATTGTTGATAAAATAGCCCTAAAATATGAAAAATAAAAATGTAAATAAATGACCACGCCCCTTTTGACACGCCCCTTTGAACTTTAAATATGTAGTTTCCCCTGTGTTTTATCTATATTAATTTTTGATTGTTTTTTTCGTTTGAATGTTAACCCCGCTACTTTTTAGCCACGCTTGTGCGTGAGCTATTGTTCCAAGCTGTGTGACAAAATTTCTTACTTTAAATTTCGGTTTATGGCCATGTTTTGAACCGAGTTCGTCTATTCCGAAGTTTCTTGTGGCATACAACTACTTAATTTTACATTAATTTTCGTAAGAAATATTTATTTTTTACTTATAATTATTAATATTCATAAGATTTTAAAAGTATCTTAACTTTTTTAAACGAGTAATTATGCCAAGAATAAAAAAATTTGGCAGAAGGAAGTATAGTAGCAATTAACATAAAAAAGTCTAAATCGACTGAAGAATTGCTTTTGAATTCCGTGGAAAGTGCTTCTAGGAGAAAAATTAAAATACCGGATTTACTAAAAGAACAAGATTCTCAAAATGTAAACATAATCGTTGAACTGGATTTATTATCTTCCCTTATGAAAAATCTCTTATGTTGTAAATATTGCTGTTCTTCAGAGAAAATTGAGCTGAGAGAAGATTTAAAAAGTCGTAGAGGTTTAGCTGTGAGTTTGGAAATAATTTGTCACAACTGTGGAGAATCGACGAGCACAATGTCATCAAAAATATCAAATAAATGTTATGATGTTAACCTAAGATTGACATATGGAATGAGAGCTATTGGAAAAGGTGGAGCTGCTGCTCGAATATTCTGTGGGCTTATGAATTTGCCTCCACCACCTGCAAAGTTTGAACGCCATAATTCTTTGTTTTTAAATGTTTTAAAAACAATTAGTGAAGACTCGATGAATGCAGCTGTTCACGAAGCAGTCATAGCGAATGATAATAATTCAAATATAGCTGTGGCTGTGGATGGCACATGGCATAAAAGAGGCTATTCTTCATTGAACGGAGTTGTATGTGCTACGTCTGTTGAGAACGGAAAGGTTATCGACATTGAAGCTCTCACAAAATATTGTTCTTCATGTAAGGGTAAAAAAAACCATGTGAAAATTGTGCTAAAAATTACGAAGGATTCAGTGGGGGAATGGAATGTCGGGGGGTATTAAGTATATTTCAGCGATCTGAAACATCACGAAAAGCATGTTATACGCAGTATCTTGGTGATGGGGACTCAAAAGGATTTCTTACTATAAAAGAAGCAAAAGTATATGACGACACAGAAGTTGAAAAATTAGAATGTGTTGGCCATGTGCAAAAGCGTATGGGCACAAGGCTGAGAAACATTCTAAAAATGAGCAAAGGCATTAAGCTATCAGATGGGAAAAATATTTCGGGACGTGGACGGCTAACGCTTAAAGAAGTGGACTCAATCCAACATTATTATGGGCTAGCAATCCGTAAAAATTTGTCATCTGTGGAGGACATGAAAAGAGCCATATGGGCTATTTATTTTCATAAACTAAGTACTGAGGATAATCCTCAACACGCTTTGTGTCCTCTTGGTGAGGATAGCTGGTGCGGTTATAACCGTAGCATTGTTACGGGGGAATTTTATATTCACAAGCATTCTTTACCTGAGTCAATTTTATTGAAAGTGAAAAAAAGTGTTTCGGGATCTCACAGAGAAGGACTTATTGAAAAAGTGCCTTCATGGAAGAACACAAAATCCCAATGAAAGTTTTAACAAATGTATTTGGGAGCGAATTCCTAAAACAGTTTTTGTTGGCATTGAAACTTTGAAATTTGGAGTTATGGATGCTGTAATTTGTTTTAACGATGGATATGTAAGTAGGATAAAAGTCTTTGAAGCTCTGGGCATTAAACCAGGATACAACACGGAACGTGCCTTACTTATAATTGATAACAAACGAATTTTGAGGCTGAACGTATAGTAAAAATAAAGTGTCATTGGAAGCCAGAAATAAAAGAAGGTCTTTAAAAAGGAAAATGGATAAACAGAATTTAGATGAAGAAAATGAATACCAAGCAGGGAAATATTATTCAAATCTATAATGTAAGGAGAAATTTTTTGTTAAGTTTTATTATATTTTTCTCGAATGTTTAATATTTTTAAATTTAGGTACACTTTAAAAAACTATTGTAGCATATTGTTTGAAACCTTTTTATATATCTAAACAGGATACATGTGCATACAGTGAACAAAATATCTTTTAGTATGTGTCTAATTTTTTGAAAATTGATTTTATATGTAAAAAAAAGAAAATTAAGATTTTCATAATTTTAAGGTTTTATGATTATTTTTAAGAAATTATTTAATTATATAAATATAATTAGTTAAAAACAGATTCATTATGTTTAATATGTTACTTTATATATATTTGTAAATTTTTTTGTATATTCAAAGAATATTTTTGTAAGAAATGGTACCTACACATGAAAATATGTATTACAAGATCTCGAAAAATTATGTTCATGTTAACTAAAACAAAGGGAAGAAAAACATATGAATTTAAAATTACTTTTGTAACTCTAGAAAATGGTTAAAGATTATATTATTAGTCATATAAAAATAGGCAAGGAAATACTAATTAAGTGTATAATATGTGAAAATATTGTTTTCTTTAGTTTTTTCACTTTTTCTCAAAAGCATATTTTTTTGCATTTAGGTACATTTTTTAAAAAAACTATTGCACTGTATGATTCCTGATTTTTTATACTTCTATACAAGATGCCTATGCATATAGTGAACCTAATTTTTTTCTATTAAAATAGTGCCTAATTTTTTAAAAATTGTTTTATGCATAAAAAAAGCAGAAAAATAAAAAAATTTCAAATTTCAAAGTTTCATAATTTTTTTAAAGAAACTATACTAAAATTTTACTAAAAAAAGGGTTTCACTGTATTTTATGTATTGTTTTATACATGTGTAAAAAATATTTTGCATAAAAAAAGGATACTTTTTAAAAAATGGTACCTAAACATAAGTATATATTACGAGTTCTCAAAAATTATGTATTACTTAAATTAAGTAATAAAAAAAAACTTTTGGAGTAAAAAGTTATTTTTGTAGTTCTACAGAATAATTAAATTATCTTTATTATAGACATAAAAAAATTTAAGCTCTATTGGAAATTTTAAATGATATATGTCTCATAAACAAAGGGTCTTAATTTTGGCATTTTACTCTTTCGAGCATGTCCTGGTTCCCTTAATCAATTTATTTCTCTTTTTTAGGGATAATGCTATATGGGAGCCCGAAATTGTGGAAACATCAATTGATGGTTCTAAATTTTTTCCCTACTATCGGATCCAGGTGTCCCCCTCTGAGGAAGAAACGGATTGTGGATGAGTAATATGAATATACAAGGGAGTAAAGTCAAACATAATATAGGCATTCAGAGGTAAAAATACGTCTGCTCAGTCAACACCTTTCGAAATTTACGTCTCGGTGAAAAAAGTTAAGAACTTTTGCATTAATTCCTGTTTAATTTTCGATATAGCCCAGAAACCTGGATAAAGACTTTAACTGTAACTGCAACAAGTAAAACAAATTGTTGGTACTATGCCGACTGATGTATAGACTGTGAAGGTGTGCTAAAATATTGGATAGTTTGGACTTTTCAAGTGGGTTCGAGCGGGTGAGATCGTTTTGAATTTTTATTTTGTATTGAAATTTAGTTCATATAATTTTTATTCTATTTTCGGATAAGAGCTTTTAATTTAATTATTTACACAAGATAGTGTATTTATACAATTTTGAGTATTGGAATAGAGAAGACAAAATGGGTGACTACCCTCACCCAAATAATAATATGGAAGTGGAACACGAAAATTCAAATTTTTCATTCAATAAATATAGGTGTAATCTCACAGATATAGAATTATTGACCAAGTTTGCGGAAAGACAAAACTTAAGCACGTGTCCAAATATTACAATTTTCTTAAAATCAGAAAATGGCTTTCAGAATGGTAATCCACTTAAACTAAAAGAAAGTATAATGAAAGAGTTCACAATTAAAAAAATATTCTAAGTATAAGCAAAACAAGAAACGGTGAGATCATAACTAAAACAAATAATTGCGAGACCGCCAAAGAAGCTTTAAAAATTAAAGAAATTAATGGTGTAAAAATAAGTACAAGATTGTCCTTTACTGGCCTAACCACTAGTTATATATTGCAGGGAATAGACACAGAATATACAATAGACGACATAAAATCAGAATTAGAAAATTACAATTACGCAATTTTTGATATCCAACTCTTTACCAAAAAAACAGAATCTGGATTTAAACCGATCAAAACAGTTAAAGTTACCCAAATTGGATGCAGTATTCCCGAAAGAGTTCCTATTGGATTTGAAATGATTAAAACTACTCTTTACTATGAAAAACCTAGGCAATGCACAAACTGCTGGAAATTTGGACACATTCAAAAATTTTGTAGAAGCGCAATAAAATGCCGAATTTGTTCGCTGAATCACTCTGAAAACGAATGCAAAGAAATAAAAAAAAAAATGCAGCTCTTTTGGAGAGGGGCATGAAGCTAATGATAAAGATTGCAAAAGATATCAAGAAGAAATTGAAATCTTAAAAATTAAAGTACAACAACAAATCTCGAGAAACGAAGCAGTTGAAAAATTCCAAAGGGAAAAAAACATCATACTCGGCCAAAACATATAATGATCAAACAGAGAAGATAGAAAATCTTGAAAAAAGTTTGCGAAATTAGAGATGAAATTTGAAGAAAACAATAACATATTCGAAAAGAAATTAGAACAAATAGTACAACGCTTCACGTCAGAACTGAATACCGTGGTCGCACAAATAAATTTAAGATTTTCTTCCCTAATGAATACCATGGAATCCACCCTAAAAAAAGTTGCATCCAATATAACAATTCAAAAAGATGATGATTGTCTAATAAATAGAAAACAGAATGAAAAAGCAAAAAGACTCAAGAAAATATCAGAACAGAGAGGAAACACATTAGATAGTGCAGTAGAAAAAAAAATAAAGGAACTTAAATAAATAATCAAATTTTCTTATATTTTCTCGCTAAAAACTCAATATTAATCTACTTTCTTTTTTCGAATTTTTAAACTAATTCGTAGTATCGCACCTTTTTTCCGTTTTAAATCATGAACATAATCCAATGGAATGCACGTGGAATTAAAAACAAGAGGCCTGATATTCTTTTCGCTCCAATTTTTCAAAAAGCAAGTATTTTAATAATTCAAGAAACCTGGTTACATCCAAATGATATTTTCACAATTCCCAATAAGAATATATTCAGAATTGATAGAGAAATCAAAAGAGGAGGAGGGTTAATGATAGTTTTAAATAAAGATATTAGCGCAATAAAAATATTCTCAGAAATTAGTGAAGACTTAGAAATTTTAATAGTCAGAGTTCAAATAGATTTAGTTCCTATCACAATTTTTAATATATACATCCCACCGGGTAACTTTAAAGACATCAATTTATCTAAAATAGCATCATATATTGATAATCACAGTTTGATATTGGGAGATTTCAACGCATCTCATGAGATATGGGGATCAAAAAATTCCAGTGCTTCTGGAAAAAGATTTTTGACTGGATCATTGAAAATGTGTGTGTGTGTGTGTGACTTAATATTATTAAACGATAAAAGTCCAACTTATCTCCATTCATCGGGAATTTTTACATCTATAGATCTTTCTTTAGCATCTATAGATTTAAATTATGATTTATCCTGGTCCACAAATACCGATAATTTTGGAAGTGACCACTTCCCTATAATTATTAATTACAAAAGAGCAAACAGCTCAGTAACTAATAATTGTAAACAAAAACAAATTGGAACAAATTTATCAATATTATTCAACAAAATGTAAATTTAAATGAAAACATAAATATAGATATTATAAAAGAAATTAAAAAAGCTCAAATCTTATCTCAGAAACCGAAAAAAAAAACAGATCAGTTCAAGAGCTCCATGGTGGACAGCAGCATGCGGGCATTTAAGAGCCAAAAAAAAAAGAAAACTCCTTAATAAAGCAAGGAAAAACTTTAAAGAAGACTGGATAAAATATAAAGAAATAAGCGCAAAACTTAAGCGAACAATCAAAGCCTGTAAAGAAAATTTTTGGCACAAGACATGCGAAAAAATATCTTCTCCTAAAGTTCTTTTTAAAATAATCCGAATAATCAAAAATAGAACAAATCCTAACTATTCTTCCTTTAATACTATTGAAAATAACGGAACCATATTAACAAATGAACAATCCCAAGCAAACTGTTTTTTACAATATTACGCAAAACAAAACAACGATAATATTCCAAATATTTCGATTCCGGACAATAGCCAGGATATTAATAAAACTTTTTCTTTAAAAGAATTAGAAATAGCAATATCTCATCAAAAGAACAGCAGTCCAGGGCATGATAAAATTTCTCTCCAATCAATAAACCATCTCCCCATCAAAGCAATAAATCTCCTTCTGAAATCATTTAATGACAGTTGGTCTTCAAGTCAAATTCCTAAAGACTGGACTCACGCAATTATCCTACCTTTCATAAAACCTCACAAAACTCCCAAGGAAGTTTCGTCATACCGTCCTATTTCTCTTACCTCAGTAATTGCCAAATTATTAGAAAGAATGATTCTACATAGAATGTTTAGATTTCAGTTTTCAAAACAAAATTTTTCATGTTAATCATCATGGTTTTTACCCTCACAGAAGCAGCATTAATACATTACTTCAATTACAACATGACATCATACTGGCTAGAGAACGCAAAGAATATTTTATTTTGGTAGCCTTGGATATTAAAGCAGCATATGATTCAGTGTGGCCAAATGGCCTTATTTCTAAACTAAACAAAGTTGGATACTCTGGTAGATTACTACGATGGATTCAAAACTTCTTGCATCAGAGAACAATTCAAATAAAATGGAGAAACATTTTTTCAAAAATCGTTACAAACAATTATGGTGTACCCCAGGGTTGTATCTTAAGTCCTTTCCTTTTTATGATTTATATGTCAGATATTTTTGAAATTCAACACGACAGCCATCTTCTGGTTTATGCTGACGACATATTTTTATATAATAGTGGTACAAATTGGAATAAAACAATAGGCGAAATGCAAGAATCTTTAAATAAAATTTCAGTCTGGTGTAAAAAATGGAAATTATCCACCTCTCCAGAAAAAAGCAGTTTAATCAACTTTTCCAGAAAAAGAAGCACAATACCTCCATTACTTAAAATATGCGACAAACGTATTCCCGAAGTGAAGAGTCTGAAAATCCTGGGTATCATCTTCGACCCCAATATCACCTAGAAAAATCACATTAATTACCTACGTCAAACAGGATTTAAATATTTAAATGCCATTAAAGCCTTATCTTCTCCAAAAATAGGAACAAGATCTGATCATCTTTTAAATATTATTAATGCCACAATCCGTTCTATCTTTGACTATGGAAGTCAACTATTTTCCTTTTCTAGCAATAGCAACAGACAGAAACTAGAACCGATTTACAATGCTGCCTTACGTTTAGCCCTAGGTCTCCCAAGAAAAACCCCGTTGGATTTATTAAGAGCAGAGTCTATGAATGGAAGTATTAATACTCGCCATAATTTTCTTTGCCAAAAATTTATAACCAAGCAAATAGCATTAAAAGACTGGTCACCGAACGCAAGGTTATTTTGGAATATAAATAGTATTTTTTATAAATATAGAGAAAAAGAGATCAGTATTTTTCAAAAGACGATCAACCTACTCCAAGAATTATGCATCTCTAAAGTAGATATTCTTCAATGGATCCCTCCTCCCCCAATCTACGATAATCGCAAAATAAACATCTATACTCATGAACTACCATTTCAAAACAAGGATCTTCCAGATGACATAGTACAAAATATGTTTAATGATTACATTCAGCCAAAATTTAATAACAATATCATAATAGCAACCGATGGTTCAAAAAATACTAATCAAACATCAATAGGAATTTTGATCCCTAAGAAAAAAATTCGACAAAATTTCATATTGAAAGAAATGATTTCAATATTCACAGCTGAAGCTATAGCTATATGGACTGCGTGAAAAAATTGGGTTTCTGAAACAGAAAACTATATCATCTTGACGGACAGCTTATCAGTCCTAAAAAGCATCCAAAATATTAATAGAAAATCCAATACGATAGTATTAAATTTAAGTTCAATTTTACATCAGTGCCTCCAAATAGCTCAATCAATTACATTCATTTGGGTACCAGCTCACAAGGGAATAGAGATTAATTAAGAAGTTGATAAATTAGCTAAATTAGCTACATATTTTAAAAAACAACACAAAATCAAAAGTGAAGAAATATGGAAAAAGAGCAAGAGACAAAATTTTTTTATGTTTCTCATCTTCAAAATGGAACAGACAGGCAGCAAAAAATAGAAATACAGAAGTTTTAATCAATAAGTTGCGAGCTAAAAATTACCATTAAATGATATATATTTCCTTTTTAAACTAACAGATTCTCCGAGAAATTTTGAAAAATTTATTGTGTAAAAAACAATGCAGATTGTCATCCAAAAGTACCAGAAACTAGTGAACATTTTATATTAAACTGTGTGTATCAAATACAAATCACAGCGTGAAATTTTGAAAAATTTTATCTTCAACCACGGAGAATGGTCTTATTCCTCATTAGCGAAATGTAAAACAATAGAGCATGTTCAAAAAGTTGAAAAATTTCTGACATCATCCAATAGATTCTAAAATTCCAGTTACTCTATACTCTACTTTCATCAATCTCAGTTGAAGCATAACGCGATAATCCAAATTACTGATAGACTGCAATCACGAACTGTGTGTTATAACTTGGATTAGAAACTGATCAAAATTTTATCGGAGCATAAGGCGTTAGCCAAGTCTCCACTTTTTCAGTGTTTTCACTGAACTGAACTGAACTGAACTATGCCAACAGTTTGTTTTCCCGCTTTACTTAATTTTTGTTTCCAAAATGGGTATCACTGGATTGTTACCCTTCGTAAAAACCTCTTGTCGACTTGCTAATGTAAAAGATTTTTCAGGGACTTCTGTTGCCGTTGATGCTCACAGTTGGTTTCATAAAGGTGCATTTTCATGTGCTGAGAAATTAGTAAAAGGAGAAAAGACTGATGGGTATTTACATTATCGATGAAATTCCTTTTATACTTTTACTTTTCTTTGAACAAATAGAAATAATAAATGTGTCAGTGACATAGTGTTTGATCACAAGATGATTTTGATTTTTTTTTACTAAATCCACAAGATTATATTTATACTAAACATGTTTTGTTGATTAACTATTTTCACCTATGAGTTAATTTTTACGTGATTAATGAGATCGCAGTTGCGAATCTGACTAGTGTTAAGTTTTTTTTTAATGTGTTGAATACGTTTTATAGTAAAGTGCATGGAAAGAATTGTAGAAAATGGATTTTATTTACGTTGAAAAATCCGATCAGCCACCAAGCGCATAATTCCGCGTAGTCAAAATTTGTAAAAACAAACTAAATATATTTTTCAGTTTATATATATCTTTTCAGACTCTTTATGTTTTATTTGTGACTGCGGTAGCCGAGTGGTATAGGTATTGGATCGTGGCTGGCTTTGTCACGAGTTCGAGCCCAGTACCACTAAAGACCCGACGCGTAGGGCAGCTTTGTACGCTAAATCTGTCGAGATCTCAAACGTCCTCCCTTTGTTATGGTGTGATAGTTAGGAGAAGGGGTGCCAGCTCAGGTATCGTCCACGTCACTTCATCATGGTTCAAAGTTACGTGGTCCGTCGCTAAAAGCCCTCGTGTCACTGAACAGTGCGACGCTAATATTCACTCGCTCACTAAATCATGTTTCGAAATTATTCGGCACTCCCATTGTGTGTGCGTGTGTCTAATCTGACTTCGGAATTGAAATAAAATTATAAGAAGGAAAATTTTAGTATTGTTGTAAATTTTTGTGTAGGTATACAGCGGTGTCGATGACTAGTGATGGCCATCTGAGATCGATTTATAGAAAAATCTATTTCTCTGACTAAAAAAAATATCTATCGATTCTTTAAATCGATATGTAGCACTGAATCGATTCAGTGAATCGATATTTTATCCTAGAAAATCGACATTCAATTTTTTTTCTGTTTTGGTAAAAACCATAAAATTATTTACAATTAGTAGAATGTACTATCTTTAAAACTACTTAGCTTTATCATTGGCAACTATAAGCTATATTATCTATTTTCTAAACTTTTGAATGTAACAAATACATTTAGAAAATAAATATCTTCTTTTATACATGATGCGGTAATTTAAATAATAGTAATTGTCGAATTCCCTGAACTAAAAAAATTTCCCTGATTTTACTGATAAGAGATTGTTTATTATGGTAAATTCTTGTTCTTCATAAAATGATTTTATATTTACATTGTAAATGCAGACGTGATAAAAAGAAATCGATTTCTTAGAAATCAATCTTTTAAACCTCGATTTTTTTGTGAATCGATTCATCAGGTTACGATTCGAATCGATTTAAAAATATTTTCAGAACGAATTGTCATTCCTACCAACGACTCCAGTTAATTGAACAATAAGAAATTTATTAAGTGGTGTTGGAAAGCTAAAATCTTATTTTTTTGACAATTTGAGATTTTTGCGTTTTCAAGTTGTATAGATTTCAGACTTTCTAATTTTCCTTTAGGATAATTAGAAACCCTTAAAACTTATTTTTAAATAATCGTTGAAGCTGAGCCACGCCTATTAGAATGACTAAAAATGTATTCAAAGTACTTCGTTTTTGCTTAAAAGTTGAACGTCTAATATAAACCAAAACATGTATTTTTGTATTGTAAATTGAGGCTTTTATTTTTTTTATTTCCTAGCCAATTAGAAGTCTCACTTTATACATTAAAATTAATTTATCTCAAAATGTAAATTTTTGTGTTCGATGCATCTTTTCTGAGAGACTACTGTTCACAGGTATGCAAATTTTTTTATGATGTATTTATAATGATGTCTAATTTATACTGAAATGAGCTTTTTGTAAAAAACTCAAAAATTTATTTTTTTACATATTTTTTACATGAAAAATGGGTCAACTTTTGCAATGTTTGATAAAATATTTCATAAATTTTAAAAAAAATTCAAAATTAGCTAAAAGCTCATTTCGGTGTAATGAGAAAGGTGTACTTTAATTCTACGAAACATTTCAAGCATGTACATATAACAGATTTTGAGAAAGGTACATCGAAAACAGTCAATTTAACATTGTCACTATTTATATATAGAGAGAGATTTCCAACTCCCCCTAATGAACTATTACGATTAAGCGACTACACGAAGACTAATTGACGTATATATACCAAGTAATATTAAAACAGATAATTTAAAGTATTTAAAAAATGAACTGGCTATAAAAAAAACTTTACAGCGCTCTAGAAACGGTCTTAAACAGTTCCACCGGCAAAAAAATCAGACAAAGTCTTCCTGTCGCACAACGCACAAGCAGATATAAATCTCGACTGACTCGTGCTTCATCTCAAAGGTCCCTTATGAAGCTTCACGAAAATTTCCATAAGGGTCGATTCTAGAGACTTCTCGAAATTTCCTAGGCAAAATTATTTTCACTGAATCTGTCGCCAAATGGCGAATTTTCCCTGTAAAACTCAATTTTCCCACAAACAGTGTATCACTTGTAGGGAAAACAACATACGTGGTGTGTGTGTTTCAATATTATTTACTGTTATCCGAAATCAAGAGCTCTTTGTAACATCTTGAAATTCGTTCCAAAATAAATATCAAAACGAATACAATGCATACATTTTAAATACTTTATGACGTTTTTTAAAGTCCTTGAACTGAAATAACAATTATTTCGTAACTTCCATTCTCTATTGTAGTTCTTTTAATGGCATAGTTATAAATAATACCGTTAGCTGTATAAGTAATTAGAATATTTTTAAAACATGCTGTTGAAGCTGTTTATTGGAATTTTTGTACTCCTAAATGGCTTATATTTCTTATATTTTATAGTATTTGCTATTAAAATAAGTAAGTTAATTTTAGTTATCCTAATATATACGCATTTTTTAACCCTAGATGGGCGATGAAAAGTCAAAATGAAATATAATTCAACAATAAATACTTTTTGCTGAGTTTCATAAATAACAGCAGGAGTGGTCAAATAGCGGCCCACCAAGACAAGCGGAAAATCGAATATAGAAAAAATGTTCTCAATATTTGGTTCGACATACATTAGTGAAAAAAGTTTTTCTCGCATAAAGATCAACAAGAGTAAATATAATGCAAGTTGATTGACATTTACTTGCAGACTGTGACGAGAATTTCAACAAGTAATCTCACCCCTGGATTTAAAAAAAATGTAGAAAATGGTACATTTTTCTCCCTTCTTTCTTCACTTCTTTCAACGAGATGAGTGGCCGCGGTAGCCGAGTGGTCAAGGTATTGGACCGTGGATGACCTTGTCACATGTTCGAGTCCAGTACCACTAAAGACCAGCCGTGTATTGCAGCGATGCACGTTAACCCTTTATCTACCGTACTATGATTTACTGCAGTTTTTTTCATGCAATATTTTTTTTTTGGATCACTACATTGAAAATTAAGGAATATGCGTAAACAAAATACTCAACTTTGAGAAATTTAATCCGTTAGAGCTAATTAATTAAAGATATTCCACTGTAAAATTTAATTATATGCACCGGTCACTTAAAATAAAGAGTTTCTAAGGTCCTCATTAACATACGAAAAAATAAGACACTTAAATTGTGACATAAACTATTTTTTCGGGACAAAAATGACAATCTTTGCAATCCGCTGAAAACGCAATTTCTGCTATAAAACTATGCGCCTTCCCCGCTAAAGTACTCATCATAGAACCCGTGCTGCCATATATCTTGGAAGAGTGGATTTCAAAGAATATTCCTGCTAAATATTGTCAGAATATTCATAAAATTGGTTATGTTGTTGTTGTTACTAATGCCACCTGATCGGCAAAGGCCAGATCGAGGCCCACGAAATTCATCATGTCAAAGGGCTAAGTGACGCGTGTCGCTAGCCATTGATTTGAGCACCATACAGATGACAGTTCGATTTGGCTCGTTTCCACCCCAATTTTGAGGGAGGACACTTGAGGGTGGTCAGGGCCTCCCACCTCTCTACCACTTCCACCAACTATACGAGAGGACTTGCGGCTCGACGGCTATTTAGAGTACCCCCATACCGCAAAGGCATTATACATTTAAAAACATCCAGGTCTTCTACGGGACATCCCAGTCCTTACCGCACCGCAGTCAGCATCGCTAACCACTATTCTGGTTGGGCGACAAAATTGGTTATTCTATGTTATTTTAAAGTGAGTGGTACTTATAAGTACCGTCGGTAGATAAAGGGTTAAATCTGTCGAGAGCTCAAACGTCCTCCCTTTGTTATGGTGTGGTAGTTAGGAGAGAGGGTGCCAGCTCAGGTATCGTCCACGTCACTTGATCATGGTTCAAAATTACGTGGTCCGTCGCCAAAAGCCCTCGTGTAGCTAAACAGTGCGACCTTAATATTCACTCATTCACTCAGTGAGATGAATCTAAAATTATGTGCTTGCAACTGTAGATGACATGAGACTGTCGCAGGGAACTGATTAAGTTAGGGATTTTTTTCATCAAATCCCTAAGGGAGAGGATCAATTCACGCAAAAAAGATGTTGAAATAAGAACTTTGTAAGGTCATTTCCCAAATGAAGGGAAGTGATTTGATCTAATCCATAACCTGTTTCAGTGAAATGATTAAATAATATTGTGAAGAGTTTAAAAGTGTGTTCATTTAGCAAATAGGGTGCATTATTAAAAGTAGAGTAATTAATACAACAATAAACATTGAATTACAAATTATTTTTTCGAAATTAATTTACAAAATAATTAGATAATAAAGCTGGTATTCTTTTTTTTTTTTAAAAAAAAAGGATATTTGTAGTAGAAATTCAAACATTTTTTTAAAAATTATACATTAATGTAGTATTTCTGAAATATCCTGCTTTATTTGTAACAATTTTTTTCAATTATTATTTCCCTTTTTAAAATATCTTTTTTAGTTATGAAAAAACTTTTTTTTATCTATAAAGAGGGTGTGGTCAAATTCCCTAATTTGTTTGCTTACATTTTTTAATTTAAGTTTTATCCAGTTTCTAATTTTCAGGCATACAAATGAGATATATCAATCGAAAGATAATAATGCAAAAATATAACTAAATACAACTAAAAAAATGATATTGATTCCATTTTGTTTTGGTGCGTCACGTCGGAAGCTCGGCGCTGCCTGGCAAGGACGAGGAGAGGGGGGAGTAAAGGGGAGTGGTAGCAAGCGAAAACAGTGCTCTACAAATGCTGACTTGTTCATTTCATCATTTCTCTAAAACAGTTCAAGGATTTGATAAAATCACTTATTTACTTCGGGGAAATGACCTCCAAGAGACGTTATTTTAACATCTTGCAAGAATTCATCATCTTCCTTAGGGATTTGATGAAATCCATAATTTCATCATTTTCCTGTGACAAAACTACCAAAATAAATAAATTAAAACCGCCGCTTTTTTATGTAACTTATGTGTGTTGTTCTTTATATATAGTACAATTTATACCTTTTCTGAGATTCAAAGTTAACTGATGAGTGGAACCATTTTAAATAGGTGCACACGTCCGCTGACCTCTGCTTCAACAATGTAGCCCTCGATCCAAAACAATTGCCCACCCCTGAATTACAATATACCGAAGTATGTGTCCTAATCTATTAACCCTTTAACTAATCAATTTTTTTGCTCAAAACGTTTAAAAAAATCACATTTTTTTATTGCATGTAGCTAAGCTTAATACTCAACAGAATGCGAAAATGGAAGATAATTTTATTTTAATTATCAATTTTAAAGTTTTTATACTGCTTATATATATTATTTTATAATTGTGGAACACAACCCCCCCGCCAAATGTTTGCTTCTTATAAGTACTCTCTGCATGCGATGAAAAATTCTTTATATATCATAGTAGAATTTCTGTCATGCTTACGAAAAATTTTCATGTGTGTACCGCTTTTTCAAGCGGTTGAGGATTTTGCGTGTGCACATGTATGTGGGAGACAACAAGGGGTCCAAGACGTTTGTCTTTCTTCACATTTATTTTAAAACTAAACAAAAATTAATTAAAAAAGGTAGCTATTCTAACAGATAGGTTTACATGATGCGAGATGACGGTAACGCCTGCTCGCGCACCTCAGTCCTTCTTTTCTTTGCTCTTCTCTTCAATGGTTAAAGTTTCTCAAAGTTTTCGTTTCAGTTTGGATTTGCTGCGCCTGCGCGCGAAGACTGCGTTGTTAGATGACCATTGGATTTACTGGATGCCACATGTATATATGCACAGAATTTGAAGCATAGTGTAATAGTTAAGTTTTCATTGCGATCGGGATTGAAATAATATTGGCCTTTTTGGATTATTTTTCCATTTTCATTTCTTCTTATGTAACAAATTGCGCATTGTCTTGCCAATCCCTTTTCTTTATCGAAATTTTTCAAGAATCTAAATTTCTGCGTCACAGAAAAATTCCCGCCTTCACTACAAAGAAAATCCCGGATAAGAAACATTTTAGTACCATGGATAAATTGCATATCTCCTAAAGAAAACACTGGAACTGATAATCTCATTAAAATAACTTAAAATGCGTGCGAATCAAAGATAGAAAGAAGAAAATATCTGTGCCTGTACAGCGAACGGACAAATCGGCTGTGGCCAGCTTTCGGTAACCCGTGCGGCATACGGGCTTAAGGGGTTACAAAAGTCTGTTGGATCGAAAGTTTGACGTATTAGCATCACTCACCCGCAGATAAGATAATGAAGCCTATTAGAGATTGTGTTCGAACACTAAAATACCGCTAGAAAAGTTTCTATTTCTTTTTTTTTTAAAGAAAAGAATTTACCGAAAAAAGAAAGACACCCTTTCCTTGCTCAAAACGATGCGGCAAGACGCACTGATGATTTCTTCTTTTTTCTTTCTTCTACAAAATCAGTCTTCCGTGGGCAGTTAACCGAAGACCGGGAAAGAATGAGGTTAATCTTCTTCACAATTAGTTCTATACCCGGAGACCAACCGAATCCATAACATTTGATAGATAACATGGATGCTAATGGTTAGGGAAAGGAAAAAGCAATGGAAATGAAAGGGTGAAATGATTACTTATTTGCTCAGCTGTTGATGCTGCGGAATAATTAGACATAATTAAAGAACATTTACTTTTTATTTTGTGTGAAAACAGAAATATAATGGTATTCTTGAAGGTCATTTGTTTTTGTCAGTGCAAATATTCTCACCTTTTTTATTTATTTTTTCAAACCTAGAATCAAATTTAGGTTACTCTAGGTATGTATTTGTTTGATTTGTATATAAAAACGGTGATAGTATGTGTCTGAAGGGATAAGTTGACAAAAGTCGTTTCTTAATGATGTGAAATAATGTCAACTGATGTCATTTGAAATACTGTTTCATGGAGTATAAAAAAATGAAATATTTTGACCTGCTATTTGAAGTTTTTATAAAACAAAGCAAAATGCTGGGCCCTAAATAATATTTAGAAAAATTACAAGCATGTTTGTATTAATTTCGCAATTTGTCGTTTTTTCTTCGGTGGTGCAGTGTTCCAAATATGGTACAAATAATCAATTCACAAGGAACTAAACTTTTAATTAAAACTTAGACGTAACAAACAAGAATACATATTTACACGTAAAAAACATTGAAAAAAGTCTGAAAATCTAAAATCTAGCTAAACCAATTAGTTACAGCAACGGCCTTTCCTATTACGCTTTAAAAACACGTATCAAATTTGAATTCCAACAGTCAACTAAAGAATTCTCACATCGAGATTCATTACAAAAAGGATGCCAATTTTAGCAATATAACTTATAATATCAAACGATTAAACATGCATGAGTAAATAAAATAAACAAGGAAAATTAGAATTATATAAATTATTAAATCAAATCAGATGATAATCGTATAAAAAATAGAATAATTTCCAAAGTTAATATAGATATATTAAAAATAATTTAAAATATTTCATAGTTACTCATTACATATTTTGATTTGTATTCAAATCTAAATCAACTGCGTAGTTTTATTTTTATATATTTCTTTCATACGCTGAATTTTTGACAGAAATAATACACTACAGGAAAATAATTACAAATAACCTCATAAAACTATAATTATAGAGCAAAAACTGAAACATATTAATAATATTAAACACTTTTTCAAATAAAGAGTGTCCTAAGTTCGAAAAAATAGGGGATACATATTCTGTACCACCACGCTTCAAGCATCATGATAGTTCTGGAAACATGATTTTTTCTTCCCTAGACAAAATGGAAGTTTTCAGACACAGCACATCCGTTCTTTTATAGTTGGAAAATAAATAAATACACTTCATCTTATACTGTTATTCATCCTATATATTAAAACATTTTCAGTTTTTCCTAATCTCTCTCCCTTTCAATTACAGTTAAAAAAATACACAACACAGTCACTTCCAAAAAAATACCACTCAACAGACTCACAGCTGTTCAAAGAATAAACTATTGCATAAACCCATTGCATACAATATGCTTCTGACATCTGTTGGAAACTTGAGTAACTGCTAGGAGTTTACCTTTGTGGTGGTTAAAAGAATGTACCATTTGGCATCAATTTCTAAGGCATTAAGACAAGTGGTACGTTTTATGTACCAGCACGCAGTAAACGAATAAGAATTAGTGGTACAACATATGCACCACCAAGCATGAAAGAGTTATATAACAAACCCCCGAGCCGAGTTTGTAAAAAAAAAAAAAAAAAAAAAAAAACTGACGCTAAACAGAGTAATTAAATAATTGAATGCAATCGCACATAAAATACTTTAAATCTCTAAAATCAAGTTTCCTACCCCCTCATTGAAATATTACATTCAAATTATTTATCTGAATAATTTACTTTGTCCTAAAACTGTCTAAAATGGCATTTAATTATAAACATATTAAGTTCACACATTATAATGAGTAATAAATGCAGCATGATGATTCGCATAATTTTTGGAATATTTAGTTTTTACTATGAAGTTAAAAATTATATGCGTTGTTATATAGAGATTTTTCAGTTTTCAATATTTTTAAACCACATTTTTATTGTACATTAAATAAAATTATGTGCAAAATCTGTAAAAACAAAAATTTAATAACTTAAAAAAAATGTAAGCATTAACTAACAGTGTTTTATATTTTTTTAAGATTTTTTTTTCCTTTTTCACATTTAGTAGTAAAATTATGTACCAAATGTTACAGAAACATATTAAAATATTTTTACTTATATTTACTATTTAACCCTTTAGATACCGTATTATGATTTACTGTAATTTTTTTCATGCAATATTTTTTTAATCACTACATTGAAAATCAAGAGAGATATACATAAATAAAATAATCAATTTCGGGAAATTTAATTCGACTGAGCTAATTTATTAAATTGGTACTTTAAAGTACTGTCAGTCCACAAAGGTCTAAAATACACAGTGCTGAAAATAAGTTTTAAGACTGTGTGTCCACAAATTGTTTTGGTTCTTTATTCAAAATAGGACCCTCCAACTACAATGAAATTTTTATAGCTATTTTTTTTTTATTAAGGAATCGAACGCCTGTTGTAAATCATTTCGAGGAATGACCTGCAAAGCATGTGTCGAAGCTACTTGTAAGGTCGAAATATCCTCAAAATAGCATCCATTTAATTTCATTTTAAGTTTTGAGAACAAGGAGTAGTCACAGGGTGATAAATTAGATGAATACGGCGGATGATTCAACACAGACATTTTTTGCCAAAAATTGACGAACAACAAGAGGTAAGACTGGGTGCATTGTCGTGTAACGAACACCAACTGTTTTTAGTCCGATATTCTGAACGAATGCAATGAATTCTGGCCATCAAACGCTTTAAAACAGCTAAGTAGTACTGACCTGTAATTGCTTGTCCAGTTAGAATAAATTCTATGTGGATAATACCCCTATCATCCAAGAATGTAATAAGCATGATTTTGGTTTTTGATGGAATTTTCATTGTTTTTTTGGCTTACGGTGAATTTTCTGACTTCCATTCCAAACTTTATCGCTTTGTTTCAGAGTCATATTGGAAACACCAAGTTTCATCACCTGTAACAACGGACTTCAAGGAGTTTGGATCGTTTTCTGTGGCTGAAATGATGTTTCTGCAATGTGCACTTCTCATTGCTTTTTGTTCAGGGGATAATGTCTGTGGAACAAATTTAGCACACACTTTTGTTTTGCCCAAATTTTCAGGCAGGATGGTTCAAATTGTTTCTTTGGTGATACTTAAAGAGTCTGCTATCATTCTTAATGACTCACAGAGATCGTTAACGGCGAAATTTTGTTGTACTTTTTCAATAATTTCAGGTGTTCTGTATGAAATTGGTCTTCCACTACGCTGGTCGTCTTCTACCGCATCACTTCCATCCAAAAACACGTTTGTGCCACACAAAAACGTTTGATCTACTTAAACAACAATCACCCGTAAACTTGTATCATGAGTTTGGGAATATTTCTGAAGTCTTTTTACCAAGTTTGGCGTAAAATTTGATTACAGATCTTTTATCCATCTTAAAAAATCAACAGGAAAAAAATTCCCTTCTGCAATGAACTCTCGTCATCTCTCAGCTACTTAACGTGGCCGTGGTAGCCGAGTGCTATAGGTATCGGATCGTGGCAGGCTTTGTCACGAGTTTGAACCCAGTACCACTAAAGACCCGTCGTGTAGGGCAGCGATGCACGCTTAATCTGTCGAGAGCTGAAACGTCCTCCCGTTGATGTGGGTGGTAGTTAGGAGAGGGGGGTGCCAGCCCAGGTGTCGTCCACGGCACTTGACCATGGTTCAAAATTACGTGGTCCGTCGCCAAAAGCCCTCTTGTAGCTTAACAGTGCGACGATAATATTCACTCACTCACTCAGTTACTTAACCAAATGCCATCAGTTTGATCACAGTGTCTCAGCAGACCATGGACATCATGACGCATGCGCATTTGCACTCATGGTACCATTACAGCCTGGGCTCTGGGACGAGTCTTAAAACTTATTTGCCACACTGTGTATTTACATTATACGAAAAGACCCAATAATTTTTTAGCGCAGTTTTAACTCTTAAAAATGCTAACTAACCAGAGAACACTAATATTTTACAGCACAAAATATTTATTTTTAAAGATTATTTAATTTTTAAAATTTATTGCTATTATTATTATTTTTCACTTAAAAACAGCTTTTACACATAAACTTAATTTGATGATAGTCAAGGAAACAGTTTTTCTTTTCATTAATACGCAAAAATTCATTACACGTTGTGCATTTTGAGTGGGGTTTCGATTGAATGATTTTTAAAACACTGCGTCCTGGGGTAGGAAATGCTGTTTTTTCTTAACATGAACTTCTGCACCTTGAGACTTGTTCAGTCTTTTGATCGTCATCTTAAGAATATAATGAAAATTCCAGAATGTTATTTGCCGGGACTTCTTCACCTGAAGAATCATTTGTTAGCAGATCACTGATATCAGATGGCAGTTGTAATAAATCCAAAGTCTCTTGAAGACTGAACATTTTCCCAGACTTTCTAAGAAAAGGAAATAATAATAGTGTTACGTCATCAGCGCACTGTAGCGCCATCTGTAAAAAGTTTTGTAAAAGTAGACATTGTCTAGCTGTACCCCAACAAAAGCGGGTGCACGAATAAAGTAGGCTTAGCGTTGCGAAAAAGACTGATTTTTTATTCTTTAACCAGTTTTACAGTCCACACAAATATTGACGAAACATTGGTCCTACGAAGCCACAGAAAATGGATAAAAAATCGAAAAATAAAAATAACTCCAACGTAACTACTGAAGAGAAATTGAATCGTTTAAAAGATTCAATCAAAGGAACTTTAACTAGGTTAGAGGCTTTTACCTCGAGAAGACAGTGTCAAAGGATACTAGTGTCACTGAAATCGAAATTAAACTCAAAAAAATTGAGCAATTACAGATAAATCTAGATAAAATACCTGAGGATTATTGTGAAATAGAAATTTTCGAAAGCTTGGAAATCATTCAGCTGGACATTGAAGATATAAATCAACGGATCGAGACAACAGAGGTAGGTCTCAAACTTTTAATGTATTCTTTGAAAAATTCTGAAAATGTAAACATTAATTTAAATGACAATGGTAAAAATAGTATCCGCTTACCTCAAATTCCATTGCCAGAATTTTCTGGTGTAATAGCAGAATTTTCTAATTTTAAAAATCCATTTATTAATTTAATAAGTAATAATGAGCAATTGAATGATTCGCAAAAACTATACTATCTTCGAGCATCTCTAAAAGGAGAAGCAAAGCTCTTAGAGTCGCCTAGCGATAGTTTCGATTCTCTCTTTAAAGCATTAGAAGATCGTTACGAAAACAAACGGCAGTTGATAGATTCACATGTCCTTGAGATAATTAATTATGAAAAAAATTTATAGCGAATCAGCCAAAGAACTGCGCGCTTTAATGGATTGTATCAATAGAAACATTAGAGCACTTAAAGTTTTGAAATATGAGCAGAATGATCTATCAGATATAATTTTAATAAATATAATTCTTCAAAAAATTGACAAAGAATCTAGAAAACAATTCGAACTTTCGTTGAAAACAGCAGAAGTTCCAACATTTGATTCTGTTATGAAATTTTTAGAAAAGAGAAGTGCTGTGTTAGAAAACATTACTCGCATTCCTAGTACTAAAATGATCCATAAAAATACTGCAATGTCAACTAAAGCCAAATCGCTGGTAGTTAATAGTAAAAAAATAACTGTTAAACCTTGTATTCTCTGTCGAAATTCTCATCCTCTTTATAAATGTATTGCATTTCAAAATATGTCTGTGGAGTGCAGAAAGAAATTTGTTACCAATAACAAACTTTGTATAAATTGCCTCAGACTTCATTATGGTGCCTGCATGTCTAAATATAAATGCACAGTTAGTGGTTGCAAGGGATTACATAATTCATTGCTTCACGATTCTGCTGAACTTTGCTCTGCAGTTAAAAATCAAACTGTAGGAGAAAGGGGGATAGAGACCATTTCGAACACTACTCGGTTTGAAGGTCAGCCAGAAGTGGCGGTTTTGACTATGGAAATAAATGTGTTTTATTGAATACATTCATGATTTTCGTTAAAAGTGCTGATGGATATAGAATTAAGTTAAGAGGATTATTAGATAATGCGTCTACGATATGCGTTATGAGAGAAGACATAGCAAGGAAGTTGGGATTTAAATTTAAGTCTGCAAACCAATCTATAACAGGCATTAACGGAATTACGCAATCATCGAAATATTCAGCTAATATTGAAGTTTCAAATCGGGATTATACTTTTGCACGCAATGTACAATTTTCACTTTTACCTAAAATTATCGATGCGATTCCTGTATCGAAATTAAATATATCGGATTTAAATATTCCAGCTTCAATTGAGCTGGCTGATTATAATTTCCATATGCCAGGTCAAATAGATATATTGATAGGAAGTGAACTATTTTTGAAATTTTAAATCCAGAACAATATTATTTGCAGGAGGGAAATGTAATTTTACAAAATACAAAATTTGGCTACTTAGTCACAGGTACCCTTCCTCAGTCACAACAACAAGCCAATTGTTGTTTAATAAGTGAACCAAGCTTAGATATAACAGTAAAGAAATTCTTTGAACTGGAATCACTTCCAGATGATTCTAAGGAAATAACAAAAGTGAAGAGGAAATTTATTGTGAGGAACATTTTGTTAGTACCTATAAAAGAGATAAAACGGGAAGATTTATAGTTCGGTTACCCATAAAGGAAAATGCAGAAACATTATTAGGATATTCCAAAGAGAATGCGATCAAACGACTAAATGGTATTTGGGAAAAATTAAACAAAAACAATACAATGGGAACTTTGTATAAAGAATTTATGAATGAATATGAACTTTTAGGCCATATGGAGGAGATTAAAAATGAAACATTAGATAAGATTAACTATTACATTCCTCATCATTCCGTATACAAACCAGAGAAGACATCCACTCCATTGAGAGTTGTCTTCGATGCAAGTGCAAAAACAACAAGTGGTTTTCTCTAAACTCCATTTTACTAAACGGAGGAATTATTCAACAAGATCTCTTTTCCATAGTCAGTAGATTTAGAAAACACGAGTACGCGTTTAGTGCAGATATTAAAAAAATGTACAGGCAGATACTTGTTGATCCTAATCAAAGGGATTTACAACGAATTATGTGGAAGACTAGTGTGCAGATGCTCCAGTCAAGACTTACAAGCTAGCTACCGTAACTTATGGGACAGTTTCTGCACCATTTTTAGCTACCAAGACCTTAAGGGCCTTAGCAGATGAAGAAAAAGCGGAATTTCCTGACGCAGCAGATGTGATTTGTAATGATAGTTATATGGATGATATTCTTTCTGGAGAGTCTACATTAGAGGGTGCAAAAAAACTCCAAACCAGATTATCTCAACTATTACAGAGAGGGGGTTTTGAGCTACACAAATGGGTGTCAAATAGCCCAGAACTGTTGAAAGATTTATCTACATCTTCCTATGTGTTTGATAAGGAATTTCAGGATGCTCCAGTGAAAACATTAGGTATGCTATGGGATCCAAAGTTGGATTGTCTCACATACAAAGTAAAGATTAGTAACAAAGTCAACTTCTCAAAAAGAGACGTGCTTTCAGAAATTGCAAGGCTCTATGACCCTTTGGGCCTGATAGGACCCATTGGTACGAAGGCTAAGATATTCATCCAAGAACTTTGGAAAATAAAATTAGATTGGAGTGAACAGCTACCACCAGATGCAATGGAAGAGTGGATGAACTTCTACCAAAAATTAGCGAAAGTAAATAACTTCAAAATCCCAAGGTGCATTCTACTTCCTGCAACAATACGGATTGAAATACATGGCTTTTCCGATGCATCAGAACGTGCCTATGCTGCTGTTGTCTACATAAAATGTTTCAACGAATCTGGACAATCTCAAACTAGATTATTATGCAGCAAGTCCAGAGTGGCTCCCTTGAAAACACTCACCATACCGAGGTTAGAACTGTCTGCAGCTTTACTACTATCGAGATTAGTCAAAAAGGTTGTGCCAATTCTACAATTATCTATTCATAAAATTTGGATGTGGACGGACTCAACGATTGCTTTAGCGTGGATAAAGACTGAACCTCATAAACTCAAAACATTTGTCAGCAACAGGGTGGCGGAGATTCAAGCACTTTCAAAGGACTATCATTGGAAACATGTTAGCTCCAAGAACAATCCTGCCGACTTAATTTATAGAGGCTGCAATGTGGATGAACTTTTAAAGAACGAAATGTGGTTCTCGGGTCCAGATTTACAAACTGATGAATACGAGGACAATCAACTTTTTCCTGATCCTTCCTACAGAGATGAACTAAAATGTGCTGTGACTCTTTCAATGACTGAGTGTTCTTCAAATTTTTATGATGAACTCTTTAATGTTACAAATAATTTCATAAAATTAATTAGAATTTTTAGCTTTATTTTTAGGTTCATTAATAATATCAAAGCTAAGGAGTCTTGTAATAAGGAGAAATATCTAAATGCAGATGAAGTAAAGAGGAGTACGGAATTTTTAGCTAAAATAGCACAATTAAGTGAGTTTAAAGCAGAAATCGATGCCTTGAAAAAAGGTAAAGGTGTTTCAAAAACAAGTAAGTTAAAGGCTTTAGATCCTTTCTTAGATGAGAATTCTTTACTCAGAGTTGGTGGAAGGCTTTGTAATGCTGATTTACCATTTGAAGCAAAAACATCAAATAATTATACCTAGTAAACATAAATTTACTAAATTACTTTTTGAGCATATGCATAAGAAGTTTTTTCATATTGGTGCTCAGGGTTTAGTACATCAAATTAGAATGCAGTTTTGGCCCATTAATGGCAAGGGTATTGCACGAAAAACAGTTCATGATTGCATTGCATGCTTTAGACAGAAGCCTACTGGGGTAGATCAATTAATGGGAAATTTACCATCAGAGAGTAACTCCAAGTGCACCATTTTTAAACTCTGGGGTGGATTTTTGCGGGCCTTTTCAAATAAAATTTAAAAATCAGAGAAAGGGGATATTTTCAAAAGTTTATGTTGCGATTTTTGTATGCTTGGCTACAAAGGCTATTCATTTAGAGGCAGTGACTGATTTAACAACTGAGGCATTTATTGCAGCTTTGAAGAGGCTATGTGCCCGTAGAGGCCGCATTTCTACATTAATGTCCGATAACGCAACTAATTTTAAAGGCGCAGCTGCAGAATTAAATCGTTTCATAGAATTAATTTGTAACAAAAACGAGACATTAGCAAATTATTTTGCTTCAGAAGCTATCCAGTGGAAATTTATCCCACCTCGTTCTCCTAATTTCGGGGTTTGTGGGAGGCAGGGGTAAAATCATTCAAACACCATCTCTATAGAACTTTAGTTAATAGTAAAATAACTTTCGAAGAATTCGAGACAATAATAATTCAAATTGAAGGTATACTTAATTCACGTCCATTAGTACCATTGTCAGATAATATCAATGAATATGAAGTTTTAACTCCTGGACACTTTATAATTGGTCGACCTATCAGTGCAATACCTGAGCCCGCAATTTTAGATATTTCAGATAATAGACTATCTAGGTGGCAGTATACAACAAAGTGTGTACAAACTATTTGGAAACGCTGGAAAAATGATTATCTTAATCATTTACAGCATAGAAACAAGTGGCAGTTCGAGAAAAATAATGTTGCCGTAGGGTGTTTAGTGCTTTTAAAGGAAAATGATTTGCCTCCCTGCAAATGGACAATGGCAAGAATCTTGGAGGTTATTTATGGAACTGATGGTAAGGTCAGAGTCGTTAAACTAAAAACTGCCACGGGGGTTCTCACACGTTCTATCTCAAAAATATGTATCTTACCAATAGAAAATAATAATATAAATTAAATTGTAATGTGAAGTATATTATATTCTTAGAATATTGTATTTTTCTGTTTTTGAATATTGTATTTTTTTCTTATTTTAGAATGTTGAATTTATTTGTATTTAATTCATTTAGGCATTTGTAAACTGTATATAGCAAATTGCATTTTTTAAATATATTTTTTGAAATATTGTATATTTCAACGCCGGGCGGAATGTTACGTCATCAGCGCACTGTAGCGCCATCTGTAAAAAGTTTTGTAAAAGTAGACATTGTCTAGCTGTACCCCAACAAAAGCGGGTGCACGAATAAAGTAGGCTTAGCGTTGCGAAAAAGACTGATTTTTTATTCTTTAACCAGTTTTACAGTCCACACAAATATTGACGAAACAAATAGCACCTTGAAAATCTCCTACTATTGTTAAATCTCACAAGGCAAAAAGAAAATTAAAGAAATTAAAATATGGTTAATTTTTGAAATAAGAGTAGATATTTCATTTAATTATGTGGCAAAAGAGAGAAAAAAAACAGAAAAACAAGCTGAGGTTTAAAGTTTAAAATTGTTTGAAAACGTCAAAATAAAACAATGAAAAAGGAAAATAAATAAGTTAAGCTAAAAAGGAATGCCAAAAAAAAGCATAAGTCTATTGCATTACTGTGATGACTCTAGAACACAACAAGAAACAACTATAAGCCACACGAACGAAAAAAAGTTCTTGCTCTAACATACAGTGTACTGTCGGTACTTATAAGTACCACTAAGCTATTTCCTGAGCTTGAAGGCCCCTGTGCATGGCACCGCCTGGCCCAGTACTAGCTACGCCACTGGTTAAGACACTATGAAGAATTTGAGTACTGGCATTTAACGTGTATTAAGAATTCGAGCATTCAGCTTCACTAAACATCTCTGGCCACAAGCTCACAATGCCAAAACTCCTCAGCTATCACAAGCCACAAATAGGTTTGGATTGGTTCGTTTATTTTGAATGTATCTGGGGCTGCTTATTTCTACCTGACCCCAAAATCTTCTAACTGTAGTCAATATGCCTCGTAATTCTGAGTCACGATCGGATGACGAAGTTGAAGATACAGCCAAATCCACGTCATGCCAATGTGATGATTCTAAGGATCATTCACACCAAAGCGGTCAAAGATTTTTCTACTGGTGGTGGATTTTTAATCATTAAGTGGCGTGGAAGATTGTTGTAACTCGCACCGAGTTCTTTCTGACCAGGGACATCTTAAGATTTCTTGAGGCCCTGGGTCCTTACTCAAAAGTAGGCCCCACCTATGACTCTTAAAAGTAGACAATACGTAGCATACCTTGTCAAATACTCGTGCAAACAATAGCCCGAAACAAATAAATATGTGCATGACTTACAACCTCACAAATCGGCTCAACCGACTGCTGCCTTTTGAATGCATGAGTAATGATGGTGTATAGTGGTAGGCCTAGGACTGTGCTTGACGGCGGACATCACATGTGGTCAATTCACATATCGTTCGAAATTCCTGAGAACGAGATGAAGTCCCATTGTGCCTAAGCCCTGGGCCCGGGCGCAGGGCTTTGACTCAACCTTGATAAGATCACAATTCGAATAATTTAAACGGTTAAATGTTATTTCTGTTCGTATTCTTTGAAAAACTGGAAATTTTGGACTGTTTGTCAACTGGCTGCATATGATGACCGTCGTCCGTGTATAGGCCTAGACCCATCATCGTATACCCTCATTATTCATGCAATCAAAAGGCGGTAGTCGGTTTATGTTATTGTAAGCCCCGCACATTTATTTGTTTCGGATTATTGTTTTTACGAGTACTTGCCAACGTATGCTATGCACTGTCTATTTTTCATAGTCATAAGTGGGGCATACATTTGTATAAGGGCCCAGAGCCTCAAGAAGTCTTAAGACGCCTCTGATTCTAACTAGTTAAGTATACGTATGGATCGCAAGAAAAGGGGATATTTTGCAATTTCATTAGCGCTGAAAAGAGAAGACAAGAGACAATTATGGGCACGATGCATTTTTCAAAAAAGGCGATGAAAAACATCTATGTTAATAGAAAAAATGCATCTGTCAGACACAGAAAGCTATTTTAACTTTTTTCAAATGTCGCCGTAATTTTTCGATAATTTACTATAAATAGTTGGGCCAATTATTTCTAAAGGGAATATTATAGAGATAGTACTCAACCAAATGATAGATAGGCTTTAACTCTGAGGTTTATATAAATTCTTCAAATGTGAATTAATTAGTTCTGTAATTTTTGTTGCTCTTATTTGTTAATTCAACTCAAACACTAAGAATATGTTTACAGATGTTTATTTATAATATTTAAATAAAATTATTTTATATGTTCAAAGCAACTTCTTATTTGCTGTATTGGTAGAAACATTGGAGCTTTTTGTCATATAACACAGTGCTCCCCAATCTTTTTATTGCGGCGGACCGATCAACGTTTGATAATTTTTTCGCTGACCACTGAAAGAGGTAGGATCGTTGATTGCTCATAATTTAGATTGTTTTGATTTTATAATTTTAATTTAATTGTGTTTAAACCTGCCTCAGAATAAAATACAGCTACACCAAAAAATGATTATAAAGTGATTTAACATGAAATATAAAGTGATTTCCTTGAAAGTCCCAGAAACCCGAGGGAAATACTCCACAATAAATAAAATAGAAATAATTTAATAATCCTTATGCGGCCCAGTACCATTTGATCCACGGATCGGTAAGGGTCCGTGGACCAGGGGTAGAGGATCACTGATATAACGGATAGGAATGGCGATTTTTTCCGAAAAAGATTGATTTTTAAATCGATTCGAATCGTAACCTGATGAATGAATTCACAAAAAAAACCATGGTCTAAAAGATCGATTTCTAAGAAATCGATTTTTTTTTTTATCAAGTCTGCATTTACAATGTAAATATAAATACATTTTATGAAAAACAAGAAAGATACCATAATAAACGATCTCTTATCAGTAAAATCATGGAATTCGACAATTACAATTACAATTATTTTTACTGCCTTATCCAAGTATCAGGTATAAAAGAAGACATTTATTTTGTAATTCTATTTGTCACATTCAAAAGTTTAGAAAATAGATAATATATAGCTTATAGTTCCCAATGATAAAGATAAATAGTTTTAAAGATAGTACATTCTACTACTAAATGTAAATAATTTTATGGTTTTTACCACTAGCGTAGCCTGAGGCGACCCTGTATCAAAATTTTTGGGGGGCCCTTTTTTAGATATGGAAGCCTTGTTATTGGACTGTAGTTACACATGTTGGGGTTCTGTACATTGGGGACCCCATATCATTGAAACGATTGACGCGGTGGTAGCTAAGTTCCTGGTTTTTACCAAAGCAGAAAAAAAAAAAAATCGAATGTCGATTTCCTAGGATGAAATATCGATTCAGTGCTACGTATCGATTTTTCGATAAATCGATCACATATCACCATCCCTAATTGGGCACCCCAGATCTAAAGCAAGAATAGGACAGCCACGTAATGACGTCATTAGCTTGTCGCTGACTGGTTGGAGAGGGGATGCCATTTGCAACAATGGGTTTTAAGTGGAAGTTACCTATTTAAGGGAAATATTCTCGCCCTTACATCATGATAAGAAATTTATCTCATAAAGCACAACATTTTCATGTTTTTATTTTTATTCAACAATTTGTTGTTGTTGTATTGTTAACATTGGTCACTAGATGAAAAAAAATTTGTTGTTGTTGTTCTTGGCTTTATTGGTAGCTCCAGAATTTATTTAAGAAACAACACCTCAACCCGAAAATCCAACAGAAGTGAAGATATAGCAATATTTTTAATTCGTAAACAACCACGTGCGTTAGACCTAAATTATTTAGTTAGAATAAATATTTCTTAAGAATTTTTTTTGAAAAATATCGTCATGTCTGACCGTGATGCAAAAATGGATGAAGCCGCATCTGACAGTGAAGTAGAAATGGATGAAGCCGCATCACATGCGGCAGCTCTAAAACGTCTAAAATCAAAAGATCCTGATTTCTACAAATTTCTTAACGAAAATGAAAAAGGTCTTTTGAATTTTGAAGAGTCTGTGTGTGAAAAAAGCGAAGAAGATGAATCAGACGAGGAGGATGTTGATGAATTCGAAGAAGTGGACGAGGAAGAAGAATCTGAAGTTATTACTCCTGAAAAATTTCTGTCTTTGAAGGAACAAATTAAAGATGCTCCTACTGCGAAACTATGCAAAGACCTCATAACATCTTTTAAAGCTGTTGTGTGCCAATCTGTTGGCTTAAGTAACAAAGTTGACTTATCAAAGAGCGATTTTTTTAATGATGTTATAAAATTGTGTCTCATTGATTTAGTACCTGCACTTTATAAAGTATTGAATTTGTCAGCAAGTGATAAAAAAAGGGTAGATCCATCGAAGTCGAAAGCATGGAGGAAAGTTCGGAGGTTTGTTAAGTGGTATTTGATGGATATGCTTAAGGTGATCTCAATCATGAAAGAATCTTCTTTAATAGTTCCGATCTTGAAACATGTGGTTCATTTGATTCCATTCTATTCTGTGTGCAAGCTTCTGATTAAAAATCTTTTGAAGAAAGTTATATCTTTATGGTCTGTTGAAGAGGAAACTGTTAGAGTTTTGTCTTTAATTATTATCATTCGAGCTACAAAAAAACTATCTAAAGAACATCAGGGGCAGGTTTTGAAGGAAATGTATTTTGCTTACATTAAAAATACTAAATTCACTTCTCCATCTACATGGCCAATGATAAATTTTATGAAAAGATCTTTAACTGAAATTTATTCCTTAAACCCTGAGATAGCATACGAACATGCCTTCGTTTACATCAGACAAATGAGCATTCATTTACGTAATGCTATTACTATTAAACAGAAGGAAACATTTCAAACTGTTTATAACTGGCAATACACTCACTGTATCTTGCTGTGGTCTCATTTATTATGTAGACTTGTTGAACATGAACCTTTGAAAACCTTAATATATCCTCTGGTTCAAACAACTATTGGAGTTATTAATCTAATACCTACTGATAAATATATCCCATTGAGATTTCATTTAGTTAAAGCTTTAATGCATATATCGGAATCTACAGGAATTTTCATTCCAGTGTTGCCACTTATATTAGACATATTAAAAATAGTCAACTATAATAAAAATTCACGTTTTAGCATCAGACCTGTTGATTTATCATGTGCATTGAAAGTAACAAAGGTTCAACAGCAAGAAGCAGGGTTCAAAGACTCCTGCATATTCGAACTTTGTTCTTTGGTCGTTGATTATTTGAAATGTTACTCCAATTCTATTGGCTTTCCGGAATTAGCTTTACCAGTGGTTATGCAGTTTAAAAGTTTTATGAAACAATGCAAAGTGTCCAAGTATAACCAACAACTAAAAACTGTTTTGTCGAAGATTGAAGAAAATAGTCTCTTTATTTCTGAAAAGAGGAAATTAGTATCTTTTTCTATAACAGATAATGGTCAAGTGAAGAAATGGGAGGAAGATGTTCATTCCGAAGGTACTCCATTAATGCAGTTTAAAAAAGAAGCTAGAAAAGTGGTAGAGGTAGTTATGGATATGCCCCCTAAGAAGAAAAAGAAGCATTCTAAGTAATTTTAAAAAAGATATAAAGCATGTTCTTTCTTAATGAACTTTTGGTACTCACACAAATTAATGCCACCATGCAGCCAAATTTGCCCAACATGAATCGCACCATTTTTCACCTGAATCTGATTAATTTTTTTTCTAAATAAAATGCTTGGCTAAGAATCTTTTTGTACTATTCCTTTTTGCTGTAATAATATCGCACTACTCTTATGGTGCAAATTTTGCTGCAGTGACTAATACATGAGTATCAAATTTTTTTCTCTTTATTAATTTTTAAGAATTGTTTATTTACTAACTAATTTATATATAAAATTTGTTACAATGTAAGCCTCATTGTTATGATGTATAATTCATAAATTTTTGTTAAAAGATCTGTTGAATATTCTTGTGCTGTGATGTTATTCATTACAAGACAACAATTGATTTTTATTTCCTCCATTAATAAATTCATTTGATTTCATCTTGTTATTTGAACCCTTTTACAAAACTTATATGAAAAAATACTGCTTGCTTTTGGGATAAATTACTATATAAATTCAAAAGTTCGTTTTTTGAAATTTTTAACACTCAAAACAGGTACTTTTCCGTTTTGGGGGCTGTGTTGATTTTTGTTATGCCAAATTGAACACCAAACATACCATTGTCTTTCTGCGCATGTGCCATAAGCACTCAAACTTTGGAATTGTGTGGTAGGTTTACCACTATAAATGAATTATTACTAGCATTTGGTGATTGTTTTCCTTGCATTTTTATATCCACCCCTCCCGAAACAGAAACATACCCAAAAAATTTCTCACAAAAAATAATTTTTGCTTTATTATAATGCAGTTTAGATTTTGTGTGTTTGATTTTATAAAATCTGAGAAATCAATAAATATATATATAAGATTAAATTAAATTTTTATGAATAAAACTGACAATTTAATTTTATTAAACAAAAATTGTTGTTCTTTTCATTATTTGTATTTATTTTTGTTTTCCACTCCTTCTAGTATCTTGTTACTCTGTGATAGTTCACCTTTAGTTTTCTCAATAAAATAATATAAGAGATCGTAATTATTTAGAAAGTTTGTGTGTACATTGTTTTCTGCATGTGTTTGGGCTGGGGTGTAGAATAGGTGGTCCATTGAATTTAGTGATGTTTATCTAGACTTCATGTTGAGTAGAGAAATTCATTCTGGCAGACTGCTCAATTTAGCATCCCTTGTACTTTGAATTGTGATCTAATCTGTATAAGGTTGTGTTCTTTGAATTTAATTGCTGTTCATTATTTAAGATTTTTAAATTAACCATTTAGTTGTTCATTTTTAAGATGTATAGCTTATCGTTTTGTTTAGAATTACCATTTTAGAAATGGTTCATACTGCAGGATTACAAATTTTTCTCTTTGGAAATTTATTATGTTTGCATCTGTTTCTTCGAAATATCCTGAGAAGTATGATTTAGATTTATTTTATGATTTGAAATGATAAAAAGACACTGTCGAGACATAGGTGTATGGATAAAAGATTGATTGCAAGTCTACTATGCATTTGATTTAAAAGGATTTAAGTGATGGATGTATTTGGGAATGCCTTAAAACAGGAATGAGTATGCATTGTATTAGAAGGTCTGTTAAAAAGAATAGCTGGTTTGAGGAAAGTAGGATGAGTATGCTTTAAATTTCAATGATTAATTTGTGGGTGTGTTAGAATCAGATTAATTCTTGATAATTTTTATCCTTGTACTTCACATGAATCTTTAGAAATTAGTGGAAGAACTTTGATACATGTAATCATTTTCTTAACATCAGATTTGGCAACATTTTTTTGTGACCAATAAGGTACACATTGGTTAGAATTAGCAGATGCCAGATGCAACAATATTAAAATTTTAAAAAGTACTTATTTGTCGCGGGGGAGAAACTAATTGTTAAATTTTCACCTATTCATTTTGCATTAATTTTAGAAAAATATTTTTAAATATTAAAGAGAATAAACAAACAAATCTTTTTATGTACAGCAAAGCACATAAAAAAACAATCTTGATTTTTAATACTATTTTGCACTTCTCTAATCTTGACTTAAAACTGATACTTTCATTTATATTTAAATCTAATTGTGACAAAGACAAAAATGGAAATCAAAATCTTAGCTGTATTATACAAATAAATCTCAAATAGACTACTTATATATAGCAAACAGTAAAATACGTATTATAATTAAGGCTTTCTTCATCAAATATATACAAGAGCCTGAACTGAAATGGAACACATTTTCAGACAGAAAAATACATAAATTAAGAAAATTTGCCACAATGTAATTTTTACATTTGTTTATATTATAGCATTTTTAAAATTTCAAAATATTCCATAAATAATCAATTTTACCCTTTAACATGTAAAGAGATGGCTCATTTAGCATTATTGTATAGGCGAAAAAACGTGAAACACATTTTATTCCAGAAAAAATGGGTCAACTCTGATAAAAAATCAGTAGCTTGATAAAATAAGTGAATTTCTATTAGAATAGCAAAGCTAAAATATATTAATGTTTGTTTTTTTATATCTGAAAAATGTTCCAAATTCGGATCCTATTCTTTAACATTAGGCGAAAACAGCCTTAATATGTTTCCTGACTGAACAAGTTATTGCATACAAAAAAGATAAACTCCATTTTAATTATTTACTTCTATCAAATAGTGAAAAGGACTTAATGAATGAAAAAAAAATGTATAAGGATTTTTAATTCTGTGGCTGAATCTAGTTTTATTTCTGAAGGTTTCAAATTGATTTTATAATTATTTATAAAAAGAGAAGTTGCATAATGTACAAATATTTGACTAACTTTTTAAATAGTGCAGATGCTTGGAAATTAATTTTCAGGAATTATATACTTTTTCAGTTTGTAACTTTAACAAAATATTCCTTAGTCATTTAAAATAAATCATAAAATTATAGAATATGAATCCGTAGTGTTTGGGGATAAAATTAACTCTTTTGTTTAATGCTTGAAAAGACAGGTTGCTTTTTAATAATAGTGCTTGTTGAATAGATTATTTAATTTCTAGCCTAGAATAATTTCTTACAAATGAAATTAAATGGTTGCGGGTTTTTTCCCCTGCCGGGAGTCAATAGATTTCTGGATGCGAAATATTGTAGGCATGTATGTCATATGATTATGTTGCATGTAAAAGATCCCTTGAGTATTAATTTGGCTCTGGTACTCTTGGCAAAATTAAATCATGGTAATATTTAGGATCCAATGAGAGAGTCTGAATTAAAATTATTTCATGTGTCCAGGTTTAGTAACGGTGCCCCAATGAAATGACCCTTGCATTTGGGGACTTTGCTGTTTCTACAAAGGCTAAGTTGCAAAAATGCAACCCCATTGAGGAAAAAAAAGTATTTTTACCTTGGAAAGGAATTTGATTTTATATTAAATCTGATATTTTGTGTGTGTTGAGATAATTAATATTTTTCATGTGCATATATATTATGTTTATCCTGTTGACTTTTTTCTCTCTTCTGCAATAAAATTAAATTTTTAAAGTGTCAATTGGAGACTGAAAATAAAAAGATAGGTTTAGTCTTGAAAAAAATAAACATTTATTAAAATTAAAGAGGGAGGTGAAATATTTCCAATACTCTGCACAGCATACATCTCAATCATGAGAAATATGCTTCTCTATTACATAATGGTCAAAAATTAAAAGATAAATGTATTTGCATAAATTTCATTCTTGGGTGATTCAATAAAATAAAGCAATAACTTTTTTAAGTTTGTAAGTGTGGAATTACAAATCATTTGTAACTGTTTCAATAATATGTGTGAGTGAGGGTTTTTTAACACCACACTATAAGACTGCATGACAAGTATTGGTGATGGACCTCGTGATTTTGAACCTTGGTCAAGCAATGAGAAAGACACCCAGCTTCCCCCCTCTCCTAACTTCCACATCACACCAACAGGGAGATGTTTGAGTTTCAACAGATTTCACATGCAGCAGCCACCTCTTCATGATAGGTCTTCAGCGACATTAGGCTTGAACTTGTGACACACCAGCCGCAGTCTGTACCACTGTCACTATAATATGAAGTTATTAGTATACAATTTTATGGACTCGTTACTTAAATGTAGAATTGGAGAGAGGGTGGAGAAGTGATTCATTAGCAGCTGTTCTTGTAAGAATGATGTAACATTCTCAGTTGTTGTAAAATTGAGTTATTGCAGCAGTAATACACAAATTTCAGTCTGTCTTTTGATAATGCCCAATAAGTGAAGCTATTTTCAAGAATGTAATGCTGTTTTTAAAAGGATTAATTTTATTTCCCATCTTCTGATAAATGTGATGGCACTTAATAGTGCCATTGCAGCAAAATTTGTGCCAAGATGCCGAAAAGTTTCTTGCATGTTTTATTTGAAAAAGAAACTGTCAGAGATTTTAGTCAAAAATGGCATGATTCAAGTGGTGCAAATTTGGCTGTGATAATGTTAATACCTTAGTTCCAGAGTAATGTTAAAAAATGTTATAACACATATACTGTGAAGATAGAACTCATATTTCTTTGAAGTACTTGTTATTTTATTTTTGAAGTAACTAGCAATATGAAGAGGTTTTTGTCCTTAAGCCTTCTTGTTTTGATTAGTTCAGAAACCTTCAAACTTTTTAGAATTTTTTATCTATCTTATATAAAGGAATTGGGATTGGTTGCTTAATTTAAATAACAAATGTCACAGAAACATCTATACATCTAAATAAAAATGAAGTATCTGTTAGTAATTTGAAGTTAACTTTTTACTAAATGCATTTAAAAGTATTATACAGTATTTATATGAAAAAACTAGTTTTTAAAATTTTTGTCTGTCTGTTCCGGCTAATCTCTGAAACGGCTGGACCAATTTTGATGGAACTTTCATTGACAGATAGCTAATGTTATAAGGAATAGGCTACTTTTATTTTAGAAAAAAAATTAAGGTTCAGCGAAAATAAAGGTAAAACCAATGAAATAGTGAGTAATATCCAATTCAAATAGGGATTTTTTTATTTCTGGAGCCTTCTGTCTCAACGATTTCTCTTTCAGTTGTATCAAACTTTTTGTTTTGATTAGGTTGCCACTCGCGACATTTCCCATTCATGTCCTTTGATTTTACATTTATACATATAAATAAAAATGAAGTGTCTGTTTGTAATTTGAAATTAACATCTTTTACTAAATGCATTTAAAAGTATATAAGTACTTATATGAAAAACCAATTTTTAAAATTTTTGTCTGTCTGTCTGTGTTTGTTCCGGCTAATCTCTGAAACGGCTGGACCAACTATGACGGAACTTTCACTGGCAGATAGCTAATGTTATAAGGAGTAACTTAGGCTACTTTTATTATAGAATTAGTGTTCCACGAAAATAAAGGTAAAACCAATGAAATAGTGAACAATACCAGATTCAAATAGGGATTATTTATATATTCAATAGGGATTATTTTATTTCGCGAGCCTTCTGTCTCAATGATTTCTAGCAGTTCTATCAAACTTTTTGTTTGATTAGGTTGTTGCCACTCGCGATATTTCCCGTTCATGTCCTTTGATCCTAATGATTTTACAGTCCTCACCTCATCGACAGTATCAAAGGTCTTGCGTCTCTCTCACCCCTTGGTCAACAAAAAACAAAGAAAAAAAAAACAGAAAAGAAACATTGATTCACAAAGAAGAAGAATGACATTATACTTATAGCATAGGTATTTCTTTACGTGAAGAACATAATTATTCAGTTTTCGTAAACTGTGAATTGCATAAACACTTTTTTGTTGAATTCCACGGGAACGAAATCGCAGATAACAGCTATTCAACATAAATAAATGCATCAGAAAGTAATAATAACGTATTACACATCCAGATAAAAATTATTTACACTATTTTAAGCGTTTATTACACAAAATTTGTAACAATGTGTTACTTTTGCTGAGCAGGATTTGGCTTAGGAAAGTGTTTTCAAAAATCGACCCTCAAGAGAGTTACGGTGGAGCTATAAATAAAAAAATATCCTTTTAATCAGCTATTAGATCTACAGACTTAAAATTTAACAAATATGGTTATTTTTTTTTGTTCACCTGAAATATGCAAAAAGCTTTTTTTTTTCGTTTAATTTACAATTCACGTAAAATTAACTCATTAAAAACTTCTTTATCCTTCAGTCTGTATTGCTCAATTTTTCAGTTTACCCGTGTGAAGAAGGGGTATACCAGCTAGTTTATGTATAAGATTTGTAAATAAAAAGAATTCAAAATTCTTTGTACTTATTTTTTGTATATTTTCTGCAATAGAAAAGAATTTTTCTTCAATTTTATTGTGTTGTTTCAACAAACTATTTTATACAAAGTTTATTGTATAGTATTATGTAATAAATTTCCCTTACTTAAATAATTGTTACAAGCATTAAAATACAGAAGGTAACAAAAATTACACTAGCTTTAAATTTTAATATGTATTTTATAATTGTAATTCTGAATTTTGATGATTATGTAATAAGATATTAAAACTAATCTTTCTCTCTAAATAATTGTTTGGTTTCAAATTCTTCATAATCTTTTTTTTAATTTTAACTTATCTTTTAATTGAATGATAGTTTTTAAAAATTTCTAACTGGATATTCATACAAAAGATTTCACACTTAACAGTCTGGGTTTTCATGGTTGCAATCTTCGTTATCAATGACATTCAAATTGCCATTAATGAATTTCTGTTTCCACTGAAGATCGTTTGAGTCAAGCAACTATGGCTTTTACTCTTTGATTGGAGAATGGATGTTTCTCTATTATCATCCTATACAAAATTATGGCTATCTTTTAGTGCTTGCTAATAAATAATATGTAACTTTCCAATTGATTTAATATTTGCTAATTCAAACTAGAAATCACCTGTGCCACATCCTCTCGAAATTCAAAGTTTTAAGTGGATGTGAAAAAAAGGAATTAGTAAATTTTATTTAGGTCTGATTGAGCAGTAAAACAGTAAATAAACATATATTTTTTTAAATTTTGAATTATTCATCTAATGATTCTGGCTTCATTTCAATTCTATGGAAAAAAATCATAGAAGTTAATATCTAATGTATTACATTTATATGTGAATCATTTATTTGATTTAATTAGAATAAAAAATTTTGTAATCTAGAAAAAAATAGCTTTTACTACCTTACTGAGTTCTTCATTTGGCTATTGATATAAATTATATTTGCTTTATTACCGTATCACATTTTATTCTCAGAAAAAAGTTGGATATTTTTAAAATTCCTACTATTAGTTTACTCTCCCTATATATATCTTGTTCAAATTTTTAATCATAATAAAATACTTTTTCTATTCATCCTTTAAAGTTCAAATAAATTTTTTTAAAACTTGTATACATAGTGGATATTAATTGATTAATTAAATTTTATTTTTTAATTTATTCTGCGTTACTTCTGTCCTAGTTACAGCTAGCTACAACAGATGGCGCCAGTACTTTTTTAAGAAAGTAGGAATTGATATATATTTTTTTATATTACTTGTATAATTACACAACCAAAAAAAGAAATTAAAACCCTTTTAACAAGTATTTGAAATCCTACCGATAAGAGATTATTATTTCATAAAAAAAAGGACGATTTTGCTCAACAAGGTTTAGTAGATAAAATGCAAGAAAAAAAATGTGTGTTTTTGTTCTACCTATAGAACCAACAAGGTTATTGGTGATGAAACTCATAATTTTGAATCATGAATTTTACAAAGAAAATACAAGTAGATATGGTTGAATCTTTTTAGTGTTAATATACATATGTGTGTGTGTGGTTTTTGTTGAAATTACAATATAGTAGTGCAGAATTATGTTTCTGAACTTGAATGTATCAGCATGATAAAAATTCTGTTAAAAAAGGGGGAAGAAAAAAAAACTTATCTGAATCAGAGTGCATGGTTGATAAGAGTAAAATATTTTTATGTTGGATTATATATATATATACATACAACTTATTTAACACCAAAAGTTGATTCAAAATTTAACAAATTTCTTCAGTAGGTTATGGAAAATATTGCTATATAATTTCATATCATACAAATACTCTAAATGTATGAAAAGTTAAATATACCAGTGGCACTCCCAAAACCCTTGATTTCCCGATTGATTATAATTCTATGTATATAATACGTAAAATTATAATTAAGTATTTATTATTGATTAATTTTATTAATTAATGCTAATTATTTATTCAATTTTTTACTGTATGTTGTTTCTGAAAATCGACAAAATGAAAAGGAGCACGATACAAGAATGGTGAACTTTCGACCCCCCATTGAAAATTTTGTGTGTGCGCTACTGAAACACACTATTTACTTGAGAATTTCAGCTCAAAATATATACATATGTTTTTTGATACTACTATGATAAAAAATACATTTGTATTGAAATGTTATCTTAAAAAAAGATTAATTTATTGCATCTTCGTAATGCTCCACTTCAGAGTACTTCTGCCATATTTTCCCTATCCTCAAAACATGCTTTAAAGTAGTTTTTGTGAAACCTTTTCAAAATTTTAATCAAATCTTATTCCATCAATAGACTTAAAATGATAGCCATGGAAATAAAATCACCTTGCTCGATATGAATGCCTTCTAAAAGAACTACAAATTATGACATTATAAAAAAAGCATTTTGTGAGATTTAAAACCCATGAATTATTTCATCTAAATTCAGACCATTTTTGATTGTTTTATGCACAATTCAAATAATCATCATCTTTACTTTCTATATGGTTGGTTGGTATAAATTCATAATGTACAACACCATGGCAATCTGATATTCAACATTACCTCGATTTTCGAGCATCAATCAAATACCGTTTCTGAAGTGCAATTGTTTTTTAAAGTTTTGTGTATTCAAATAGAATTGGTAATGTAAATAAAATTAAATGCATGTTCTTTGATCAATTGCACCTTTTTGAAAACAAATGAAGTAAAAATTCTCTCATTGATAATAAATATATTTTCAAACAAGATGAAAAATTCCCACACACGTGTTGCCATGTTTGTATCATAAAAATATGACTAAATTTTCAGCACATGCATGCAGATATCTACTACAAATGTAATTTAAAGAAAGCAATCTGGATACTTATAATCACAATAGTATATTTTTCGAAATTAAATAAAATAATTCAACTGTAATAGTAAAAAACCTGTTCCTAATTTGCTGCAGGATGAAAATTCATTATTCAGTTCAAAACGTTACTGCCCTGACTTTGTAAAACTATTCTATTTTCATTTGTACATTATGCATTCACATTTAAATACATTGTTCAGATTTGTTGTAGTATATGAGTTTTTTTTGATAAAATTTAAACATGCAAGATTTTTATTGCAAAATATAATTAAAATCCAGGAACTCCAGACTCAAATATATATTTTTAACATTCAAAATCAGCCACTTCAGCTAATTTTTCTAAGCAGAATGAATACTAGGAACATATTGATGCATACACAAGCCAGCTATATAGAATTCCAATTACGCATATTGTTTAAAGATGCACTATTCTTAAAGGGAGGGCAAAACCTTTATAAGATTGTCTTTTTACCTCTTTAATAACAAAAGCATGGGAATAAAGGCTTAGTTTGATATTCCTGAGCAATTCATATACTGTTTGCTTTTATATATTTTTCAATATTGAAAAAATTAGACTAAGAATTTATTTCTATTAAAAATCACAGTACCTTAAGATATTAACTATTATCCTTCAAAATTTCAGATTTGGGTTATACGAGAATAAAAACCATAAAAATATGCAAGTGAAACTCATTTTATGTTTAGAACATTGACATGATCAAAAAAAATTTATAATTTTGAGCTGTCAGGAAGCTTTCTCAAATATCAGAATCAATAATGGACAGATCTCTTAAGTTTGATTGCACAAACAATGTACAATAAAACACAGATTAATTATTTTGTATAATGTATGTTCCAGAACAGTGTAACTGACAACAGACCTCCATTCATAATTCCACAGGAAGATCTTTAGTGCAATATAAAGACCTAAACCCTTAGAGAAACTACATTGCTATTAAGCCAATGTACCAGGAGTACTCAACTTTTTCCACCGGGCTACATACATACGATAACCATTTCTCGCAGACCGCAACATGAGGATTAATGGGGAGGGAGGCTGTAAGATCAAGGACATTCAAAATGCAAAAAATTTATCAACATATTAAAACTCATAATTTTGGATTTTATTTTAAAACTATAAGACTCAAGTCATAAAAAATAGGTTTAATGCATTTTTTACCCAGGTTATGGAGTAATTTTGATTTCCTTTCATGAATGATTCTAAGTCCCTTTACAAATGGTTTATTGTCAACAACAAAACCAGTGTCTCGATCTTGTACAAACTGAAACATATATCGCTGCACCATAATATCTATTTTCAGTGGATCCCATCTCATGTTGAACTTTACGGCAATGAAATGGCGGACAAACCAGCAAAGGAGGGGTGTAATCTTCCAACTCCATCTACATCCACCCTTACCTATCTGAAATCATACTCTAAAAATATCTCAAAAATTGGTGAAGTGGAGAATGCCTCCCACTCATTAGTGGTATGCAGGTAACAGACCCAGTCTGGCTCTACCCCTCAAGTGTGATAGATGTTCCCAGACTATATTCTCATTTTGCCAGTGGTCACATCAAGTGCTTTCCATTCTCAGCAAACAAAAAGATCTCCATCTGTGCAAGGTGTTAAGATCACCATGCTTCCTCTGAACACATAATGCGTTGCACGGATCTCACAAGCAAAGATATCTACATTGATCCCCTTCTTGTGCTAGATTTTTTTTAGAATCAACAATTTGATTTTGTGTGTGTTTGACTTCTTCAAAAAACCTTGGAGGATTAACAACAACAGTATAACATACATATATGAAAAATCTTATATATATAAATATAACCACTCAGCCCAGTGACAGAGTGGTTAGTGCTGCATGCTTCTACACCACAGGTTTGAGGTTCAAACCCCGGTCTGGGCAAGGTTGACTCAGCCTTTCATTCCTTCAATGGGTTAATAAATCAGTACCCAGCTTGCTTGGGAACTTACACTGTAGGTTTCATGTCTGGCTGACCACCTGACCGGTGCATCTGCACCTCAGGGCCCAAGGTCAGGTATACTGAGTTAGGCACAGTAGCCTTGGCCCTCATGCTATTGTGCCACTGAGTTAAGTTAACACTACCACATATTATCAATTAATAAGCAATTCATGCTGCAACAAGAATAGTTTTTTTAAAAAAAATTCACATTATTTAGTCATTTTAAAAACAGAAATTTAATTAAGATTTATTTAAATCCTTCCTTTGATAGATTTCATACACAAGTATAAGAGTAAAAAAATTGGAAAATGAATAGAGAAGTTGTATAGTAAGATGTTGATAATCTTCATAATTTCAAATTATCAGGTGATATGCCTCAGACTGGGTTGAATAATTGTGTTTAGAAACATATACTACGTTTTATACCAATTTTGGAATACTTGCCCTCCCAGACTGTAAGAAACGATTAAAACAATGATAATTATTAATGAAGCATCATGACAAAAAGGTTTTAAGGAACATTTTATTTCACAACATAAAGTAATAAAATAAATAATGACTAAATTGTACCATTACAATAGAGCTGTTTTTCTAACAAATACAGCTTAAGATTGAAGCACAAGAGAGGGGAAATTTATTTACAATGATAAATGAATGAGATACTAATTATTTGGTTTCAAGTTTCTTGTATCCTGCTCTGTGAGATCTACGATTTCTTTCATGTCGACCTTCCACAATGAGGGCAATAATCTGCAGAAAAAAGAATTATAAGCATTTTATATATCAAACACACAAATTTTTTTTTCACAATTTCAAAACAAATGTGAATTTAAGAATTAAATTCTTAAATTTAGTTTCTAAATGAATAATTTTTTTAAAATTTCTTTCTAGATACCTTTAGTTTTCAGAGCAAATTTAGGAAAATTAATCAAATAAGTAAATCAAATTGACACATTCTTAAATACAAATATACTTAAATTTAAAACTAGGGCTATTTTTTATAATGCATCAAATATACTATGATCACACAACTTGATACTTTTAAAAAAAGTTCTAATTTTTCTTCACAAAATTAGAGGAGATAATTTTTGAAAAATGTCAAATATTTTTTTATTAGGATATTTTTCCACCTTATCTAAATATTATTTGTGAGGATATACTATTGTAAAACTAAGAAAAGTATCTTAACTTGAGAAGATAAGACTGAATTCTTTTAAAAAGGGGCTATGGATATCCAGTTAAAAATAAGTCTTCCAGAAGATAACAATTGCTCAATTACCGTAGAACATTCTCAATTTATTTCAGAATGTTTAAATTTCATTTAACCCTTTTCCTGTTGGGAGCTTTTGAACTTTTCCCAAAGCATTTTTTAAAAAATATTGTTTGGTATCAACCTACATTCTGTTCCAAATTTGAAAAAGCAAAACATTTCTGTCACTAAGCAGTTTTTGCTTGACCTACAAGTTGAACATGCGATTGTTGTACATGGTTCACTGTGATCTCCAGTTTTTTTCTGTATTTAAATTAATGCAAAATATTCTTTGATGTGTTACATTTATTAATTATTCAATTTTAAGTATTTATGGCATTGAAAAAATTGCATTAAAAATTATTGATAACATAATAAATGTCTTGTAAATTAACTTTCCAGCCTTGCCATTGCTTACAGTGACAAATTCACTTTCAACTATGCAATTTTCTTTCTAGTCATGTTACATAGGATGTCAATTATACAGAAACAAAAAAAGGTTGAAAAATGAAAAAAATATTCTCTGTTTAATAAGGGGGAAGGAATACACCTAACACATTTTTCTCTATATCATAAATTGAATAAAAAAAAATTTGAATGACAATTTTTTTTCTTGCATTGTGTATTATTTGTCCTAAATATTTTTCATATGGTTAGTACTTTTAAATTTCTTCTTTCAATAAATTAAATGTTTTTAATGAACTGAAATAAATATGGTAAGAAATGTACGACTTGATGCAATTGTTTTCAATTGTGAACAAGCTGTAAATATAATTTTTTCCCCTTTTGAATTACGTCAAAATAAATGTGAAATGAAAAATTGATAAAGATAACATTATTTCTTAGTGTAACCTCTAAACATTAAATATTAAGCTAGTACCAAACATAAATCAATCGTCAAAATTATAATTTTTTGAAAATGCTTTTTTTTCCAACTAAAGTAATTTTCTTTTGTATTAGTTACATTTGGTTCTTAAATTTAAAATTAAAGAATTTAAATTTAAGAAGACATTTTAGAAAAAGTTTTCTTGATATATATATATTAACTTCCTTTAATACACAGCATAAAACCTTGCTTATAACCAGTAATGATTAAAAAATTACTTTACTTTTTGCTTATTGTGAAATATCAAATATCCAGCCATGAGTATCAATACAATGGATAAGAAGTAAAAGAAGAAATGGCTGTCTTCCTGCTCTGGGAAAGCAGCAATCATTTGAATGTCATTAGTCTCCTGTCCAAACGAATCTCTTGAAGGAAATTCCAAAGGCTTTTCTTGTTGGCTCGTAACAACTTCTTTTGGAGCAGGAATATCAACTGTGTTTGGTATATCAGGATTAGATTCTCTTGTTTTTGTGTTATCATACAAATTCCCATCTGAAAAACAAATGCAAATAAGATATACAAAGCAAAAATTAATTCAAACCTAATTTTCCAATGAAACCAATATATATAAAGAGAGATAAATAAACTTTTTCTATACTAACAATTAGATGACAGTAATAAAGTTGAATATATAGTACAATATTATTAATAAAACTGCATTAAAATAATCTTGCTGATTTTATTAATAATTGCACATATAATCAATCATACATTATTGTGCAAACTAAGTTTCTTAAATAGTTACCATATTCATTTGAATCTAAGCTGCACTGTTTCCCTCCAATGTTACTGCTACAGAAAATTGGGTGCATCTTAGAATTGGAAGGAAAAATTCATTGGATGGGGAAAATTTATTCAGAACAATTACAAGCTCATGTATGTATGTAAAAATATTTAATACTGATAAAATACATTAATTATTCACACTTCTTATTAACTCTCATTTTAACTTGGAAACATTTTTTTTTAGAAATATTGCACATTAATAAATTGTTTTATACTATTTATTTTTTCACAAAAAGTGTGGAAAACTTTTGGTACAGCTAAGATTTGAATAAATACTGTATAATTCAATTGCAATTTATTTTTGACATCCAATATATATACTTAAATTCTGCATAAATGTATTTTTAATACAATAAGAACTGAACTATAATTTAGTCACTTTTTTAATTAATAGAAACCAAAAAAAAAAAAAAAAAAATTACAAGCTCCTAAACACTCGATTTTGGGAGTTGTTTTACAACTTTTTGAGATAGAATTATAAAGCATCTGATTGATTTTTAAGTTATCTGTTTGAAAGGGTAAAAATAAGAAACAGTCTTGTAAGTAATTTTACATACACATGGAGATATTAAACTATTTTATATACTTTTTTTACAGGTAAGATTAAAATATAGATGTGTAATATTTATAATATGTTTTGACGCACACCAAATGTTATTCAAAACATATAAATGTTATTTATTGGAGAAATATATTTACAAAATGATTATACTTGCAAATCTCCCCCTCCCCAAGTGCAGAAGGGAAAAAAAATTCATTTTGTATTTTATTCTCATACATAAATATAAATCTATATGATATCTATTTTTTTTCTGATGACCCAGACAAAAAGAAAAAAAAACTCTGCGAAGCTTATTTAGAGAACTTGATTCCATGCATTCTTTTAACAACATTTTCAAAAAAAAATATTATTTGATCAAATAACTACATTTCATTCAATAGAAAATTTCTGTAAAATATCTGAGCAAACGAAATTCACATTAAATATTACTTTTTGGAAACAATTTTAGCTTAATTTCCTACATAAAAGATGACACAACAAATTTTCAAAAATAGTGTTATTAGAGAATTTCAAGGGTTGTTAGAGAGGCAACAGAATGAAGTCAATTATACTAACCATAGTCAGGTCTTGAGTATTCTTCATCATCACCATTATTTTCTAAATCATCCGCTACAAATTGGAACAAAATTTAATTCTAGGTATTTAAAAATACAAATCTAAACGATTTAAAATTACACGATACAAAACTAGTTTTTAAAATTAAACACAACAGCAAATTGAAGTTTTCAAAAATGAGAGAAATAATTTTCTAATAACTAAAGTGTTGATAAATTTAAAAATTCTCATCGACTTTTACACTTCTTGGGCTTTGTCTTTCATGTTGCTTAAAATACATTTTCACATTTAATTCTCAATTATGCATACATATCAATGCAAAATATAGTTTCTCAATTTCTTCAAATAAGTTTGTATTTAATTATATTGTGTATATATTGATTTTTATTTATAAAAATTATGTTGCATATAAAGTTGTGAATTTTACTGTAGCAAAAAAGAATAAAACTTTATCATTGATTTATGAAGCAGATCAGAACACAAAATCAGAAAAAAGAAATCTGAACAGTAAAGTACTGCAAGGCCATATTTAATTTTTTCTTATTACATTTAAATAACTAAAAATAAAATTTAAAAAAATTAAAATATTAAATAAAGTTAGAAAGTATAATTTTAGATATTAAATTTTTTAAAATTCTATTTAATATGTTTCTGTCTAATGCAAAAACAGAAGTGAATAGATTAATGCTCAAAATACAGAACATGGGATCTTGTAGACAATTGATTAAACAGGAAATTCGTTTATTTTCAGGAATATGATGCTGAAAAATTGATTCAACATATTTCCCATTCTTTAATCCCATTCTAGACATAGGCATGATTGCCATCAGTCTAGAATGGGCAGTCCAACACAGCTCAGAAACACAAAAATTACAATGAGTTTAAAAAAAAAAAGTTACATTATCCCATTTTACTAAGTAATACATTTCTATTTAAATACATTTAATGTATTATTAAATAAAAATACTTTTAATCACATACATTTGAAGCATAATTTACATAGTCATGAAAATATAATCAAAATAAAAAATGTGTGAAAGTAATGTGTATTGTTTAATTGAAAAGTATAAAAAATTCATTATTACTGTATTGATCGGGCTCTTTATCAGCTGGTTGATGACCATCATTTTCACCTTCCATTTTTTCCAGTGCCACTGTAGTTTCAGTAGGAGCCTGGCTGGGACTTTCAGTAGCAACAGAAAGTAATTCAGAGTTAGGAATGGGAATTTTAGGAGCAGTTGTATCCTTTGGAGAACTTTTTGGGTCCACTTTTAGAGATGTTTTCTCGGAAACTGCGACTGTCTGGTCGGATTCTTCAGTCTTAATGGGAATGGGATTTTGATCATTTAAAATATTCTTAGTTTTATCAGTTATATTTCTTTGAGTAGTTATGACTTTTGCTTGATTCTGTGTATTTTCATCAATATTGTTGATATTTGATTTATGGCTACTTATTTCATTCTTAGCAATAGCAATGTTTTCACTTCCTTGTTTTTGAGTTTGCTCATCAGCTACTTCAATATCAACAGTATTTTGATCCTTATCAGCAGCAATAGTCTCCGTTTCATTCTTGTTATTAACAATGGTATTTTTAGCTTTGTCATTTTCATCATTAATTTTCTCAGTTTCTTCATTAGCAATATTTTCATTATTGTCAGCAGCATTATTTTGTTCATTTTCTATAGGAATATTGCTCCCTTGATTGTTTTCCACTTGATCATCAGAATGAGGTGAACCTTTATTAGAAGGTAGATTAACAGATGCATCTTTTAAATCATTTTTTGCTTTTTTATCCTCGCCAGTAGAAACTAAATTATTATGATTCTCTGCTGGTTCAAGTTCATTATTGTTATTTGAGACAATTCCATTCTCTGTAATTTCTTGTAGTTGGTCTTCAGTTCTTGGATCTTTAACTTGATCAGAAGGATTTTCTTGAAGATTAGAATTATATCCTACAATATTTTTTGGTGTTGTCAATTGATTTTGCTTTTTGTGATCTTTTGATTTTTCAAGTGCTTGATCTGGCAGATGATTGTCTTGGTTTTCATCTTTTAAAGGATCGGCTACATCTGTAGAAGACACTTTTCCTGAAGTCTGAGAATTCTTTAAAACTATTTCTGATTGGCTTGTTTTGGTAGTTTTATTCAATTTGCTTTCATTCTCATGTGCTTCAACAGTAATATTGTTCTTTTCTAGGAGAAAAATAAAATTTTAATAAATGAAATTAAAGGCAATACATTAGAGGAAAAATTCCTTATTTTGTAGGGAAAATTCTCATTACAAATATAAATATTCTCAAATTAGACAACAAATAGTAAAAATTATTACAAAACTGAAACGTTATTTTATACTTCTTTAAATTTTCAGAAAGTATAAGATGCATTTGATTAAGTGCAGGGTTATAACACAAGATTTCAGTTTCAGTTAATACATTCTTTGTTGCAGTTAAAAAAAAAGTTAAATCAAGTTATAAATGCTTTCATTATTTAAATTTTCTTTTCATTAAGATGATTTTATAAAATCAAATAAACATTGTACAAAAGGAGAAAGAACATTAGTTGGCAATAAGCTTTATAATTTTAAAATGCCATGTATAAAGAAAGATTGATAAATAAAATTTCTGCAACATAAATACACTTAAATACTTTAAATTTTCTTCACAATTACCAAATTTTTTTTTATTTCCTTTTAATTTTAACCCAAGAAATTATAGAATAATTATTTGAGAAATACACTCTGTCGCAAAAAAAAATTTATGCACCCAGAAGAAATTGAGCTACATTCACGAAATTTGGTATGCATGTAGTGTATATGAAAATAAACAAATGATTAAAAATTCAGAACAAAATATCATTTTATTAAGCGGTTACAGCTTGCAAAAGGTTAAAAATCAGTAAGTAGTAAAGCCACCTCTGGCAGCTATACAAGCCGAAATTCGGCGTGGCATCGATTCAATTAGATCACTTATGACCCCCTGTGGAAGATCCTGCCATAGTCTTCGCATCTGCACAGTTAATTCTCCTGTATCTCGAGACGGCTGCAGTTGCCTTCCCAGCGCATCCAGACATGCTCTATTGGCGAAAGATCTGGTGACCTGGCAGGCCATGGTAGGACGTCATATCCTTGAAGACATTGTTGGGAGAGTCGCGCAGTATGTGGACGAGCATTATCCTGTTGATAAATGGCACCTGGGCCACTTGATAGCATGGGTAGCACAATCGGCATTAAAATATCGTCCACGTATCTGCGAGCTGTCAAAGTGCCTTGAAGGACCACTAAAGATGATCGTGTGTCCCAAGAAATTGCTCCCCACACTGTCACACCTTGTGAAATTGCTGTATGCCGCTCGACAATAAATACCGGATCGGACCGCTGGCCGGTGCGCCTCCAGACACGTGTGCGGTGGTCATCATCACTGAGACTGAATCGGGATTCATCACTGAAGATGACACGTCTCCAGTCTGTCACACTCCAAGTTGCCCGAGGTCGGCAAAAATCCAGTCGACACTGCCTATGATGTGGGGTCAGTGGTAAGCGTCTTAGCGGACGTCGGCTCCTCAAGCCAACCCCGGTCAGTCGTCTCCCTTATGGTTTCTCTTGATGGCACTGGATGTCTGGAAGGAGGTAAGTGGCGTTGAATCGATGCTAGCGACGTTGTTGGTGCCGAAGTGGCCACTCTTCTGATTGCACGATCCTCGCGATCATTTGTGTTCCTGGGACGTCCTGACCCTCCGCGACGGTACACTCTACCTTCTGTGATCCACTGTTGCCAACACCGAGCAACTACCATATCGCTCCGACCGAGGTGGCGGCCGATACGTCTATTCGACCAACCTGCTTCTCTGAGGCCTATTATACGGCCCCTATCAAAGTCCGTCAGCTGCTCGTACTGCCGCCGGTTACGTCTTAGAGGCATCCTAAGTCTCAATATCGTCTATCAAAGTCATCAGATTCGTTTGGATAGCCGTACGGCGCTCGTACTCATGCTTTTAAACTCTCCCAGTTGCGCAACTAATATGCGCATAGCACACTTAGCCTTGTCTCATTGGCTTCGAAATTTTAATCATTTGCATATCTCTTACCAGACTACATTCTTGCCGAGTTTCGTGATTGTAGCTCGATTTCTTCTGGGTGCATATATTTTTTTGCGACAGAGTGTATTTAAAATCGCTTTTTCAAATATTACTATAAATATATAAAGTAGATTTTATAATAGTCAATGTTTCTTAAAAATTAAAAATCTATATATCCAGAGTATAATTCTCTCCTTATTTAATGAAAGAAAAAACTATGCTAAGATAATTTAAAAAAGCTGGAACTTCCAATTTTTTTTACTTGTTTAATCAAATTAAAATTAAAATGTAGATTATTCAAAGACTTTGAAATTCTAATTCATGGTCAAGTAATACAATATCCAAGCTCGATTCACCAAACTTCCTACCTTTTGCACAAAAACCATACCCATAATTTTTAAAATACTATTTTATTTATACTTTTGCAATCTCACATTTGAATAAAAATATATTATGAACTTTTTTTTACAAATTAAAGGTAACGTTACAAAAAAAAAGCAATAGTAGCCATAACAGAAAACATGTTAAATGTTTAGAAAATTTGAAAAAACCAACTTTAATTGAAAATGTTACAGAAAAAATCCCTGTATAAAAATCTACAACTATCTACTACTAATTGAATGAACTGACTACATTACAGATCATTACAATTATAAAAAGTGGATCATATATTTTGGCAAGTAATTAAGAAAAATCTACTAAACATACAGACAATAAAAAATTGACTTACTCCCTTCAGTGACCTTTTCCAATGCATCAGACATTTGTTCATTATTTGCATTAACACCTAAAAAACAGTTTACAAAGCTGTTTCAGATAAAATTTTAATATCAGATTTTTTAATACCCTTATAAAATACCAAAGTAGTTTCTATGATTATATTTAAAAAAAAACCCTTTATGACTTAAAATATAATATATATATATATATATATATATTGGTACTTGCATATTACCATCACCACACAGCCAAATTGGCCCCACATGAATCATGCCATTTTCCCACCAAAATTTGTGACAGATTAGTTGTTTTAATATAAGCTACAATTTTGGATACCTATGTATTATCGCAACTATCTCCAACTCTATTAATAACTTGCTAAGTTGGCAAGCCAGATTTCATATATGTTTTGTATGCCCTGAATTAGTAACCCTGTGCTTTGGTACAAGTACCAAGTTTTTTTTTATTTTGATATCATGGCAGGATTTGCATGGCATCAATTAAGGTGCAGTACAATAACTTACTTATATATTCTATAATGGTACTATAAAGGTAAATCATATTTCTTTCCTCAATACTTGTCAGTATTTAACAAAAAACCATAATGATATTTAAATTTTTCAGAAAACAAGAAAAAATAACCAAGAAATTATAATTTAAAAATATATTTACACAGGATGAAGTAGTTTGTATTTTCCATGTTTTGAAAAGCAAAGCACCAAATTTCACATTTAAATCTCTACAAGATAGTATAATAATAAAATGCTTATGCTACAAATAATGAGACAAAAATTTACCACACAATTTAAAATATTTTTTATTCAGTAATTGCATATAAAAATTTTTTTATGTTAATCACTATAAAAACCAAAAGCATAAATCTTTCAATTCAATTAAATTCAATAGAAGAATTAGAGAAATAGGGAAAGGATGATTCATTTCAATTCATATATTTAATCTAGTTTAATAACAAATGAAACTGAAGTTCCGATATTTGTTGTTCTAGTAAAACATGACAGTATATTCCCAGTATTTAATAATAAATAATTAAATTTAATATAAAAACAGGATATTATTTTTACATTTTACAAGGAAATAGTATTAATTATAAAATCTGAGAATGAATATTGATTTCCTTTCATTATTTCTTTCCTAATTATGTAAATTCAAGTTGAAATACAAATCACTACTTCAATATTTTAGAAGAACTTAAGGTATTTTTAAATGTTGAACTCAACACTTAAAATTCTAACTATTAAAAACATTTTAAATTTTAGTTTCTCCACAGATAGATCTTCAAAATTATTTAATGTATTCATTTTAAAAGTATGACAAGATACTAAGAAAAAAGATTTGTATAACTATAGTAAAAATTTTTACTTGATTATGGTTCAATAAATAATTTTCTCACAATCTAAGACTCGACATGAAAGTTATACATAAGTTAACCTTTGAAAGAATATCAAGTTTGAATTATGTGACAAATCTTTTATTTTTCATATTTGAGTTTGATACATATTGTCTTTGATAAGTTTAATTTATGTTTAACCTTTATATTATTTGGTACTTACATATTATCACAACCTATCGGCGACATTATATGAAGTGAAGCTCATGGTTGGCAATTCAAACAGCCGACAGATAGGAAATTGGAGTTGCCAACTTGGCGAGTTATTAATAGAGTTGGCGATTGCAGCAATAATACACAAGTACCTATTATTTTGTCAATCCTATTTCAGATTTGTCTGTACATTACTATAGCTATACCTACTAAGTTATTACCTCTGCTTTTTAATTTACCTCAATATAGAACATTTAAATATAATCACAACAATCAAAGAGTTTCATGATAAAAAAAATTAGAATTGCTGAAGAGATTTAACACTTTATCCCAGTAAATGGTACTCTCATTAGATTTGTTTTGACTTTGTAAAAGTTTCAAAATATTTTACGACATTAAAGAAAAGCTAATAAATATTTGTCCTTGAAATTTCTATTTTATAGAAAAAAACCATTACCAGTAACATATCACAAATTCACTTGAGATAAAAATGACAGTATATGTCAAAGCTGTTAGTAGGTTAAAGTGTAGTATAAGGGGGAGGTGTACTTGGCGCAGTCCTTTTTTTAGAATGAATTCGATATATTACCATGACATTTTCAAAAAAAATCGCCAAATCCAATCCCCCCCCCATACTACACTTGAGCACTGTTGGTAACATATTAACCATCATGCTATAAATTATTTTATAATACTTCAATGTACATAAAATTTTATTACTCTAAATATTATAAATTTTTCAAATATATTCTGAAACCTTCACAATTATAAGATCAAATATTTAAATAACTTACTGGCAATATGTTTTCGAACTTCATAACTCCATAGAAGAACTTGACAGGCTTTTTCAAACACACCATCACACATTATGTCACACAGAAAACTGTCTGTAAGTCGTTTTATCAGACTTCCATCATTTTCTGGTACAGAACTCTTTAAAGCATGAATATCACCGCAGACTTCTAGCGATAACTGTACGTGAATATCAGGGAGATCAATGGTCTTAGAACAAGATATATTTCGCAAATTGTCGAAAATTTCTTTGCATAAAATGACAGCTTCCTTGCTACGTTTCGTGGATTTTGTATTTTGGCATATTGTCAAATAAGATGACAGGTATTCGAAGTTATTTAACTCAGGTTTTTGAAATGGAAGCTGGATTTGTAGTGGCATAACACATTTATTTGATTTTAAATCTTCAATGAATTCAGAATAAGAATTTTTGGTAATATTAACAGGGGCAGAGGAACAATAATGAAAAAACATTATTAAAAAAGCTACTTTTATAAAAGTTGAGTTAAAAAGGTGAGCAGGATTCATTTTCAACATTTTTTTCAGTTCGTCAGAAAGAGAATTTAGAAATCGTTAAGTAATAATATACTTATTTTGCAAACTTCTTATTCCGATCTGAAAAACTTACATTATACTATTTACTGAAAATTTATGAAAAACTATTGTTTCACTAATGCAAGCAAACTGCGAAAAGAAGGCGAGAAAAACTACCTCGCTCTCGACCTGCAATACAAACTAAATAAAAACAATTCGGCAAGCAGCAGAGGATTAATCGATGATCATCAATAATCTACTTCAGTTCTTTTATGAGCATTTATTACAATGCTCATAACATTTTTCGGGTATTGCATATTAATGTCATGTTTACAGGTTAACGACGACTCGACAAAAATATTTTTATTGAAAAAAATTTGTTTTATAAATACACCATAAGGAATATTTTCGGGTCTTCATTTCGTGAAGTCAATTTCTCTAAAAATTTCGAAAGCTGCGGATTTATTTATATTAAATATGGCTTAGATAAAGGAATCAACTTTGATTTTCAAATTTTCATACTTATATTGGAGTTTTTTTTTACTACTTTCAATAATAGTAATAATATTCGAAGAAGAAAAGACTGACTGAACAGAACAAATGATTTCCAAAAGGTCTTTATGGATAGAAAGACTCTGCAATAAATTCATAATTTTGACTAAAATATACCAAAGTTTAAATTATTAACATTTCTCTTTAACGTAGAATAAATTCAGAGATCAAGGGGTATTTAAGTAAAAATAATTAGTATTTAAATATTTTGTCTAAGAGGGATTTCTTCCTCGATGTCAGAATTCTTGAAATCAGTCGTGATCAAATATTCTTCTAGAAGAGGTAGCTTGCCATCATGAGATTTTAGAGCAATAACACGTCATTTCCTCCTATACAATACCAATTTAGGCTCATTTCGGGCCCTGGGTGCAGAAGATCTACAGGCCTCCTTGGCACTGGAGGATCGAAATTTATAACCAAAAAATCTCTTCAAGTCCAGCTTATCCGGGCCCTTCTGGGACTTTCCGGGCCTCTTGGCGCTCACCCCAAGTGCCCAGTGGATAAAACGGCACTGCCATGTCCCCTTTTTTGCAAAATTTTAGCGCAAACCGCGGGTAGACCTTGGATATTTATAATCGTAAATATAAAAAAAAAAATTTAGCGGGGGGAGAAAGGATTGCATTTCAACTTTATTAGGAGTCCGAAAAAAAGATGCACATTATTTTATAAATATCAATCGTTTTATTAATGCATATGTATATTAAAATACAGAGTGATTCGCTACTATACCGACAAATTTACAGGGTGTGTAGGGGGTACAAGAATGGTTCGGAATCACATAGAGATGAAGGGTCGCAGATGCCGTAGTTGTCCATAGTTTCGACCTATGGTGCAAAGAAGTAGAGAAAAAGAACAGAAACAGCAACACATTAGTGGGACAGAAAACGTTGTATGAAATTTCTTGAAAAAACAGTGATTATATTCACATAAAGATCTGTAAATTTTGTAATAAAACAGTGATTGATAAATCTGAAGGATAAAACATTTCTACTGTTATACAGAACATACACAAAAACATTTCAGCAAATTATTTAAGAAACTTTTTGAGCAATCGCTGTCCCCGTTTGAGCTTTTCGAAAGAAAAGAAAAACACATTTCGACTAAAACGCATTTTAAAGTTTGACATCTTATGTAAAGCTATGGCATTTGCTTTTACTAAAATACTTGTAGCCTTTATTCTAGTGAATTGAAAATAAAAAACTTGGTATTTTTATAAAGCTAATAAGATGGTATATAAAATAAAATTAAAAAAATATCAATTTTTAAAAACAATCATGATTTTAGGGTAGCCGGATACCTTAATTTAGATTTTGTTTCTGGTACAGCACTGGCGACGGCTATGTATGGAACAACCCTTTATACGATGTTTTCGGGATTCGTAAATCACGTATCTACCGACGTTCAAGTATCATACTTTAGTTGAAACGAGCCTCTTGTCACAGTGATTAATAATGGCGATAGTATCAGAGTGTAATTAATACTCAAAATGATATTAAGGTGCCTGACTAGTTGCGAAGACATTTTTTTGAAATTTTGCTGAAAATTTATTTTTAAACTCATTTTTTGTTTAATTATAACTGAAAACTAATAAAAACAGCAAAAAAATTTTTCTTTCAATGTATTTTTTTTAAATATGGCCAATTTTAGGTTTAAATTAGACGTTATTTGTACGTTACGTTAAACATAGTAAAATAAATTCTAATGTATAATATTTCAAAAACCCACATAATTTTACTCAAAAAACAGTTACTAATGAATTGACCTAATATCTTTGAAAAAGTTTAATTTGTTACTGAACTAGAAGTCAAAAAGTGCACGCAATGCAAATTTTTCAAAAATTTCACATTTATCACACAGAAAAAAAATCATAAAAAAGGTAAATATGCTGTTTTTTTCTTAATCCCTACGTCACAGCATACATACTATAATAATGCACAATTACACAAAATTACAGACAATTATCTACAGAACTTTTTGAGATATCATGCTTAACGTGTTGTAAAATATCAAAAAATCTGTTTCAGAGAAAAATGCATTTAAAGATTTAAAATTCAAAATTTAAAAAACTATACTGCTGAAAAAACCTAAAACCTCTATATATCAAAAGAACAAACATTTTCAAAGCAATTATGAATATTATATACTTTCTTCAAACTTTTATCTTTTAATATTTTTAACAATTTTATAGTGTCAAAAGCTTTTTCTTAAAGTCTAAGTACACAGTTTACGAAATACAGATTAGACGTATAAAAGCACTTTAAAAACCTTATTGCATTAAAAATAAAAATATTTTACATAGAAAAACAAATATATATTATTCCATATTATTTTAGAAGTTAGGAAATATATCATACAAAATATATTTGTGTTGTTTTACCAGTAAACATTCACGAAAAACTCTTGAAAAATATTGTTTATCACAAAAAGTTATCATAAATTAGAATAAAAATCCTGCAAAGAAGTACTTTAAAACCCTCTATATGAATATACTAAGCCTTCTGTTTTTTCATCCTTAGTACTTTTTGTTTTTCTAGCTGCTTTTCTTTTTTTCGAGACAATTTCGCAATCGGTAAAGAATGTCTTAAAGATGTTGAAATCCGTTGTTTATCAAATTTAAGTAACTCTTGAGCAACACTTTCAGGAAGGGAACCATTTACATTTCGAATTACTGATAATATACCAGCATAACCAGAATTATAAAGTATTAGAGCTAATAATGCACCCAAACGAAATGTTTCCAGTCCAATAAATATATTTTTGGGAACAATATTCCACAAAATGTTGTTATAACTTTCATTGCAGTTCTGTGTCTTACCATGAAGACATTTTTTCAACAAAGTTTCATTACACAGTTTTAGATATGTAGGCTTTATTTGGTTTATAATTTTATTAGGAAGTCCTTGCTCAATTTCTTTGAGGGGACTCCCAGCTGCTTTTGCCCTTTGGTAACGACACCAACTCTCAGATCCTTCAGGACACTGTCCATGCAATGAATTGTTTTTTCCAGATACACAGTGAAAAAATGCAGCTATTACACTACTCATCATCTTTTGTAGATTACCTACATTGTTTCGAATAGCTATTCCATAATAGTTCTGAATTCTGTCGATTAATTCATCAGTTAATTTATTTTTCCCTCCCAAACCTTTCGTCGTTTTTTTTAATTGACGCAACCGCCCCCTACACGTTTCTGTACATGACCTATACACTCGAGTTTGGTTACTGTATTAATTCCATAAAAGTTTTAACAGATTCATATCCTTTGAGTCCCCATCTCCGTAGTATTCATTGCACTGTACATTCCTCACATTTGATCTCTCAAATATACGGTAGGCTCCAATAACCTCCATGTTCCCCGTGGAACCTTTGTAGTTCGAACATACATGTTTCGATGATTGGCTATTGCCTTTCGTGCATATGTGGCAATATTGTGTCATAACTTCAATGTCTAAAATTTTACCGGTGTCAACTGATATGGCACTTACACACCCATTCAAAGATGAGTAGCCTCTGCGTTGCCAAGTACCATCAATGGATATTCCACATTTAGTGAAACTATTTGAGCCTTTGATTTCACTCAATGCAGCGTTGATGTTTTCTTGAGCAACGCGTTCAGTTGCTTTCAACAGTTTTCTTTCTTGATTGCAGAAAGCAAGTTTTGACAGGAAAGGTAAACCGAGGAAAGCACATAATTTTTTGCCAGCTGAAAACCCTTTCCCGATTATCCTTAGCCCCAAAACAATTGAAGATTTTATAAGACAAGAACCTTTCATCTTCTCTGTCGTAGGGAAACCTTTAAAGAAGGAGCAGTTTTTGCACTTTAGGTTCATATGTGAGCATAATCCACTGACAGAGTCTTCTATAAGTTCCAAGCCCTGAGAATAACAATCAGGACAACAAACTATGGCAAAAAATGAAATCAAAGTTGTCCAGCTGACAATTCTATTGTCTTTAGAAGTTTCAAACAATCTTTCTGAGAAAATTTCCAAACTTGTATGGCTTGATTCCAACTTTTTGGCACTAGCGGATTCAGTAGGATTGAGCTCAGATGTTTCATCATTCTCATTAATTGTGGCATGAATGGTATAACGATTTCCAGTAAATCGGCGCTTCTTAGACCTCCCAGATCTTGATTTAGCCATAATTAATCAATATTTTGTCTTAAGAAAGACAGTTTTTTTTCATAAAATATATCAAAATAATAAATTAAACGAGGAGGGAAGAATCGAGTAGCTACAACATAAGCAAATCGAAAAATGACAACAAACCTGTAAAGTTGTTGCCAAATTTTACAAAAACTATTAAATAATTTTTAAAAGAATATCACCATATTCAGTTTTAATGTTACCAAAATTAATATTTTATAAATAAATTCAATAAAATTCCAAAAAAGAGTAAAAATCTTTCAAATTCAAAGTACTTCCGGTTTCGATTTCTAACTTCCGGTTCGTTTTTGTTGTTCTCACTTGACATAAAAACTGCTATAACTTCGTAAATAATTGGAGTACAAGCAAAAGTAAGGTATTTTTAGAAAGAAGAAAATTCAAATATTAAAAATATCAAATAAAATTTTTTTTGTCATGTTCATCAAAATTGATGATTTTACACTAGTCAGGCACCTTAATAGTGAAGTAAATCTCTTAAAAATGTATTCATATACTTTGAGTAATATATGTTTATGTAACATATAATTGAGGTATATCATTTTATATATATATTATTTTACCGAATCAATAGGAAAAATGTGAATAGAATAAAGAAAATGTACGCATGCTGTCAGTATTATATGAAATGCGTTTATTTGCCCTGTTTGCCTACTATAAAATCATAGACAACCATACTTAAGGATTAAACTCCAGTTGTGCGTCGGAGCCGACACACATAATTTTTTTTAAAAAAAAGAATGCAATACGTTAACAAATACAATGAAATACGTTTAACGCGAAAAGGCTTAAGACGAAAAATCGATTAACACTAAACAATACAACTGTCCCGACAAACTACAATGTATTTTCATGCATTTTTTTTCATAACACGAAATGAAAATCGCTTAGCAAGAAAAGATTCCCCTTCTTGGAATGAACAAACTACGGAAAACACCAGTCGGATAAGACCGTTCTATTGTAAAGGGTGTTTTTTTAGAGGTATAGAACTTTAAATTGCAATAAAACAACGATGTATTATTCGATTGACATGAATTTTTTTTATTCGAAAGATAATCTTGTGGCATTACATTTTAAATATGATTTCTGGCATATGACTGCCACGGCTGGCTCGGTGGTAGTCCAATCTGGACGTCCAATTTTCGATGACTTTTTCCAACATTTGTGGCCGTATATCGGCAATAACACGGCGAATGTTGTCTTCCAAATGGTCAAGCGTTTGTGGCTTATCCGCATAGACCAATGACTTTACATAGCCCCACAGAAAATAGTCTAGCGGTGTTAAATCACAAGATCTTGGAGGCCAATTCACAGGTCCAAAACGTGAAATTAGGCGGTCACTAAACGTGTCTTTCAATAAATCGATTGTGGCACGAGCTATGTGACATGTTGCGCCGTCTTGTTGGAACCACAGCTCCTGGACATCATGATTGTTCAATTCAGGAATGAAAAAGTTAGTAATAATGGCTCTATACCGATCACCATTGACTGTAACGTTGTGGCCTTCATCGTTTTTGAAGTACGGACCAATGATTCCACCAGCCCACAAAGCGCACCAAACAGTCAGTTTTTCTGGATGTAACGGTGTTTCGACATACACTTGTGGATTAGCTTCATTCCAAATGCGGCAGTTTTGTTTGTTGACGTAGCCATTCAACCAGAAGTGCGCTTCATGGCTAAACAAAATTCGCTTATGAAAATCGGGAACAACGGCAATCTCGTTTTGGGCCCATTCGACGAATCTACGCATTGCTTGATGATCGTTTTGATGAATTGCCAAACCAAACTGAGAATAAATCACTTGACAGCTGTTAAATCGGTCGCCATCTTGGAAAGTAATGCCAACTTAAACTTCTATACCTGGAAAAAAAAACACTCTTTATTATGGAAGAATTCATTACAGTAGATGATGATAATTTGCATACAGCCCCGATTATGGCAGAAAAGGAACTTTTGGAGTTTGTTCAAAGTTAAAAAAATATCATTCATGCAGACTCTGACGATGAAAATGATATGAATAAGGAAGCTCCTGTTCCTACATCATCCGAAATGAGAAACGTCATTAAAAGTATGCACAGTTATTTAGACACACATTCCAGTGAGGAAATGAATAGTAAAAAGGATGATATCGAACAATTTGTTGACAATTTGATGTTAAAAAAATAAAACGAAGAAAAATATTAGATTATTTTCCAAAAACTCAATAAATGTTTTGTTTTTCAAAAAATTTTAAAATTTTGAATAAAATTTCTGTAAATTCTTGTGAATGTTTTTATTTCATTGATTTTTATAAAATTCATGCATAGGTAAATATCTATGTAATAAACATATACTCTAATAAACTTAATTTTGTTCAATATATGTTTTTTTTTGCGATATCTTTTAAGGCAGTGGTCGGCAAAGTGCTGCTCCAGAGCCGCATGAGGCTCTTTGGCTCCTTAAGTGAGGCTCTGGCAAAAATATCAACGGAAGGTGCAATAATATTTTTATTTAAAAATAAACTTGAAAAAAAATTGCGTCTTATTTTGATAAATTAAAATTCTTTTTAAAATCGAGAACATGTATATTTTTTTTTGTTTAAGTTAAAAGATAGATAGGTAATTAAAATTTTATATTGTTGTAAAAATACGTAACGAACATCGAGTTTAATTTTATTGGTTTTCGTAAACGTAAACACAAACCATGTACAAGCTACCGGCTGAAATTGTTCGTATGTTTTCGGCGTACTTCGGTGTGATACAAAGGTATCACAAGCATGCGCGCGCATACTTTTACTAAAGTAGTGGGGGTATAAATTGGCATCACAGACCAGCAGTTGCAGTGAAAAGCACGGGCGCGGTATTTCTGGATATCCAGAAAGCCTTCGACCGTGTTTGGATTAATGGACTCACTTTCAAACTAATATCCTATAACCTACCTCCCGCAATGATTCACCTCATTCACTCTTATCTCATTAACAGATCATTCAAAGTTAGAATCAACGAGACTCTTTCAAACGAGCACCCTGTTAATGCAGGGTGTTCCCAAGGTTCTTTGCTAGGCCCCCTGCTATTCAATCTTTATATTAACGATATTCCTGATTATTCTCTTACAAAAATTAACCTCTACGCTGATGACACTGCCATTCACGCAACATTCAAAACCTATCTATAATTTCCTTTGCAATAAACAAACACTTACTCCATCTGCAAAACTTTTATGACAAATGGAAAATTAGTATTAACGTAGAAAAATCCACAGCCATAATTTTCACGAAAAAACTTTCACTACCACCACCAATCATCATGTATAATAAACTGATCCCATGGTCTCAGGAAGCCAAATACCTTAGCATAATTTTTGATACCTACCTTACATGGAAACAACATATTTCATACATCCGCGATAAGTTCCGGAGAATTATGTTTAAACTCTTCTCTCTCCCCCTAATAGGCCGGAACTCACATTTAAGTATAGAAAACAAAGTGCTTCTCTATACAGCCGTTATGCGTCCCATCTTAGCTTATGCAAGTCCAGTTTGGGGTTATTCCGCTAAAACTAATATCAATAAATTAGATACCTTACAGAATTCTCTCATTCGTATGTTCGTCAAAGCAACTAGATACATGCGCAATGACGACATTCGCAATGATCTTAAAATTAACAGTTTTAAAACCCATATTCAGAATATCGCAATTAACTTTTTTACTGATTTGGATACAACCAATAACGTCAATATGCAAAACTTAATTCCTTACACTCCTAATGACAATACTAAAAGGCCAAGAAGAATACTTCTAGATTCTTACAATCCTCCATAATTTTTTAATCTTGTGCAATTTAATATTGCACACCCTATTTGCTAAAATTTATCCTTTTAAAATTTTTTGTCATTAAGCTTCTCCGGCTCTCCCCACTGGACTTGCTCCTCCCCATTTATTAAATCCTAGCCCTGAGGGCAGCCAATCAGAGTCAACTATCACTTTACCAGCATCCAATCAGAGAGCAGCCTCTAAGCTCTCAGCCATGCCAAAAAACTTTGAACATCTCCCACCCTGATGAAGCACGTTTGCCACGCCTCCCAGATTCCATCGACCAACCAATCACAGCCATGCCACTAAGCAGAATGTAAAACCCCACCTTCGTCAAGCCCCACATCCAAGTTATAACGACAAGGGATTGAGGACTGTGTTACAGTCCAGACGCCCAAAAGTCAATCGTCTAATCGTCTAATCGCAGTTGCAGTGTGAACAGTTTTGTCTTATCTACCGTGTCTGCCGTATCTACCTGTCTTATTAAAAAGCTGTTGTATTTTTCAATCTAGCTGCACATCTTACAGGTATTTTTATACGATTTTATTACACCTCATATGTATGTTTGTGGTTCCGGTACAAAATTTGTAAAAGATTTTTCGATAACCTCTATTTGTCCAAGTGTTGGAAGTTTTCTTCCATTTTTGGTCATATTAAAAGTTTTGCTATTCTGATGATGGAAAAAATTATTTTTTTCTTTTTAAAGCAGTTACATATATCAATGAAATTGGGTTTTTTAAAAAATTTCTTTTAATTTTTATTTTCATCAATTTAATAATGAAAATAGTTTTGTACTAGTAGAGTTAGAAAACTTAGTTTACTTAGAAAAAAACATATTTGGGATATTTTTATAGGCACCCCAATTAGAATAGTTAAAAAAAAAAAAAAAAAAAAAGCAAAGAAAAACGGAAGATGAAAACCGCGAATTTAAAGTTGAGTAGACCGAGAATTTTGCGTTCAATCAAAACTCGAATGGATTTCCGACATTTCTTATTTGTAAGGAGAAATTCGCACATAACAGGAAGTCAAATTTAGAGAGACACTTTACAAGAAAGCACGCGTTATTTAGCACTAAATATCCTACCGGTGATGCAAGGAAGAAAGCAGTTGAGGAACTTCAGAAGAGTCAAGAGTCGTCAACTTCTGTGCTTACTAACTGGATGCAATCTTCCAGCAATATTAATATGGTAAGTTTTGTTTTTAGCCAAGAGATTGCTAAGAGAGGGAAACCGTACACAGACGGCTAATACGTAAAAAAAATTATTGTTTTATAAATGCACCCGAAGAGCTATTTCAGGATTTCAAGAACAAAGCAGATATTTTGAAAGGAATTAAAGAGTTACCATTGTCTGCAAAAACCATTAAAGATAGAACAATTAAAATGTGTTCGAATATAACCACCCAGCATATCGATGATCTGAAATTGATTTCGGCATTGTCAAAGCAGTTGACGAGTCTTGTGACATAAATGGTACAGCGCAAGTTTCACTTTTTGTAAGCTTTATGTCTCATTCAGGCCCTAAAGAAGAACTTTTAGGATTATTGTCAGTCAAAGGTCAGACGCGTGGAGAAGATATCGTAAATGCTGTAATTGAGTGTATGGACAAATATATTCGGCTCGATAAAATTGTGTCGATTTCAACAGATGGGGCCCAAAGTATGACCGGCGTAAGAAAAGGGTTTGTTGCTATTTTGATAAAAAAAATAAATAAATCACGAGATACTTGTTTACCATTGTATCATTCACCAAGAAGCGCTTTGTGCGCAAACATTTGTGAAGGACTCATCGCGTTTTCTACTAAAAACTCCTCTTGGGGTTTTTTGGGGCAGAAAAAGGCAAATTCTTTCCAACCAAATCCAAAAGCGAAGCAAGCGTGTATATGCAAATTAAAAACCTTTTAAATAGCAGAAGTTTAACGTAAGCGTATGCCATTTTGGGAAGTGATTATGCTAGTCTGGTTTAAGCGCGTGAACTGAAGAAAGAGAAGAAAGCCGTCATTGAGTGTGAAGCTATCCGTGACACAGCGATCAAGTCAAGGTGGATACAATTCCACGCGAGATAAACAAAAGATATTTAGGATCCGAGAGGACTGTGGTTAAACAAGAGATTAAGGTAGGAAAATTCTGTTATCTATTAGGACTAAGTTAAGTTAAGATTAGAAATAAGCATATAGTGATCAAAGTCGCGCTTATTTGGTAATACATATTGTGTGTTTTCTCACCTCAGACCCGCTAAGTTGTAATATCATTGTTAGTCATTGTTAGTGTTTAAATTAAGATCTTAATAAAGACATTTTAAGACCATGGCAACGCCTGGTTCTTCATTCACTCCCACACCTCTAGGTCACGAAGATAATTTAGGAGTAAGGTATCACACACGGACGAATACCTCACACATTTCCGGATGAAATTTGTAAAGTTGTGGAATTAGTGATTACCATTATCAACTCCATTTTAGCTAAAACTCTTAATCATAGCCAATTCAAAGAATTTTTATTTGAAATGGAGAGTGAGTACGCTGATCTTCTGCTTCATAACAAGGTACGTTGGTTATTAAGAGGGAACGTTTTAAAACGTTTCGCGTCCCTTTTTCCGGAAATGAAAGCATTTCTTCTTGAGAAGGGCGTTCACTATCTAGAACTAACAGACGATCAGTGGATCCAAAACTTTTATTTCATGGTAGACGTTACGTCTCATCTAAATCAGTTTAATCGTAAATTATAAGGGAAAGAGAGAAAACTTAATTTTTCAACATTAGAAGAAGTAATAATATTCGAAAACAAATTATCCACTTTTGCTCAGGATTTTGAAAGGGAAACATTGTTTCACTTTTCGAGCCTGCTGAAGCATCGCCAAGAAAATAATTCCTCTATTAATAAACACCATTTTGATACAATAATTTTAAATATGAGGGAAGCATTTTTCAGCAGGTGTCAGAAATTAAAAACAGCAGAGCAACTTTAGTATTTTTCAAAAATCCTCTTAATGCTACGATAACCGATTTGAAATTTTCTCTTTTTGAAATTGACATTGGTAGCTTTGAAATACAATTGTTGGATTTAAAAAACAGGGAGATATGGCGCTCTAAATTCGAACGTCTTTGTGTTGAACTGGAAATAATGGAGAAGAAAAATGTGAACTTATAGTTCACAACACAAGTGATCTGCTTTGAATGACCTAGAAAAGGATGACATGATAATTTTTAACACGTTTGGAATAGTATTACTGACTTTTACGATCAGCTGAAAAAGCTCGCGTTTGCTGTTTTTTCTCTTTTCGGTTCTACATATATATGCGAACAATCTTTTTCAAGCATGAACATTATCAAGAGTAAACTAAGAAGTCGTCTTACGCCCATATTCACCGCTAACCTGACCGCCGGTTAGAGGAAGGAAACCGGGGTTTCGTCGAAAACGTTATTCACCATCGCAAGTTAATAACTTAACTCCGGTTCAAGTTAAAAAATCCTTACCCAGGATCACATCCGGGTTAGTTTTAACCGCACATGCGCAGTAAGCGATTTTTCGAGTGTTTACGTTTTCGTGCAAGTTTTGAAGTAGTTTGAGTTCGGATAGATTTTTAGTTTACGATGAATACCATTCAGAAAGTTTCCACTGTTACTCAATTAGATTTTTTAGAAAAACTGGAAACCAGAAAAGTCAGAAAATTCTATTATATGTAAGTGCGGCTTCATCAAAGCCAACACCAACTCTTTTTCGTACTGCATAAAATAAATTCTGTTGGCATTCATTTTAAACAGATAGCGGTACACGAGGTTAAAAACAAGCTGGCACGAGGCGAGGACAGAAATTGTAGCTCCAGCCGGAAGTCACGGGGTTTATTTCGACCAATGGGAATCGACCAGTAAATCCAAGTTAAGAAACTCAGAGTCAATTAACTGGAGGTCGAAAAAGAGCTGTGAATTGGAGTTCTAACCTGGGGTTGACTGCCGGTTACTTAACTCCAGGTTTCATCGCTGGGTCAGGTTAGCGGTGAATACGAGCGTTATTGAGGAAAACTTGGAATCAAGCCTAAAATTAAAAACAAACTCAAACTTTCCAAGGAAATGCAAGCTCAAAATGCGTACAGTAATAGAACTGGCAATTATTTGCAAGATTTAATTACACAGCTGAAGTGATAAGTAATTTTCCTGTCTGTTTCTCTGAGTTCCAGATTTTTGCAAAGGCAACTTTAAAAAAATCATCATGTTAGGTCAAATACTCTAAATTAATCAAATAATGGCTTTTTCTAGATGATGTTGAATTTTTATTATATGTGTGTTCTGTCTTGAGAGGAATTATATGTTGGGTACAATTCCTTAAAGAATCTGTCTTCAACAACTTCCTTTTTCAATGCAATGCACTAATTTTGAATGCTGTTGCGATTTAATGTAGATTAGCTCTTGTGTAACGTACTCATTGATATAACCTTTTAATATATTGTTAAAATTCGGATTGATTTTTAACAACGCATTAACAAATTAGTGACTGACCTAATTATTCTGATTAATCTGAGCTGATATCTCAGTCTCAACTTCAGCATCATGTCATGTAAAATTTAAGTAACAACAGCCCCTTACTACAGACGTAGAGTTTTTTGTGGAATAAAGCTCGAACCTTCGACTCGATATGATCGTTTCTAGCTACATTTTAACATATGACTAAATGGGGCAATGGAATTTGACAGAGAAACGCCTATGGCATAAGGTGACCAATCGTCCTCCTTTTCTCTTCTTTTATAGATTCTGTCCTTCCTCAAAAAGTGTCCTCCTACATGTCCTCCTTTTCAAAATTTTAAAATTAATCTATTAATCTCTGTATTCAGAGATGAATCAAACATCTTTCCAATATGTCTAAGAATCGTATGAACAAATATCACAGGAAATAACAGTTTTCAACGGTGTTTTTTGACTTCATCGCAAGTAAATTGGGCTGATATAGAAAAGTGTGTCGAGCTTTTATTGAAATAAATGTCCTATATTAAAGTCAATGACAATTGTCTGTTTGAAGAAATTAGAAAACTGAATGTGTGTTTAAATTCTGATAAATTAGAACAATATGAAAAGCGACATGTGAAAGTGATAAGATGAGTCGAAATATTTAACTCTTTCAAAAATGAACACATTCCATGCTATAAAATTTAGTTATTCTTGATGAATTTACGTTGTGCTGCCCTGGAACTAATGCAGCAGTTGTAAGAGTTACTTCAATTGGTAATGGTATTTGGACAAGTGAGAAATCAAAATTGAATGTTAATACTTTATAGTTGCAGCACTTACCGTAAAATTCAATATGAAGGATGTTTCTTGTTCTGAAATTTCCCATATATGTGAAAATATTGTATTGACAAAAAAAAAATAATCTTCAATGGCAAAATACTCGCGTTTCAGTAAATAATTAAAAGGAATGTAAGCTTAATTAGTGTATTGTTTCAATTAATAAAATGTTTCATACATTTACTTAATAATTTTTTCTTAAATTTTTTGTCCTCCTTTTCTTTGTAAAAAAACTGGTCACCTTACTATTGAATGAATAAATGTTTAAAAAACTATTTGTAATAAGAAAATGCGTTAAGTACATTGAACATTAAATAATCAGATTTTTATTTTTAAGCCTAGTAATTTTAAAAATAAAAATATAAGAAATGGCACGTGTACACCAAGAAAAAAATTAATTTGGTAACATCTAAATCCAATTCAATGATTCCAGTATTCGTGTATGCTTTTTTTAAATTAATATATTCACTTTTTTGTGGTGTATAACTTTGAATTTTCAAGTTACCTACTTCCCCGAACACTGGGAATACAACAATAAGAACATTCCCGAGAAAGCCAAAATCTATTAGTTTTATTTGCTTTGCTTAGTAATAAAAATGGAACATACTCCACTTAGCAAACTCATAAAATGTAAGAAAGTTTGATTTATTTATTTTGTTGTGATGGCAGCTCTTACTGAAATGTGCTGTCATTGGATAACTAAGGTAGAAAACGTACACATCATAATCTGTCTTATTATAAGCAGGTTTTTTTTCACTTTTTTCCTCTTTAAATTTTTTTGTTCAGTTTTTTTTTAGTAACGAAAAAGAGAATGTGAGTAAATAAAAGGAAAAATATCCTACATCGTCAAATAAAGGGTGTTTTTTTAGATGTATAGAACTTTAAATTGCAATAAAACAACGATGTATTATTCGATTGACATGAATTTTTTTTATTCGAAACATAATCTTGTGGCATTACATTTTAAATATGATTTCTGGCATATGACTACCACGGCTGGCTCGGATGTAGTCCAATCTGGACGTCCAATTTTCGATGACTTTTTCCAACATTTGTGGCCGTATATCGGCAATAACACGGCGAATGTTGTCTTCCAAATGGTCAAGCGTTTGTGGCTTATCCGCATAGACCAATGAATTTACATAACCAAACAAAAATAGTCTAGCGGTGTTAAATCACAAGATCTTGGAGGCCAATTCACAGGTCCAAAACGTGAAATTAGGCGGTCACCAAACGTGTCTTTCAATAAATCGATTGTGGCACGAGCTATGTGACATGTTGCGCCGTCTTGTTGGAACCACAGCTCCTGGACATCATGATTTTTCAATTCAGGAATGAAAAAGTTAGTAATCATGGCTCTATACCGATCACCATTGACTGTAACGTTGTAGCCTTCATCGTTTTTGAAGAAGGATTCCACCAGCCCATAAAGCGCACCAAACAGTCAGTTTTTCTGGATGTAACGGTGTTTCGACATACACTTGTGGATTAGCTTCATTCCAAATGCGGCAGTTTTGTTTGTTGACGTAGTCATTCATCCAGAAGTGCGCTTCATCGCTAAACAAAATTCGCTTATGAAAATCGGGAACAACGGCAATCTCGTTTTGGGCCCATTCGACGAATCTACGCCTTGCTCGATGATCGTTTTGATGAATTGCCAAACCAAACTGAGAATAAATCACTTGACAGCTGTTAAATCGGTCGCCATCTTAGAAAGTAATGCCAACTTAAACTTCTATACCTGAAAAAAAAACACTCTTAAGGACTTGAAAGTTGTCAAAGATTGCTGGATAACTCTTCATGCTTCGACATTTATCATAAAATGAACAACGAAGACGTATGGTAATAATTTATAGAAAAACTTAAAGATAATTAGAGAACATTAAAAAAATTGACGATTTGCCATACTTTATATGAATTTATTTGATATATTGTTAGATAACTGACGCAGCAGATTCGGGTTTCATCTTACCGAAAGATCATACAGATTAAAAGACGATGTTTATAAAGTTTTTTGGGGATCAAAGATCTCATTTTGGCGAAGTGTGGATGTGTAGATGGAAGAGGCTGCTGTTGTTAAATGTCCATCTTGTCATTTGGTAACGATTCAAATTAAAGAGGCATTTTGGCTATGGTTAACAAACCTTGTGTCTAGCATAAATATAGACCGCAAAAAAAAAGTTTAATAAACAAACACATAAGCTAGTTAAACGTACAATTTGGACATGTCTTTTATATTTAGATAACGCATATATTTTTAACAATAATAAGGTTCGAGGCAATCAGTTATTTCGAATTAGTGAATGAAACATTAATCATGTATGGAATTTTCTCTTCAAATTTCCTTTAATTGTAGATTTTTCTTCGAAGATTTTTTAAATTTTAAACTGATTTTTAATTGCCTATTTAAATTATACATTAGTTCTAAATATTTTTTAGGTTGAAAATTCATATTGTTATCGTCTGCTTTAATTCTATAATTCATGTAACTTTAGTTTATCTGATTAATTAATTTTTGAAATTTGCTGAAAAACAATCGTTTGTTTTAAAATTATGCCGCTTAAGTTGGCATCTTTTATAACTATTCTAAAATTTTTGTTAGTTCAATGGGGAAAAAGAATTATTATGCGTAATGAATGCTATATAATTTAACTTAATATACATTTAATTTAACTTAATATGCATTTCATTTAACTTAATATGCATTTAATTTTTGTATATTTTAGATATGTTATCATTCACCTGGAGATATTTTTGATTATTCAAGTGGTTTTAGAATAAACAGCATCTGTGGAATGAATTTTAAATATTACTATTTGATTTTTTTTGTCGCAATTTTGGATGCATTTTATTGCATTTAAATAGATGCACTCAGTTAGATATGAGATGGAAAGTAGATTAGAAAGGATAAAAATAATGTTCACGAACTCAAAATGGTCGCTGGATGGAAACCTGAAGTCCTTTTTTTTGACATACATATTTTACACTTTGATTTTTAGAACATTGTTCAAATTTTAAAGCATGTTTTAGTTCCCTTTTTAATTTTTGAGAGAGGCAAATAACACAGTCGGAAATATGACGATAATGTTCGAGTGAAATTCCGGGTTTTAGTTCCCTTTTTAATTTTTGAGAGAGGCAAATAACAGTCAGAAATATGACGATAATGTTCGAGTGAAATTCCGGGTTTGAGTTCTGTTGTAAAATTTAAGACAATTTCCATTGGAATTTGAAATAAATGAATAAAGAGTGTATTCATATTAAAATGATTTAATTTTATTTAAGCGTTTAGAGTTTCTATTATTGAGAGACACTTTATAATCCGAAAAAGACAAGAAAATCGCTATTCATGTATCTCATCTGTATATATAAATATAACATGTTTCTAATCTTCAGCAAACCATCCCTGATGATTTATACAAAATGACATAGAATCAGTAATGCTTTTGGTAAATAGTTTAAGTTTCTTTTAGTAGGCTTATAGTATTTTAAACTGGTGCTGAATAGCTTCCTGTGAATTGGCCTTAGGCTAGGGAATTTACCATAGTTAAATTACCATAGTGCGTGCCATGGGTGGCCTAGTGGTTAGAGCAGGCATGCCCAATCCCGCGACCCATTTGGAGACTTTTTGCGGCCCAATTGAAATTTCTGTCTATATTATTTTAGACATTTGGACTACAGACAGTTGAATCGAAAATATCATGTTTTGACCCACCCCCACCTCTCCCCGTGCAGTTCTTTCCGAAATAATTTTTTTCAATCATTTGACTTCCAAGCAATTTTAATAACAGGTGTTGATGGATGAAGGAAAGCAGATGAGCGTGGGTATGTCATTCCTCTTTCAATGAGAACTTCGTTGAGAGTGAGTAGCGTATTTAGTTCTATTTGTCAGATAAATAATTTATGTCTATATTTTTAAGTTCAGATTAGTAGTCTTTTTCTTGTTTTATTTGGCAATGAAAGAATTCGATGATGGATTTAATGAGTTGCCTCAGAACTGCAATACCAGCTAGTAGAAATGAAAGATAATTACGGCAACAAAATAAAAATGTTTAATATTTTAAACTTCTGAAATTATGTAACTTTTTCATTTTATGATATATTTTAATCCCGGTGCACAATAATTAATATCATACAATAAGAAACTAAACATTTGGCTATTGGGCAGAAAAAAAAACTTATTTTGTCAAACAGTGTAATAATTAGAATGCTGTTCTTTGCTTAATTGCCTTTCTGCATTTGAAATAAAAATTTTGAAAATCTAAATCAATTTTATGCAAACATACTGTAACACAAGTATAAAATGCGAAGATGTTATGCACATAGTTGTTATATTACGTAACCTCAGATGGCAGCATAAATCTACTGTAGATAAGAACCTTGTATGTTAAGAGATATTCTTCCACCAACAAGTGCAATCGGTCGACTTTCAACTTTGTTGTGATTGTGATCCAGTAAAAGGTAAACTTGCTGTTTTTTGATCATATCAATAATTATATTGAATAAATTTTTTTATATTTATCTCAAGCAAAATATAAAAACAAGTGTCACATTAATTGTAAGTGTAGGAGTGGAAAGGTCCATTAACACCTGCTAAAGGGAATGGGTAGTTCCCCTCCCCCTTGGAATGTGGAATGTGAAGTTGCATGCATTCGGTCTTTGGGTACGACGGAGTGAAGTCATGTCCGAACGTTGCTAACTGTACAATAATTGTTTTCCTTAAATGTTTTTTTTAAATAAACCTTAATTTTTAAAATTTAGATGCCAGGTTCTTAATTTGTTTCCGTGCCCATTGATCAGAATCAAACTTTAGTGGCGCAGCCGGCAAAATCACAAGTCTTAGTGGCAAACCCCACAGGAAGAACGTTCCAGAAATTTCGAGTTTTCTGGGATTCCCGCGTGGAAATGAATCAGGTAAGAGTTTTTGCTCGCAACTCCCTGTAATGTAAGACGAGAGAAATTTATAAAATTATACTGTTTAATATCCATTTATTAAGAGAGAATTTTGATTTTATTTTTGTATACGTCAGTGTACGTTTTTTTTTTTTTTTTTTTTTTTGCTCTGCATATCCATGCAGTTATAAAATTTTGAACGCCAGTTCAAATTTCAGTTATTATATATCAGTATATTTTTTTATTATTTCTTGTTCCATATCAATGGAAAGTAAGTTTTAGAACATCAGTTCTATAAATTAAGGAAAACTTCAAAATCATTAATTCTCTCAGTATATTATTTTATTGCATATCCATGCAGTTATAAAAAATTTTTGAACGCCAGTTCAATTGTGAATTATTATATACATCAGTATATATTTTATTATTATTGTTCCATATAAATGGAAAGTGTTTTTAGAACATCAGTTCTATAAATTAAGGAAAGATTGTATGTTTTTTTCTTTATTGTGTTTATTTATTTTTGTAATGCACAATAATAAGTTCACGTCAGTGAATAGCAATTGAGTTTATTGAAAAATTAATGCTAAAGAATAATACTTATTTCATGTCAATGAAATTATTTTGTGCTTATGTACGCATAGTATTTTTCGATTAATGTGAAAAAAAATATATTATCAGTTTAAATTGGAGAAAAACTACCGAATATATTTTGTAGTGTTCTATTATTCCAGCCAGGAATAGATTAAGTGGTGCATGTCGGTAATATTTTAAGTGATTATTGTGTATCAGAAATAGGTTAGGAGATTATTGTGGGCCAGTAATATTTTAAGTGATTATTGTGTGTCAGCAATATTTTAAGTGATTATTGTGTGTCAGTAATATTTTAAGTGATTATTGTGTGTCGGCAATATTTTAAGTGATTATTGTGTGTCAGTAATATTTTAGGTGATTATTGTATATCGGTAATATTTTAAGTGATTCTTGTGTATCAGTGATATTTCAAGTGATTCTTGTGTATCAGTAATATTTTAAGTGATTATTGTGTATCAGTAATATATGAAGTGAGAATTTTTTAGGTGATATAATCAGTAATATATTAAGTTTTATTTATAGAGTATTAAGTACACTTGGGATATTGTGAAATATATGACTATTATTTTGATTTCTTCCCAGTTCATCGAGTATTGAGTTAGCATAGCGGACGTTGTTTGTGGGTGTTTTAATGAAAGATATATGTGTGGTACTTATATATAATTTTTGCAATTCCTTTTAGTGTTATTTTCGTCCTATTATTGGTTAGTTTGAGTATATTTTAAGAGAAAAAATTTTTCAAATGGCATTCTTGGGGAAAGCTAAAAAGCAAGATTTAGTTTTGTTGGTTGAGGAGTTAGGTCAAAAGGTATCAAATAAAATGACGATTATAGATTTAAAGAATATCATAATCGGTAGCAAAGATTACGAAGAGGAGTTCGTTAGAGCTCAGTTATCCGTTATTTCAGAGGAACGCGTTGAAAGGGAAACAGAGGAAAAAATCGCCAGGCAGCTGCGCTGGGAATCAGAATTAAATGAACTGCGGTTACAGATCGAAAGTATTCGGTCGAATGTTAAGCGGACGAGTTGTGCAGAAGATCGTAAGAATACATCTTCAAATTACCGAATTAGTATTGGGAGGGCCGGGGAACATATGAGGGAAACATCTCCTGCTGTGTTGATGGCTGAAGCTACGATACCAGCAACTACTCCTATCAAGGAAGAAAATGGAATGGACGATTTAAGGGTTGTTTACATCAAGGTCAAGGGTGAGCAAGAAATGACGAATGCTGTCATGGACACAGGTGCCCAGATGCCCGTGGTAAGACCAGATGTTGTCGAAGGACAAAGCATTGATAATAGAGGGTCAGTTCAAGTAACGTCTGCATTTGGGGAGCATGAAATGGGTGAAGTAAAAGATTCCAACATGGAATTGAATGACCTGAGGCACGGTGTTGTGCCTGTCTCTAAAAATTTGGTTAACGACATGTTAATCTGTTCCTCTGATTTTGAAGGATTAATAGAAAACTGGCAAATGGTTCGCAATCCTGCGATACTTCGATAACCTTCAGGGGAAGAAGGAATTATTAATTTGGTAAATTCGAAATCAGTTTGCAGCCAAGAAGTGGTCACCGATCTACTTCCTGAGACACAGTCTTTATTGAATGTTCCAAACGGAGATTTGGTTGTAGTAAAAATTAATGGATCGAATGTCCAAACAAATGGACAAGGTATAAAAGAAAGCAAGGGTGAGGTTGCCTTAACTTGTGGATTTAAAAAAGGAATCTTGTATAGTACTAGGCGTGGTTGCCCCCGTAAGGAATGTATTCCTAATTTTATTGACTCAACCCGGGTGCAATGTTGTCGTGATCCAATAACAGGAATTGTTAATTTGGAGTTGAAAGCAGGATTGAAAATACTTAAGGTTCGCGAGGATATTTTATGGACAATAACATGCGTTGGTTGTTTTTTGTCACTCTTGGGACTGAAAAGGATTTTTCTTGCTTTCATTCTACACAGAAATTGGAAGAAAAAGAGAAAGAGAATTTTTTTAAAATGTTTAAACCTGGTACAATAAACGAAATTAACGTTTGGCTGAAGGTTTAAGCATGTAAAAGTAATGAATTATTCAGGTTGCCTGCTCCTGTTAAATAGATAAGATTAATGCCAATGATTATATATGTACTTAACGTTTTTCAGTACCATGATTTCTGAAAACTTCTAAAGATTAAAACTTTGGCTTCTAAATATGCTTTGCTAGTACATGTTGTATAATTATTTTAGATTTTGTGCTATATTTTTAGTAATTTGTCTTTTTATATTTTAATATTTTTTTGAGTATTATTTGTGTTGAAACTTGTATGGATATAAATTTTTCTATCATATTAATGTGATTTGCAAAACTATGTGGGAGCTGTATTAGCAAAAGCTCTTTTTTTTACGTGATACCTGAAAAAAAATTTTCTCTCGTTATCTCGTTTCTTGCCATGTATGTATGCATGTGGTTTTTTGTTTTTTATAGTTTCTTTTCAGCTTCATCGTCCTGGAATGACGGATGAGCTTTTTAAGGGGGGAGGTGTAGGAGTGGAAAGGTCCATTAACACCTGCTAAAGGGAATGGGTAGTTCCCCTCCCCCTTGGAATGTGGAATGTGAAGTTGATTGATTCGGTCTTTGGGTACGACGGAGTGAAGTCATGTCCGAACGTTGCTAACTGTACAATAATTGTTTTCCTTAAATGTTTTTTTCTTAATAAACCTTAATTTTTAAAATTTAGATGCCTGGTTCTTAATTTGTTTCCGTGCCCATTGATCAGAATCAAACTTTAGTGTAAGGTAATAAAATATTTTGAATGTTGTGTACGATAATAAAACATTTTGAATAACTTGTTTTATTTTGATATGTGCGGCCCACCTCAGTTTAGTAAATTTTTACTTGGCCCACCAACCGATTTGGGTTGGGCACCCCTGGGTTAGAGCATCGGACTCCAGACCGGAAGGCATGGGTTCGATGCCCGTGCCACAAAATACCCTCCGAGTACACATGGAGTACGTGCTAGTTAAATCAGTGGTCTGAAAGTCTTGTGGGCTGAACCACGAGTGCAGGGTACTGAAGAATATTTCCCTCCCATTCAGTTCCATGCCTAAATTGCGGAGGTGGATATAGGTGGTGTCGCCATCTATCGTCCCTTCGGGGAATTTCACCGAGCTAAATCGTACTGTCTCCTGTATGGTGCTCAAGACCAACGACAGGCGTACTTCTAGCCCCCTGCCACGATGAATTTCGTGGGCCTCGATCTGACTACGTCAGACAGGTGGCATGAGCAACAACAACCCCATAGTGCTTGGATTGCTTTGACCGAAATTTTCTGGTTGACCTATTTGTTGCCAAAATTATGGAATTATTTTTTCGCTCTTGTTTTATTTGTGGCTATAAAATACCATAATTCCAGTAAGTTTGAGACTATTGACCTGGAAGCTGTTGCAGCCCTCATCATTCAATCTTTATTTGCGTGAGCACTTCTTGTGAAATTTTTTTACCAAGTATAATTACAACTGTCACTCTTTTGCGCGAATGTAGATCAACACATGGTGAACGTAGCTACTGAACTAACGAAAATGAGAGAGAATGATAACATGTGTAGGAAAAAACATGCGTGTCATTCATTTTAGTCAATATTATGTACGAGGTAGCCTTCAAAAGTTCCCGGACTGAGCCTATAACGTGGAAAATTTTTGTAATAGAGCGACTACGATAACACTTCTGTGTTATTGCGTTCTTCTCGTTTTCTAAAAAAAGTTTGTTCCAAATCGCGAGGTCGGTAGCTCGCATGGCATCGTATTTTGTATGCGGATGCAATTAATCGTCGGAGATTAAAAGAAATCAATTGGATAATAATTAATTTGAATGAATATTAATTTTGAAATTGAATATTCGTTTCGGAAAAAGTGCTGCTTAGACTTATGAAATCTTGAAGCATGTGTAAGGCTGTGATACTTTATTGCGTTTTTGAGTTGCATTGATGTTTCAGAGAAGGTGGAAAGTGTTGAAAGATGACAAACACTCTGGATGTCCGCAGATTTCCCGCATTGCTGAAAACGTGTCAATGGAGACTGACTAAGGATCTTAACTTGCATAGGGTTTGTCAACATATTGTTCCTCGCATGTTTAACGAAGACCAATTAGCAAATGAAATTAAAAGTGCATCACAGGATAAATTAAAGGACATGGCTAAAAATGGATTCCAGAAATGTTTCGAAAACCTTTAGTAAGTTGTTACTCAAGGATCTTATTTCGAAGGAGAATGTGTTTCAGCATTTCAATTGGTAATATTTTTTTAAGTTTTAGACTCAGTCCGGGTACTTTTGAATCCTACTACGTATATATCTTTTCATAACACAAGAAACACTTTTAATTCGATTTCTTTTAACTTTTAACCTGAGAAAAAAAAATGAACAGAACATAGTCTATTTAAAATGAAGATTTTTATTATGCTTTTTTTTGCATCACGTAATAATTTCTTCAGCTTTTTATGTTCTTCCCCAAGCGGAGCAAGAATTCAGCTGCTTTATTCTTAAAGGTATTTCTACAAGCACATCGCTCCTCTTGGATTCCTTCTTCATTTGTTACATCGTAACATTTACATTTATACTGGAAAAATCGACCTTCGCAGCAGTTCTCTCTGTCGTGTGTGCATTCGTGGTGTTTTTTAATGCATGCTTTTTCTTCTTGTCTGAAACAGAATTGTGTTTTAGGTAATCTAGAGTATCTTAAAGCAAATATATGCAAAATTTATGTGTTCATCAAGTTGCTAATAGTAAAAGAAAGAAAAGTTAATTCTTATTATTTCTTTATTTTTTAGTAAATACCTCATAAGGCATTACAATAATGTTCAGTAGAATCAACGAAGAAGCATGGTAAAAAGATCTATTATATTCAGACTCTTTTCTAGATTGTAGTAGCAATAAGTTCAGTATTAACTTATACATGTACCATGTCTCGGACAGATGAGAACATAAGTATCTACGAAAGGAAGATTGGAGGAATTCAGGAAAATGGAACATGGCGAAGAAGACCAAATTTCGAGCTCTATCAATCATATAAAGAATCTGACATCATTAACTTCATCAAAATGCGACGAACCAAATGGGCAGGTCACGTTGTCAGAATGAACGAAGACCGCACCATTAAAAAAAAGTCTTCAATGTTCAACCAATTGGCACACGAAGAAAGGGCATGTCAAATCGTAGATGGATTGATGGCATAGAAAAAGATCTCGTAGTTTTAAGATCTAAGAATTGGAGAACATTAGCAGGAAGAAGGCTGGCCTGGAAAAGGCTCCTTAAGAAGGCCAAGGCCCACTCTTGGCTATCGAGCCACTGAAGAAGGAAGGAAGTAGCAACAAGTGACTTTTTAAAAAGTATTTATGGAATGAAGATAGAATTTTAAAGAAGTACATGCAAATATATCGTACCCTCTCATTTTATACGTACTACACAAACGATGCATTAAAATAGTTAGGAAACAAGCTTTCACACATGAATGTCTTACAAATATAAGAAGAAAAATGTTTTGCTTTTTCAAAATAAGATTTTAAAAATATGAGAGTCTCCCCCTCCCCCACAAAATGATTGCGTGCGACATTCGGCACTGAGAGTGCCTTTGCTTTTATTTCAGTATGAGTCGGATTTTGTTGCGGAACGATCGAACGTCTTTTTTCTGTACACTTTCAAAATGGCCATGGAAATCGAAAATCCCGACAGATGGGAAGTGTGCGGTGTCATTCGTTTTATGAGCGCAGGATATGTCCGGCCTGTCGAAAAACTTATAGGCAAATAAAAAAAATGCCAATGATAATATTGCAATAAATGAGATTCAGTGAGGAAATAGTGCTGAATGTTTAATTAAAGAAGAATAAGTGAACCTCCCAGACAGTATAGTGACGCTGACTGCTGTGCCGTAGGGCCTGGGTTCGAATACCGGAGAAGGCGTGGTTATTTATAAATGTATGGTGCAAGTGAGGCTTTAGGGCACTGTAAGTATTTGTCGAGCCAAAAGCCCTCTAAAGAGGTTTGGGAAAGGTTGAAGAGAGGTGGGAGGTCCTTGAAATGCTGGAGGAAACGCTTTTATTTACTTATAATATTTAAGGTTAAATTAATCTTTGGTAAAGCTACAATGCATGTGCAGATAGCAGAGACATCAATGGCTGCCTACTTATTGGGAAGCATGTAAACAGAACACAATAAACGTTAAAGCACATGTTTAGTAGTTTTTATCATTTTTCTGTAGCGGAATATAGTTTGTAACATGTCGCCATAATCCTTCCCCTAGGTGGTTCTCCCTCAAAATTGGGGTGTATTCGTACGTACTGTTCCCTGCACGATGCTCAAAGCTGCGGTTAACGCAGACGTAAAATTAGCCCCTTGCTACGATGAATATTATGGTCTCGATCTGATGGCAATAAAAACAGCAATAGTATCAGAATACCCATCGGTCATAGTAGTGGGAGACCTTCACGCATAATGAATAAATGAGTAATGAAAGAAACAGTTGAAGACAAAATGCAAGAAGATTTGTATTTTATTTTAAGCACACTTGAGGTCTAGCTTACCCACGATAGACCTCAAACAAGAATTTATATCCTGGCTTAAATCTATGGTGGCAGAAGAATGCAACGCTGGGATCGGTAAAATTGGTCCCACGTTATAATTAATGCCTTGATAGCTAAGGCTACCTTGAAATGTAGAATAAATTACTATGGTTTTGTAAATAAAGCTTTATTTGGTTAATATGTTTCATTTTGTTTCGTTTTACCAAAAAGTTGTTTACCTTCTGGAAGACTCTCGTACATTATAAATGCTGGAATTAATGATCAGCAAACGTTTCTTGTTTATCGAATAAGGTATCACTTTGTGTAAATATGTTACTCATTTTCATTTTATAATCATAGCCGGCTGGGTGGTGTGGTTGGTTTGTCGCTGGCCTTCGGCACCCAAGGTTTCGGGTTTGACCCCGGCCCAATCCAGTGGATTTTCATGATGCAGAAAATCGACAGCCACCATGTCGTATGATTGTACGGCATGTAAAAGAACCCTTGAGTGTCTGTTTGGCTTGGGTTCTCTCGGCAAAATTAAATCCTAGGACAGGTTCGCATCGTCAGAGCTCAGGTGCCTCCCTCTAAGGAGGAAATTGGGCATCAAAATTACCTGCGGCAATTGGTATCTGCCTATATGGTGCCGCAATGAAAAGAGATATCAGCTACCGAGGAATGTACTAGGTCTGCAATGGTAAAACACCAATCGCAGCTCCTTAGAAATAAAAAAAAATAAATTTTTATGATCATAATTCCCCTTTATTTTGAAAATTTTCAAGTCATTAGTTAAAAACACAATTGATTATTATATTTAAATGAATAGTTTAACCAATGAAAAGTACGATTGTAGTACAAAAAGAAATTTGGCTTCAATTTATTAAAATGCATAAAAAATTAAACTGTAAATTTTAAATATGCAAGGGAAAACTTGAAAGTCTCTGTATGCTTTCGCAGTATTTTGGTTATTGAATTATATGTTGAAGAGGAAATCCAGCAAGCAATTTTTACCAAAACCGTCTACTTTTTATAGATACTTTTAGAATCTAACAAATTAGCATACCAAGTGGACCTTTGTTTTCAACGGAGCGTATTGTATAGTGCATAATCTTTAAAAATGGAATGCTGTGATGTAATTGAATCTACAACCATTTTTTTAGGAAATTTTTATTTAACATCATTCCAATAATTCTGTTTGGAAGAATGAAACTAGCCAAATCCGATCCAATTCTTCAAAAGTTGGGTTCCTCTGTCAATTAAATCTTCTGCCAAAGCATGGTACCAGACTTGCTGACAAGTGCATATTTCCTCATCAGTTGTAGAAGTATCATCGGAAGCATCATCAGAAGTATCATTTCCTTCTTTATAAAAACATGTGCACTTAAATTTGAACATTTTGCTGTGGCAACAGCTATGACGGTGCCTCGTGCAGTCATGATTTTTTAGAACACATGCATCAGATCTGAAAAATTCGCCATTCAATATCTTCGAATAATGGAATTGATTCAATTTACATCGTGAACTTCAATATTCTTTAAGGTATCCGACTGCGTACGGAACTGTTGTTTTGCAAAAGAGTATGAATGGATAATTTTTATGATATTTAGTGTCACTTAAGTTAGAATGCACATATAAAATTCTCATAAGAATATTTTTACAGTAAAAAATTATTTAAATGCAATATTTTGGCAAAAAATGAACGTAGAATTATCTATTTTAAAAATATTCTCTTTTTATGGAAAATGATTCTATAATAATAATATTTTACCTATATATAGCTTATATTTCTGTACAGAGTCTGAACTAGAATTTTTGAAATTTGTATCTTAGAAGTGGATTTATCCATATTTTAATTCAACAGAGTGGAGAAATTTTATGAAAAAAATGCTAATAATTATTTCAATTGGTAGTAACTCTGAAAATAATGTGAATTTTTCAAAAATCCTAGTTCAGCCCCTCTGAAGAAATCTTTGCTTTATATAAGCAAAATATTATTATAGAAACAATTTTCATGAAAGGAGAATGTTTTGAAAATAGGTAATTCTAAGTTCTTTTTTTGCCAAAATATTGTATTTAAATAATTTTTTATTCTAATAATATTCTTAAAACAATTTTATATATATATTCTAATACGAATGACACTAAATATCATGAAAATCATCCATTTATACGCTTTTTTAAATCACGGTTTCGAACGTAGTCGGATACCTTAAATTGTATTTTGCAGATTGAAAAATTTTACTTTGACAATTAGTTATCATTTAAGAGCTTTTAAGATGTAGCAAGTTTTATGTTTGTAATCCTAATTTTGGATATCGCTCTATAATAAATACAAAGTGTGAATCCTGGATTTTGGGGGGGCTCCAATGTTTGATGATCTTTAAATCTGGATAAAGTTTTCAGGATTCAGCTTAGTTAGTCGTGGATGTTTTTAAGCTTTTGTTTAGAATAGTATAAACGCTGTTATATATAGAAACAATTTTTTAAAAATATCAATAGCGAAAAAGAAAAAGAAAGGAAAATATATTCTTCATAGCTCATCTCTGAAAGGTGTCAAGTTCACTAAGCTGATATTTAATTGGTTTAAGGAAATTACAATATAAAAAAAATTGACTTATTCTTAAGATTGCTGAAATATAAAAAGCAATTACTTTTGACGAGAAGATGAGAGATAAAATTTGTTTTTCCGAGGCATTCAAGGATAACATGAAGATTAGGGGAAAAAGCGTTTGCGTAATAGTCTTATTTTGATGAGGATAATTGTAAGTAATTGAATTATATATGCTTAAAGTGCCATGACAGGATCACTATATTAAATAATATTCTATTGGTAAGTAATACAATTGAAGTGCATATAAATTCAAATTTTTACTTTAAATTATTAGTTTGCAAAATTAGCTTGCAAATTTAGCAAAATTTGCTGTTATAAATTGAGAACTAAATTTTAACATTAAGAATCTTAAGGAATAACACTTATAGTGTAAAACAGCGGTCACTAACCTGTATTCCGTGAAAATGTTTTGATTGTTTTCAGAAAAATTGGAACAATATTTGTATTTTTTTTATGAAGAAGGACGAGTAACAAAATGTATTTTTAAATATTTGACTATGTTTTTTTTTCTTAAATAAAATTTTGCTATTACTTTTAGCGAAATTCCTTCTGAGTTTAGGGATTTTTTAGCTTATTTAATAGGTTTATATATATATATAGGGATATCTGTAGGTGACAATTGGTAACCATGGTAAATTGGCCGAATAACACTTCATTTTGTTGATATTGCTTTGTGTTGCCGGTTGGTTCCTGCTTTTCATGAAATTCCTTGTCAGTGATACTTAAAATGGAAAATTGGTTAATAGAAACGTAAAAATAAGTGACAAAATAGAGTTATAGGGTTCCGTCATAGAGTGGTCAATCATATTAAGAGTCTGCCAAATATAAAATTATTCATTGAGTAGATCACGAAGTTCTAAAGTTTAGCGACTGGCGACCGCTGGTATATAACCTTTTTAGCTGACAAGTAATATAAAAAAAGTTTTTAAGTCAATTCCTACTGAGATCAAAGAAAAATTTTATTTTAGTTACCTCTTATTAAATGGTTACTATTAATATGAATATGTATCACAACATTAAGTGGTAATTAATTTTTATGAATTATCATTTAAGTATCGTATTGTCATCCAAAACAATCGTGTATATAAAATTTCAGTTCAAATGAATGATTTAAAACGTGAGAAAAAAAACCTTTTCAAGTTTTGACACAAGTCGCAACCTACGTGGCTGTATTTGTAACTCTTTAAATAATTGGTTTTAATCAATTAATTTTTATTAATTATGATTAAAAAATTATTGCATTGTCATCCAAAATAATCATGTATTTAAAATTTAAGCTCAATTGAGCGCTTTAAAATGTATTTTATTAACGATTGAAAATTCCTCTAAAATAAATAAATAAATAAATATTTAGAGAGTGTGAGTTAATAGTAGGAATTATACAAGGAGAGTGAAAGGTTTTGGGGGTCACATATTTATTTCAAATTTTGTAGGATGGTAAATTTAGGTCCTCTGTTGATGAAGATATATGGTTATAGGGGCCGCTGCTCAATATTATTTTAGATATTTGCAATTGAAGATGCAATTCATTCGTTATAAATTCTGTGCAACAATACTGTTCTATTTCAATAAGCGAGATGCTTTTCGAAATTATGTTTCATTTGCTTTTATAATAAGTTTCAACGTTAATGAGGGGTAAGAAGCTAATCATATTTTTATACTAATTCTGTTAATCTGATAAATGTTTTATTTATTGTTTCCTTTCACAATTTATTGTTTCTAGGCACGATTAACTGGCAGTTAAAAGGCCTTTCTCCTGTTTTTCTTGTGAAAGACTTTTATCGTTTTGTAATAAATATTACTCTGAACTTATACGAATGATAATGACAAATAAAACTCTTACAATGATTCTAGTCATTAAAAACATTTTATTTCCAATTTATTTAACCCTTTATCTACCGCATTATGATTTACTGCAGTTTTTTTCATGCATTATTTCTTTTGGCATTACTATATAGAAAATTAAGGGATATACATAAACAAAACACTCAACTTTGGGAAATTTAATCCGTTTGAGATAATTAATTAATTAAAGATATTCCCCAGTAAAATTAATTATATACACTATTCACTTAAAATAAATAGTCAACTCATTTTCCAAGGTCTTCACTAACATACAAAAAAAATAAGACACTTACATTTTGACATTAACTATTTTTTCGGGACAAAAATGATAATCTTTGCAATCCACTGAAAACGCCGTCAGCTGAAACCGCAATTTCTGCTATAAGACTATTCGCCTTCATCACTAAAATACCATAGAGCCCCGTGCTGCCATATATCTTGGAAGAGTGGATTTCAAAGAATATTCCTGCTAAGTATTGTCAGAATATTCGTAAAATTGGTTATTCTATGTTATTTTAAAGTGAGTGGTACTTATAAGTAGTGTCGGTAGATAAAGGATTAAACTCCATTATGTATCTTTACTTGTAAAAATAGACATAAGATAATAAAAAGTTATTCACAGACTCGATCCCGTCTCCTAATTACGAGGAACTCCGATCTGTTGCTGCTACGCTAAACCCATTGCGCGTAATCATTTGCAACAGAACATAATTTAAAGAGTGAATTGCATCTTTAATTGCAAATATCAATAAAAATTATTGAATAGTGGCCCCTATAATCAACAGGGAAACTAAATATACCATTCTACAAAATTTATCCTAAATCCGCGACCTCAAAGACCTTGAACTTTCCCCGTAAAATCGACTTGTATTTCACATTGGTACTAAAATACTAATACGGTATTCATAAACAATTGGAAAATCAATTTCTAAAAGTTAAAAATTTGAATAAATGTTCTATTACTTTTCGCCCCAGCGACTAGAATTTCTTTCTTACCTAAATTCTTTTTCTTCTATTTGGAGACCGCCCTCAACCAAATCGAGATTTTCTAGCAATTCACTCAATGAATCAGCTTCCATTTCATCCTCTGAAGAAAAGATCATTAAATTTGAAGCAAAAGAAAAAAACAACAACTTCTGAATATTCATAATAAAAACCAAGATTTACTGAACTGCATAGTGAAAAATTCAGAAGTAATTTTGCTAATGCATTTCAAAATATAAATTTTAGAATAATATTACAAGAACAAAATTTAATTGTTCACTATTAAAATACATTAAAATAAAAATATTAAATTTTTTAAGGAGTTTAACCTATCAAATATTAACAGTGAACGAACCATCTTATAAAAATAATGTTAATTTATAAAATTGAGTAAATAAAATGTGTACAGTTAACTTTGTACTTTTTATTCCATCTATATCTACAGATTTCGCACTTTTTTCTTAAATATTTTGTTTTTCAAAAAAATATCTCAGATCTGATTTTTATATATCAATGAATATATTTTCGAAAAGAATGAAAAGATAGTATTCTAATAAAATACCTTACCTAATGAATCAGACATAACATATGCAACCAAAACTGAAAAAATGATCAAACACTGAATAGTGCCTCTCATTTTAAGAGTATTCCAAATTGGAAGATATCTTCAAAACTGAAAAATCGCAGGAAGCTTTAAATTTTTCTGAAAACAAAATTTCAATGAATTATTTTATATTTATCACACACACAATTTTTTTCTTTCATATTAAATTAATCTGAATGTTTGAAATTGAATTTAAGAACCGTTTTCCAAAATTTAGAAAATCATGCAAATACATATCAGATAAAAAAAACATAGCCTCAATTAAGCTCATAGTGAATTATATTTCTCACACAAGTACAGTAGTCACAAATTAAAGGACAATCCTTTAGTAACTTTTGTAATTTTCACCATGATTAGATAAAACTGACAATTCTTTCAATATATCAAAGAAAAGCAATTTATAATGAGATGAATAAATGAACTTAATTAATATAGTTAATAACTTTATTAAAAAGGATATTCTCTAACTACTGTATCTGATTCTTTTCCACAATTTTTACTCAGAATGGTAAAAATTGTTTATAATTTGAATTTCTTTTGAATTTGATTGATTCCAGAGACACACATACACAATCGGTAAAAATTGTTACAAGTTATGCGCAAAATTAATTTCCTCAAACGACTTTTCTGCAAAAAAATTAAAAACTTTTTCCCCATTTTATATAACATAGTTTAATATTTTTTTCTAATTACTATTTATTTTAATATTTTTATTTTATTTTTCATTCCATATAGTATAATGTGTTTTTTTGAATTAATGCCATTAGTTAAAAAGGGAAATAGATCCCTCGAAATATTTTTTTTCGTTTTGAACATTTCGGGGTAAATGAATCGGTAATTAATAATTGTATGTTATTGTATTGACCATTAAGATAATTGTATACTACTAAATTGACCCTTAAGGCTATCTATTTTGGAATTGGAGTTCAATAATTTCCTACGATATTAAAGATAATTGCATGAAAATGTGGATTTAAAGTTTCTGACAGAGAATTTAATTAAAAAATTTTCGAGAGATGGAAGTTTCTTCTTTTTAAAAATTTATTTAATGATTCCTATTTTTAAGAAGAATTTATTGTCTTTTTCTTTTTACATATTTAGAATTGAAAAATAATTATTGATTTAAACATATTTGAAAAGTTTTGATCAACTGTTCTTTATTTTCAAATTTTTAAAGCACTCATTTCATGTTATAGAATTACAGTCGAACCTCTATATTGCGAATTTTTCTATATAGAGAACTTTTTCCTGGAACCTTGAACATTTCACGATTTTCTTCGTAAAATAACCTCTCTATAGCAAAGTGCATTTTCTATAAAACGAACTTTTTCTTTTGTGATTCAATATTTGTTCTCCCTTTTCTTAAAAGTATTTCTGAAAAAATTTCAAGTTATTCTCTCTTTTTAACACATTTTATGATGGTCATAAATCTTGAACTGGTTTTATTAGTTCCTAACTCACCGAGAGCAATAGTGTTCTAGACGTTTCATCCAAGAAGTGAAATCTTTAACTCCCATTGCCCAGTTCACTAGAAATATCTTCGATATCCTCTTTCACCCTCAGTGGAGTTTTCCCGTGTGTCCCCGTGTTCTAATTATAAAATAATGTGTGTTTAATATTACTTGTATATGCTTTACATTATAAAATGTCCTTAAAATTCATTAATTTTAGCATAAAATTATTTTCTTAGTATTGAAAGTACAGTGAATTCTTCGACATTCTTTTTTCTTGTTTTCCTCGCAGTTTTCTTTCTTTCTTTCTTTTTTGATGGGTAAGATTTATGAAATAAACATATATTAATTTAAAAAGGGTGTAAATAATTACTTTTTTTTAATACATAATGTTTATGAGTTAAAATTTGTTTTATGTGGTTTATAAAGCATATTAAAAGATGAACCTCTATGTAACGAATTTTCCATATAACGAACTTTTTCCTGGATTTAGTGACTTCGTTATATAGAGATCCGGCTGCATTTTGTAATCCATATAACTTAAAGATTATAGCAGAATTTTTCGAAATTAAAGTTTAAGCTAACTGCATTATTGAAAATCTTTTATGCTAAAAGAAACAGTCATCCATACAACGAATTTTTTTTAGACATTACTTAAGATAATAATTGAAACCCGTTTGTAAAATTTATTCCTCTTAAGGTATCCGAGACTAGGTTCAGAGACCAAAGTTTCAAAAACTGGTTTTCAGAAGAATTTCATTGTTTCAAAGAACATAAATATGCTAAAAGATTCATAGTTATTAAATAAATAATATGTATCCCCCCTTTTTTTTAAAATTATTTTTTGAAATTTTAGCAAAATTTTTAAAGTTAAGAAAAATGCCACAAATAAAAATACGTTAGACATGTGACGGTAGTATGTATAAAAGTCAGTAATAGTCCCCATGCTAAGGCGATCATTTTGGCATGGTGGTTGAAGTACTCGGTTTCGGATCGGAAGGTACTGAATTATAATCTTCCTTCAGACATAATGCAATTTTAATTTCATTGATATACTTCTTGATCCCTTTGAAGTGTCACGAACAACAAGGTGAAAAGAATTTTAAGAAATAAATATTTTATGAGCATTTAAACTTGATGTTAATAATTTTTCACCAAAATTACTGTATGTTCTAAGATAGAAATTGCAGTAAAATATGATTAAATGTAACTATCTTAAAATCTGTGGTTTAGTACACTCTAGTGGCTGCGGTAGGTTAGTGGTCAAGGTATCGGATCCTTACTGGCTTGTCATGAGTTCGAGCCCAGTATCACTAAAGACCCGCTGTGTAGGGGAGTGATGCTCGTTAAATCTGTCGAGAGCTCAAACGTCTTCCCGTGGTGTGGTGTGGTAGTTAGAAGAGGGGGTGCCAGCTCGGGTGTCATCCTCGTCACTTGACCATGGTTCAAAATTACGAGGTCCATTGCCAAAAGCCCTCGTGTTGCTAAACAGTGCGTGTCGTTAATATTTACTCCCTCACTCACTTGGTACACTCTAAAGGGCTCGTAACATATATGTTGTAAATTTCATTGAGTTTGACTGAATTGTTTTGGAGACATTCTCCGTTTTTGATGAAAAATGATAGAGAAAATTTCATTCTCTTCAAAAAAATATAAAAAAAATATTCATATAAGTGAGAACAGTAAATGCTATAAAAACAACTTAAAAAAACTCTCTATTATTCAATTCCTACTGTTAGTTCACACTCTCCCTATATATATATATATATATATATATATATATATACTAGCTGACCCGGCAAACGTTGTTTTGCCATATAAATAATTTCCTAGCAATTTCTAGTGTAGACAAAAAAATAGCTTATTGTAAGTATGTATGTATGTTAGAATGTGTATATTGTATGTATGTAAAAATGTGGTATATGCGTGAAATAAGCATGGAGCGCTGTGAACGATGGAGGAATATAAAATCAACAAAAGGCAAACATTATTTTTAAGTTATTATAATTTATTCCTTAAAATTATATATCATTAATTAAACAATTACGACAGTAACAATATTAAACAATATCAATCTCTTAATGCTATAGCGTGAACAATGTTTTTTGTTAGTCCATCTTTAGCTAACACAAACAAACTGGATGGTTTACCCACTCGAGAGCATGCCACGTATAATTGTCCGTGTGAAAAACATGGTGTTCTCAAATCTAATCCACAAACAGACATCGTTTGACCTTGGGATTTGTTGATAGTCATTGCAAATGCCAATCTAATCGGAAACTGAATACGTTTGAATTGAATTGGCACATCTGTAGGTATAATAGGAATCCGTGGTATGAGTATATTTTCACCTCTGAACTTGCCATTTAAAATCCTGGCTTCGATCACGTTTTTCATTAATTTTTGAATGACTAATCGCGTACCGTTGCACAGCCGGGGCGGGTTCAAATTACGAAGCAAGATAATTGGAGATCCAACCTTTAATTGTAAATTATGCGGTGGCATGCCTGGCAAATCCAGTGAGTTCAAAAACTCTGTGGGAAAATTTACTGCTTCGCTGTCGTCGCAAACTGTATCAATAGATTTATATGATACCAAGTTCCTGGCAACAACATTTGTATCTTCAGATTAAAATTGTCAACGTCTACATTTTTTGCCGCTAAAATCGCTCTTTCTGCAAGCCACTCATGATTTATGTACTGTGTGTGTACATCGGGAAATATTTGTTCAATGAGAGTATCTTGCGAATCAGCGATTGTGCAGAAATCGGTCGGTAATTTTACGTATCCAGTTTCATCTATAGCAACTTTTCCATCACCGATATCTAAGAGTTGTTTTGAAAATGTTTCAGCGGATGGATCTTGAAGCATTTGAACGCGCATATTTATTTTTAGCTGTAATTTTTCAACATTACGCCACAATGGAGATGATTTTAAGCAAGCGTTGATCTCATCAGCGTATGTTGAACGTGGAATGACTGGGAGTGTTTGTCTGAAATCACCTGAAAGGACCAACAGAGTTTCGCCAAATAGTTTATCACTGTTTTTAATATCTTTCAATATCCTGTTCAACGCCTCAAGTGAATGTTTGTGTGCCATAGTACATTCATCCCAAATAATAATTTTACACCGTTTCAGCACAGTGGCCATGGACGATTGTTTCTTAATGTTGCATACTGCGTCAGGGTTATTCTGAATATTTAGTGGCAGCTTAAATACTGAATGTGCTGTTCTACCTCCATCCAATAAAGTTGCTGCAATGCCCGATGATGCAACGGCCAATGCGATGCCATTATTTGATCGTATTTCAGCAAGAATTAGCGAAATAACGAATGTTTTGCCAGTTCCACCCGGTGCATCCAAAAAGAAGAACCCACCTTGTCCAGCTGAAACTGCGAGCATAATGCGATCATAAATGGTTCTTTGTTCCTCATTCATTAGTGGGACATTGCGGGCAACAATCGCTGCCATTTCTACAGTACTGTACTGCAGTTCACGATTCATTTCAGTATTCATTAAATCAGATGCAGTTCGATTTGGCGAATTCATACCGAAATTACTAAGTGGTAAGTTGGCAATGACAATGCAAAGATCCTCAATAGCAATCAATGCTTCATTGTACATTTCGTCGCTGAATGTTATGGTTGGATCGTGGCACCGTATACGATGTTGATGCAATATATCATCAGTCATTGAATCTTTGTGAATTTCCCATAATATCTGTGCTCGGGCTGGGAAACATGTAGTCAACACTATAGCGAATAGTCGACGAATTTGTATTGCTGTACAGTTCAATGCAACTTCAGCAAGCATGCACTCCCACTGGTTGTCGTCTTCCAGCAAGCCGAGTGCAAGGCATGCATCTTTATACGTTGGATATTGTTGCCCATTCACTTTACGTATATCTTGAAATGATAATGGGCCAGTAACATTAACCAACAGCAGTCGAAGATAAAAGCACTCAGTGTGTCTTGGACTGACTGTAAATAATCGCCCCAAGGCGTTTGATTTAAATAAATTGAGACATGCAGCAACTGGTGAGCCTTGCTTGCGGGCATCCATGTTTTTGTTTGAGTCCATGTGAAATAGCGTGGTACTTGTGAATAGAGTAATGTTCGTGCAAAAGCACCAAAATCATCCGCACGATTACACAATTCAAAAAATGCAGTGAGTGTAGTTTTTAGGTGGATTTATTGCACGATCAATCGCTGTCTCGTTCGTGAAAAATACACGCTGACCGTTTTCAAGATGGATGGCTAACTGAACAACTGCTGGATCCCGTTCATGAATTGGAAAACCAAAGATACGCCAAGCAGCTTCATTGGAGCTGATGTACCGACCAATTTGGTAGAGCGTAATTTCATCGTTTTTATTTACTGGAGGAGCATTCACATTAGTATTTTCCACTCTAAACACAGCCATATCGCTGCCTTTATGGACATACTTGCAAATGTATTTGATGCTCTTCACAGAACTGCAGAACTCAACATTAATATGAGCATTATATGTCTTGCTCAGCAGAGGCGAATATGGCACCACCCAACGATTGTCAATATCAATGTCTGTGTTGTTGATATTTTTAATAAATGATTGTCCGCCATTTTCAGGATTTCTTCGACGATATATTGGGTATCCGTCGACATTTGTGACCGTATCATTGTTCATATCTTTAGGGAAATTTTTAGTACATTTTCCATCAGCCATGCAAGGCGATGAACTATTAAGAGTACCACATGGACCATGAATCATGTTTGTTGTAACAATATCAAACAGCAGTTGGTCAGTGGATGGATCTGGAATTTCCGCAGAAATGATACTATCGATTTCTTCAGGACGGATTTTGTCGATGAACCAAACCAAAATGTGTGCATGAGGTAATCCTCGCTTTTGCCACTCAACCGAATACATCCAGCAACGTGGGACCGAATACATGTGATTTAGTAATGAAACTTATTAAAGACTTCAACTTTTGTCTGAACACACGTGCTGTAATGTCATGGCGATGTATTGAATTTTGGCCAGGCAGTAGCAAAGATGTGATCTCTGGCCATTTTGGATTACATGTGAACGTGATAAATAAACATGGTCGTCCATATTCGCGCACGAAAGTCAGAGCATCCTGTATATATTCTTGCATATGACGTGGACTGCCTACGTACGATGATGGTAAAATGACATGGTTACCAATTTCGGCGACGTCGGCGTTGTTGTTGATAGCGTCTCGCAAATGAATGTACTCTTCCGCGCGCAGCTTTTGTTGATTATATCTTAAGTATCGTAGTCGTTCGCTCTCAATCTTCGCGTACATGTCGACCATGAATTGTTGACAAAGCTCACGACATCGTAAAATGACGTTGTCCAGGCCACGTCTAATCATTAATCGGTACGCATAATAATCCTTTGAGCTAACGTTCTTGTTTGTTTCAGCTCCTGTAATATTTGTTCATAAAAATTTATTTAAATTTATTACGTTCAATAATTTAATTGTTTTGTTAAATGATTAATGATCAAATTAATAATGAAGGAAGTACCTGATACGGGATCTCGTTGTTTTATGTTTATGCAATATCCGTCTTGTCCCTTCCAGAATATTAGCGGATATTGAGGGCGTCATATGAACGATGTGTGTCAGCAATGAACTGAAGAATATTATTTCTTCTACGAATCACAATTTCTCGTGCAGCTGTACAATCGCCAACCATGATTCCAGCAACATCATCAAGAACGGGTGCATTGAATCTACGAATATGCTCTCCAGCTGGTGTTTTATCAGGATTAATGACGATAGCGTAATTATCGCTTTGTAATTGGTGCATATGTGATTTGAATATTTTCAACAACTCGTTGTGCTCGTTCAAAAGAGCATCTAGCTCGCTGACGATGCGCCTGGCATAAAGTGAATCAAGGTTATTATAATCACAACGTGCATTCACGCGATTGGCAAGTGCGCTTCCGGAATCCTCGCCGCCCATAAAATAGATTTGTAAGTATTTATGTGGTTCGTTTGGCATTGGCAGCAGTGAGCCCATTTTATGATAAACTTGGCCTCTGATTTTGAATGTAGAATTGAATTCTTGACCATTTGCATTAGTATTTCGAATTATTTCTGTTGCTCCGAACGATGTCATTTGAAAGCATGAATTGAATCTTCGAATTGACTTCAGGAACACGTTAGAATCTGGATCCGTGCCGATAAGTAAGCCGTTCAATGGTTCAGGTGGTGTTTCAATTTCAGGTAGTTGCACTTTTCCTGACGCGCAACACATCCCAGCTGGCTCATTTTTGAATTTCAGAGCATGACAATGCGGACATTCCTTGTCCATAGCACCAATTACCACTTTTGAATGAGCATAATATTCAATATCGGGCTCATACTGGAATGCTAGACGCAGGAATGAATCAGATATAAATGCTCGATGTACCTGTTGTCGTTGTTGGTCATTTGTTCTTCGTCTATTGACTGTGAAACGGCGTGATTGCTGTTGTTCTAATCTTCTGACTTCATTGCGTTCAGCTCGTGTATCTTCTGGCTCTTCTTGATGCAATTGCGCCATTCTGACACGTGCATCAGTATTTTGTTGCTGGATTTGTTCTTCTGTTCTTTCGGATCTGCTATTTCGCAAGTTTCGAGCTTTACTTGTACTGCGGCTCAAATCAGCCCCTTTGCGTTTTCTTGGCATTGCTCACTGTACAAAACATACATAAATAGAATTAATGAAATTATATAATGATGAAAAATGTTAAAAGTATAATTAGGGCCAGGATTTTTGTAGCAGTTTTGAAATGATTAGTTTTAATTTATGTAATTATAACAAAAATATAAGTTTAATGGAAAAATTTTTCAAACGAAAGTAAAAAATTAAATTTTATGAAAACATTGTCTCTTATAATTTTTCATACAACCAATATTTCCATTGACATTTCATAATAAAGATTCATAACGATTGATTTTTTGGAAACTATGAAAATCTTAATTGTTCAATTAAATGTTTTTAATAAAATCAAATTAAACTTACATTTTTATAAGATCAACAACATTTTCGATATAAATAAAAAAAAGTATACTTACAACACAAAAATCCGTTGTTATTGGAAGTTCGTGTCACGTGTTGAGTACTTTTGAGGTTAAAAATCACTTGATTAACTAATCGAGCAAAATACACTCAAAATTGATAATTTAATTATTATTTATAAAATAGGAATGATTAAAAGTTAATATGAGCGTTACACTGAGATAGCAAAATAATAATTGTCAACGTTACTAATACACTTGATGCATAAACAATAATGATGGCCAACAACTGTGTAGGGAGTGAGAAAGAAAGGAGACCGGCTTCGTTCTCATCCCTACTCCGTGCTGTTTACTGGGTCAGAAATGACACCTGTAGACATCTGGCGGGGATAACTAATTAAATGACGATTGATCAGTTTTCGACCGGAGAGGAAAAATGATTAAATAACTAAAATGGCTATTAAAAAATAAGGGTTGATCGTAGAGGGGTGAAAATTTAGGGTTGTAGGTATTTTTGTATGCTGTATCATAAAAAAATTAAAACAAAAAATTTTGTCTGAAAAATAAAAAAAAAAAAAATTTAGGGTGGTCCACCCTTAACATTTGGGGGATGAAAAATAGATGTTGGCCGATTCTCATAGATACCGGATAAGCACAAAAAATTTCATCAAAATCGGTCAAGCCGTTTCGGAGGAGTATGGCAACGAAAACTGTGACACGAGAATTTATATATATATATATATATATATATATATATATATATATATATATATATATATATATATATATATCTTGTTCAAATTTTCAATCGCTAATAAAATAATTTTTATTCATCCACTTAAGTTCAAATACATTTTTTAAAACTTGTAGTGGATGACACTTGTTGTTAATACAATTTTTTTTCAAATATTAATTCATTAATTCAAATATTAATAAATAGTAACGAACAAAAATAATAGTCCAACAGCATATATAAAAAAGAAATTCGTTCGCTGTGTCCCAGTAGCGCAACGGGTAGCGCGTTGGACTTCTGATCCATAGGTCGTGGGTTCGAGTCCCACCTGGGATTGCGAAAGTTATTTCTTTTTACTACACAACTTTATTGGAATAATTAAATTTAATTAATGAATAAAAAGTAAAAAACAAAAATAATAGTCCAACACCATATATAGAATGAAAAATTGCAAAGAAAATTGTTTTCTATTTTGCCACTTATTATTGTGATTCTGTCATATGTATATAATTTATATTATAATTGTAACTATTTAATAAAAAACAACTTATATTTTTTTGAATTGACTTATATATTTTTTCTATTACTTGTTACATATAATTAATTCATTCTTCCTCACGATTTATATTTCTTTTCCTTCTATAATGGCCCTAACATCAACTACCTAAAATCACTTTTTTAACCTAGTCGCGGATACTATTACCATTATATCGACTTTTTGTTAAGCTACTGTGAGGATTGTGAAAGCTATTGAGGAAATCCTGTTTTTCTGTGACTTGCCCAGACTTACTCATTTATACGGAAGTTAGAAAAAAACTTCTACATTTTGAGAGACCAAAAAGTTCTCACTAAGCTAAATATTAAATGTGTCATAAAAGATGATGTAATCGTATTATGATATGATCCTACGAGTATGAGTAGAGAAAAGATTAATTTTAAAAAGGAAACCTGTTCTTTCAACTTATATGAAAAACTTATTTTTTGTGAGTTCCGATCATATAGTCCCGATTCATAGAATGTCTGAAAAAGTAGATAGTAGAAATAGTAATTCTTGGTTTTAAATTCCGAAAAAATGTTAAAATAAAAAAAATTAAAAATTTTTTTTATACCTAATGAAATGGTTTCATAAAATTTATTTCGATGAGTGACTCATTTTTTTAAATTTTAAAATTTAATTTTTAAAAAATTCAACTAATAAAACAAAGATGATTTAAAATTAAATTTTGTTACCTATTATAAGGTTAAGACAGTAATAGATACGGAAATTCAAATTCTTAACTTTTAGAGTAGAAAACAATGTACACTGCTGGTCACCGTAAATACAACACCCTGAAGGAAGCATGCAAATAACATGAAATTTACAACATGCATTACCGAAGGTGAGATATGCAAATGATTAGAATTTCAGCGCAGACACACATCACGTGCGCCTGTGGAGCCACTTCAAAGCGCTATTTAAGGCTTGGAGATTTCGACGATTTCAAGCTCGGCTATTGTGTTTTTCTTGTGGTTTTTTCAAAAAACGATCCTTTATGTCTCGTAGAAAACAGCAATCAGCTTTTGATCAAGTATCCGAGTTGGACAGAGGAAGGATAGTGGCCTACCGAGATTGTGGATTATCTTTCAGGGAAATCGGTAGTCGTGTTGGACGAAACCAAACACCTGTAATGCGGATATGTGACCGTTGGATGCAGGAGGGTACGACGGACCGACGTGGTCGATCGCATCCACCTCAGTGCACCACTTCACGTGAGGACAGGCAAATTGTGCGCATGGCAGTGACGGATCGCTCAGTCACATCACGAAACATAGCACAGCACATTGAGTCTGCAACGCATCATTCAGTGTCTGCGCGTATCATTCGACGTCGTTTACAGCAGAGTGGTCTGCCCGCAAGGCGTCCATTGTTTGGTCTACCCTTGACGCAGAACCACAGACGTCTCCTCCACCAATGGTGCGATGAAAGAAGGATGTGGGCGGCAGAATGGAATGAAGTGGTCTTTACTGACGAGTCACGCATCTGTCTGCAAAACCACGAGGGTCGGATTCGAGTCTGGAGACACCGTAGAGAGAGGATGCTGAACAGCTGCGTTATGCACCGCCACACTGGTCCTGCACCGGGTATTATGGTATGGGGCGGTATTGGATATCACTCTCGCATTCCTCTAGTACGCATTACCGGTACTTTAAACAGCTAGCGCTACATCTCTGAGGTGTCAGAGCCAGTTGTCCTTCCTTATCACATCCAAAGTCTCTTTGAATCAATGCCGAGGCGTGTGGCAGCGGTGATCTCCAACAATGGCGGCTACTCTGGCTACTGATTCTGGCAGGAACCACACTTCACAGAGGTCTATAAATTTAATCATTTGATACTTGGTCAATATGCTATCTACAAAATAAATTTTGTTGTGCTATCTCTTGTCTTTCTTGGCGTTGCATTTAAGGTGGCCAGCAGTGTATTTTAAACTTCATTCTTTGTATCACATCGTGTTTTCGAAAATATTTGAGAAAATGTATTTGGAAATTACTAGTCTAAATACAAAACTAATACAATTTAAATCAGTGGCGTAACGGAGAATATTAAGATCCCCTTCAAGCTCGGGTTTTGGGCCTCAAGTCCAAATACGAACTTAGCGTCAGTCAAGCTTTGGGCCCCTTAGAATACTTCTCCCATGCGGGTTTGTATGTTACGCCACTGATTTAAATATTTGATGTATTAAAAAAAAAAGACATTTTTTGGGGGGTGTCTTGATTTTTCAAATGTAGATTTGCCCTAATAATTTTGCAAGATCTTTTCCATAATTGTTAAATACTTAAATTTTTAACATTTTAAAATTATTGTTTTGATAAGCAACGTAAATAATTTTATTAAAAGATAAACAATTATAATATTATGAAATATCTAAATTTAACTCCCACAATCACGAGTTAGTATATTCTTCTTCCTTTTATGGCAGATACTTAAAGCATTCTAATCCTTTTTAGAGCAAACATAAATTATTTTCATTAAATAAGTTACGATTTAATGTGATTAAATGTTGAGCAAAAATTAAATACTGATGAAAAAAGTTATCATTTTCATATTGATTTATGTAGCTAGTAATATTCTTTTTACATTATTTTAGAAGTTAGTTGTGTATAAAAGTATAAGCAGAAGGAAATTGTATACATAAAAGCGAAAATATTCAATAACGACATTTTTGTGTTAACATATAACTCGATTAACCTTATTTAGCTACAAATTATTTATTATTACTTAGATTTCCCATCGATATAATAAATGCATTAATATTTCATATTGTTATAACCAACATATTTTCCTCATATATCTGTATATTTTAAAGCAGATGATGATAAATGAGTGTATATCAGAAAGAATACTTTAAACAATCATTTTTCGTACTTCGTGAATTTTATCCCCTTAAATTGCTATATAATTTATTCAACACACCATCTAAAGCTACTTTAACGTAAGTAGTTTAAAACAAGGGGAAAACATTAGATAGAACATTTAATTTTCCAATCCTGCATTCAACAATTAAATGCGTAACTTAACTTTTCAACTGGAATAATTCTTGAGATAAATATGGCGATTTGATAGTTTTTCATCTTTTTATTAATAGAAAACGGAAACATAATGAGATCATGGATGTACTTGATGAAACAAGTTTGCTATGTAAATATACGGCGCCTCAATGTGTTTGTTATGCATTACTTAAATTTTAAACGACATTCATATTCGCAATAATAACAAGTTTGAATCAACGTTATAAATTTGTAAATTTTATTCATACTTAATCCCAGATACGGACGTACATTTTTTAAGCAACAGTTAAATAAGTATGTTTTAGTATAATATATTTATAAAAAATTATATATAGCTACTAGACAGGTTATAGAAACATCATGATTTTTTAAGGTTCGAAGATGAAAATAGTATTTTTTCCCTACACTTTTTTCACTAGAGCAGCGTTTCTCAAACTGTGGGGTGTGCCCCTTAAGAGGGCGTGATAACCCGACGGGGGGTACAAGCATATCGAAAAGTCAAATAAAAAACATTTAAGGTATCCGACTACGTTCGGAACCGTTATGTTGCAAAAGCGCATAAATGGATAATTTTCATGATATTTAGTGTCACTTAGATTATAATACATGCATAAACATTTTGACAGAATTTTTTTTTTATTTAAATACAATAGTTTGGCAAAAAATTAACTTAGAATAATCTTTTTTCCAAATGCTCTCATTTTGTGAAAAATGCTTCTATTATAATAATATTTTGCCTGTGTATAGCTCAGACCTCTCTACAGAGGCTCAACTAGAATTTTTGAAATATATAACTTAGAAGTGGGTTTATTCATATTTTACGACAACAGAGGGAAGCAATTTTAAGAAAAAAACGCGAATAATTTTTTCATTTGGTGGTAACTCTGAAAATAATGAGAATTTTTCAAAAATTCTAGTTGAGCCTCTGTAGAGAGGTCTGAGCTATATACAGGCAAAATATTATTATAATAGAACCATTTTTCACAAAAGGAGAACATTTGGAAAAAAATATTCTAAGTTAATTTTTTGCCAAAATATTGTATTTAAATAAAAATTTTTTGTCAAAATCTCCTTAAAACAATTTTATGCATATATTCTAATCTAAGTGACACTAAATATCACGAAAATTATCCATTTATGCTCTTTTTTAAAATCACGGTTCCGAACGTAGTCGAATACCTTAAGATAATTATCAATTTACTGAAAGGAAGCAAAAAAATGCATTCTGACATAGTAAAAAATAAAATATATGTTTAAAATGATATAAGATACTTATAAATGTATCAGTACGTCAAAAAGTATTTGATAATTAATTTATGAATACTAAATTAAAACAAGTTTAGTATTTACTAGTAATTTCTATTGTCTTGTCATATTCAAAATTATGTACAAAATATAATACTTATCTTGATAGTGATAATAATACCTATCTTTTTTTAGTAGAATATTGATTAAAAAAGAAACACCAATGACCTTTTATCTCTTAACATTGTTTTTGTGTTGTTTTTTTAAATATAAATTTAAAGTTACGGAAATTAATTAAAATTTTTTATACTTATACTGTCTTATAAATGAAAGCTTTCTTTCAATTTTTAAAACTACAAGAAAAATTAAGACTCTTCATTGTGCATTAAAATTGCGCAAATGATTACAAACTGTTATCTGTGATGGCCATAAACTCAAAATCTGTATAGATAGCATTTTATTTTTACAGATAATATTTTAGTAGTAGTAGTTAGATAATTTTTTTAAGAAAAATAAAGTAGCATATATTTTCTTCCGTCAAGTTCTCTTTGAGTAATCTGACAAGAAACAAAGTATATAGAGCCCTGTTTTTTAATGATAGGATTTTAGATGCATATATCATCAATACTGAAGACATGAAGATGCATAAGATGTTACTAGAAATTCACATATGCATAAATCTTGAATTAAATTTTAGTGTTAGCTTCCTTCTTAGTACCGGAAGTGTACTGTTAAGAAATATGTTTCAATTTCAAGAGATAACACATGGTAATACTTAATATCGGGATTTCTGTCCATGTGTTGAATATTAGCTTGGTGATATTTTAAAATGATAATTAAGATGAATGTTGTTTTATTTTGTCAGATTTATTAACTTTATTTCCTTTTCATTTATTAAATTTTTTATACTTTTCAGGAATACTGTTTTTTCATTTGTAATTCCTTTTTTCACAAGACGCCTTTTGAAATACGATAAAAACAAACATTTTATGCTTCTAAAATAACACATAGATCTAGATATTTTTAAGGGAACCGGGACGTTCTCGATAGCGCAAAACGAGGAAAATTTCGATTTTCGAAGGAACATTATTTTCAAAAACAAAAATATTCCATAAATTAAAAAAATTGTGTCACGCAATCTATATACTTTTCTTAATATACTATATTATAAAATTTTTAAATGTGTGTAATATTTTTCGAAATATAAGGATTTGAAAAAGCACACTTCAAAAGATGCTTTCGTATACTTGGTGTTGATCAGGCACCTGTATTTTTTCTTTTATAACATATAAAACTACAAAACATACTGATTAAGTTACAAAATCGTACCTTTATTTAAATGCTCTAGTTTTTTTTATATTTCATTGCTTAGACATTTTTTTTTTAAAAAAAGTTTGAGAATCTCTTGACTTTTTGAAATTTTGAAAAAAAAGGGTATTTTTTTAGAAAATAGGCAGTAAAAACAAAAATACCAACATCTTAGGAATTAAATTAGTAGCATTAAATGTATTATTATTATAAAAAAGCTCATACCAAGTTTCACTAAAGTATAATAGATAGATTTTTCTACGAAAGTACCTAAAAACTAGAAAAACACATTTTGAGTAATATGAAAAAAAAAAAAAAACTATACAAAATGGTACAGCTTGCTAAAATTTGATATTTAAAACATTCCAGAGATTTGTATTCATGTTGCACGAACTCTTCTAAAGCATTATTATTCCTTTTATTTTGTCTTTCAATAGCCTTAGCTTCTATGCTGGATATTTGAACTGTCATCTCGGCTTCACAAATTCTAACTACTTTGTCAATTTTTCGAAGGCCTTCGCAAGTGCTAATATCTGGATTTATATTTAGTACTCTTAATACTTTTTTGTTCTTGTGCATCTTCATTAAAGTAAAGGGTGTTTTTTTTGAGAGGTATAGAACTTTAAATTGCAATAAAACAACGATGTATTATTCGATTGACATGAATTTTTTTTATTCGAAACATAATCTTGTGGCATTACATTTTAAATATGATTTCTGGCATAGAACTGCCACGCCTGGCTCGGATGTAGTCCAATCTGGACGTCCAATTTTCGATGACTTTTTCCAACATTTGTGGCCGTATATCGGCAATAACACGGCGAATGTTGTCTTCCAAATGGTCAAGCGTTTGTGGCTTATCCGCATAGACCAATGAATTTACATAACCAAACAAAAATAGTCTAGCGGTGTTAAATCACAAGATCTTGGAGGCCAATTCACAGGTCCAAAATGTGAAATTAGGCGGTCACCAAACGTGTCTTTCAATAAATTGATTGTGGCACGAGCTGTGTGACATGTTGCGCCGTCTTGTTGGAACCACAGCTCCTGGACATCATGATTGTTCAATTCAGGAATGAAAAAGTTAGTAATCATGGCTCTATACCGATCACCATTGACTGTAACGTTGTGGCCTTCATCGTTTTTGAAGAAGGATTCCACCAGCCTATAAAGCGCACCAAACAGTCAGTTTTTCTGGATGTAACGGTGTTTCGACATACACTTGTGGATTAGCTTCACTCCAAATGCGGCAGTTTTGTTTGTTGACGTAGCCATTCAACCAGAAGTGCGCTTCATCGCTAAACAAAATTCGCTTATGAAAATCGACCATTATTTTTGAAATAAAATTGCACCATTTGAAAGCGTTGTTCAGGCGTGAGACTATTCATGATGAATTGCCAAACCAAACTGAGAATAAATCACTTGACAGCTGCTAAATCGGTCGCCATCTTGGAAAGTAATGCCAACTTAAACTTCTATACTTGGAAAAAAACACTCTGTATATCACTGCGTCCATTACCCCAATTTACATTTTTTTTGTTCACAGATGCGTTTTTTGGAACTTGATTCCATACACAGTTATTGAAGCTTTCATTTGGTGTCTGGGTACGATCATGCAAACATTTTAGTAAAAGTTCTTTTGCAGCTAGGTCTCAAAATATATGTTTTAAAAATTATGTATATGCTTGTAATTATGTTTTAAATCCTTATAAGAACTTGTTCTGGGAGAGAATGTTTGTAGATATACTCTTCTCCAGATACAAGAGAGGGCTGCGGTAGCCCAGTGGTTAAGGTATCCAACCATGGCAGGCATGTCATGAGTTCGATCCTAGTACCACTAAAGACCCGCCGTGTAGGGCAGCGATGCACGTTAAATCTGTCGAGAGCTGAAACGTCCTCCCGTTGGTGTGGTGTGGTAGTTAGGAGAGGGGGTGTCAGCTCAGGTGTCGTCCACGTCACTTGACCATGGTTCAAAATTACGTGGTCCGTCGCCAAAAGCCCTCGTGTAGCTGAACAGTGCGACGTTAATATTAACTCACTCACACTCACCCAGATACAAGAGATTTGTTGTAACCGAAATAGCTGTTATTACATTTTAAAACTATAATTACTCGGTTATTACGCTGTGAACCTATACATGTTTGAAATCCACCTTAAATTTACTTTTTTTAAGATAAAAATTGAAGGGGATCGATTTTCTGAAAGCTCTCTTAACACAATCTGGTAAAATATATAATTAGACAGTAGTTATATAGCATTTCAAATATATACATTATTTCATTATTTTAATATGACTTATTTTAAAGTCTGAGGTAAATCATTTTTTCAGAAAATAGTTTTTCTGAAAGTAAATAGAAGGTTAGGTTTTTATATTGAAAGTGTTCTATTTTTGTCTATCATTTTTTTTAAATTAAAAAAAATAGGGTTCGAAATTAAGTATATTGATTTAAAACAACTGTGCGTGGGCTGTTTTAGTTTTAATGTAATATTAAATTGCAGAACTTTCTCTAAGCAATTTAAAAATCAATCTCAAATAATCATTTTTCATTTTATTCGAAATAAAAGACAGAAACAAAAAGTACGCATATCTTCGGAATTTCACAATAAAAATTGGAAAGAAAAATTTTAAATTCTTAGGAAAGGTTATCTTAATTTATTTGTTACAAAATTGTAAAAATATATAGTTTAAATACATAAACAGAACTCACAGAATAATAAATATAAAGATCATTAAAAAAGTACACTAAGTTTTGTTCAGATCTTTATGAATGTTTTTAATGTAAATGGGACATTTAAGAACTATTGAATAGTTTAGAATAATGACAAATCTGTTAAGAAGCATTGAGCTTGAAATTCATTGCAAAAGAAGAAGATTCTGAACATACAAAGTTTTCAAAGCAATAAAGACAAGAACAAAATACCTTCAAAGTATACCCCAATGACACTTCAGAGCAAGAACCTGGAAGGAATCATACAAAGAAGCTAAGAAAAACTGATATTATTCAATTTGTTATATTCTGTTCGGAACATCTGTTACTTGCTACAAAGTTCCTATTTAGTTGTCAACTCTCCACATTTTTGTGATTGTAGAAAAGGCCAGATATTGTGTGCATTCATCTTATTTTCTTAAAATATTTACCTTGACTTTTACTTTTTTTAAGAATCTATCAAATGAATGTATCTTTAAAATAAGAATAAATCACAAGTAACAGCAGAATGACATTAATGTTTCAAATAGTTGACGGTATCCAAACTATTATTATTGCATGCTTGTGTTTAGTGTTTTGTTGGCATCAACAAATATTTTCTGTATTTTTTATTAATTTGAAAATAGTAAATATTTTTACTCACTTGAAAAATAACATTAGATATAATCAATGAATTCAATATTAATTAAATATACGCACTTGAATTTTTTACATTAGAGAATTAAACTAATTTCCATAATTCAAGCATGTGTAGTGTGAATAATAGTAGCCTAAGTTTATTCCACGGACTTCTTTTATCTCAAAATTGCTCAAAAAGTTTTCCAGATCAACGATAATACCTCAAGAATATTTATAATAAAAAAAATATTAAATACAAACACCATCGATTACGCAAATGCAGTTTTTTTTTCTCCAAAAGAACTAACATATTTAGAATAATCACAAAAGATGCCAACTTGAGAAATATAACTTTAACAACAGACGATTACATAACAGCAAATATGTTAAGTAATCAGAAATATTAAAGTTACAGGAATTATTGAATTAAAACAGACGATATAATAACATGGAAGAGAATTTTCAGTCTAAACAGAATCAGTAGGTAATGTGTAGTCAAGTAAAAGTAGCTTAAATAAAAAAATAGGAATTTAAATAGAACTAAAAATATATTACAATACGATTTACATAAATTTACACTTTGTAAATCTATCAGAAAGAGAGAGGTCAGAATATACATGCATTTTATCCTTTTACTTCGTATAAATTTATTTATTCTGGAATTTCTACGTTGATGCATGTCCCATTGAGTTTAATATCTTGTTATTTATCGCAAGTAAAATATTCTTTAACGTTATGGAATTGGCTGAATTGTATAAATTTGCTGCATTACTGAAAGCAAAAAAATATTGAAATTAAACAAACTATTAAACAGCTTATAAGTATCCTTATCTAGTGTTGGTAAAATTTATTTAGAAATATGCCCAAGAAAACATTTTGACGGACCAGTACAGTTTTTATTATTAGTCACAATTAAAACTAAGAATACAGTATAGTATTTTGAAACATTTTTAATAGTAATATGATGAATGAAGCTGTAACAATGCATGTATTATTTTTCAGTTTATTTAACTTAAATTTAGTATCGAATAATTATATTTTGATAATTTTATTTGCATTTCTAACAATGGTTCCAATATTTGACGGTGCAGAAATTTTTAAATCAATTTTTATATAAAATCTCTTAATTTGCTAACGAATTTTTAATTTGCTATGTAAAAAATAAGGTAGAATAAGGAAAATATTCTTAAATAATATTTTTTTTGAATATTAATATTGAAAACTTCTAAAACATTTTTTAAAATTTGAGGCAGTTTGGATACAATCTTCTGGTAATCAGATTTTACACACCTAGCCTAATTTACCCATCGCCGTACTAATCTATATTTAAAACTAAAATTTAATTAAAAAGCCATGCATATAAGAAAAGAGAAGATAGACGAAATTCAATAGGATTTGTTAAAGACACTTCTTCGAAAGCATACTTCGCTTCCATTGCAGCGCTTGTATCACAGCACTTAACCTCCACGAACGTAAGTTGGCTGATTATAACAGCAATTTGATTGTATGCTTTCTACGGCAATTCAATCAAAATCGTCTGCTGATTCGTAGTTTTTAATTCAATGAGTTCAAAATAGGGAATCGTAAATAAAGTTATTATAATAAATTGAAAACTTTTATAACTTATAATAGCTTGTTAAAAATATTGTTGCTGATCCTTCTGACATGGTGGAGTTTTAAACTAATCACGTTACTTTAACGTCAAAATCTAAAGTATCTCCAAAAAATCATTAGTGTGTGGTATAGTGTATATATTTCATATTTAGCTTATTTATAATATGGAACTGTTTTTATGAGATTCCAGTTCAGTTTTAACCTCAAGCCTTACAAACTTGTGCCTTGTACATTAACTATTGCACTATTTAAATATTTTTTTATTTATTAGAGAGAATAATTTCTGGATTAAAAGTTTAAGATTATATTTAGGCAACATACGTTAAAGTAACATTTTCGTAAACAAATAAAATATTTAAATATAAAAACAAATTTGTTTATAAAAATAAAATCTGCCTCTCTCTCTCTCTCTATGAAGAGTTAGTCTCTATTAAAAAATATTTTTCTTTTAATGGTGACACATTTTTTTCTAAAAAGATGTTCTTTACATTAGTGCTCCTTTAATTTCAAGTTGCTCATACTTCTTTAGTTTTGAATAATAAATTGGATTTTTAATAACTTTGATTATTATTGTTAATAATCTTATGAATAAGCTATAAATATGATATAAACGAATCTATTAATTTGTTGAATATTTATAGAAATATATATATATATATATATATATATATATATACATATACATATATATATATATACATATATATAGTCTAATTCTCTACAGACAAGAGATAAACATTCACTAATCACATTCGAAAAAAACACAGAGACAGTAAAGAGAACATACATATATATATACATGTACTTGGAATTAGAAGACTTAAGGTATCCGACTACGTTCGGAACCGTGATTTTCAAAAGCGCCTAAATAGATAATTTTCATGATATTTAGTGTCACTTAGATTAGAATATATGCATAAAATTATTTTAAGGACATTTTGACAAAAAAGAATTTATTTAAATCCAATATTTTGGCAAAAAATTAACTTAGAATAATCTTTTTTTTCCAAATGTTCTCCTTTAGTGAAAAATGCTTCTATTAGAATAATATTTTGCCTGTATATAGCTCAGACCTCTGTTCAAAGGCTCAACTAGAATGTTTGAAATATATTACTTAGAAGTGGGTTTATTCATATTTTACGACAACAGAGGGGAGCAATTTTAAGAAAAAAACACGAATAATTATTTCAATTGGTGGTAACTCTGAAAATAATGGGAATTTTTCAAAAATTCTAGTTGAGCCTCTGTAGAGAGGTTTGAGCTATATACAGGCAAAATATTATTATAATAGAACCATTTTTCACAAAAGGAGAACATTTGGTAAAAAGATTATTCTAAGTTAATTTTTTGCCAAAGTTTTATATTTAAATAATTCTTTTTTGTCAAAATGTCCTTAAAACAATTTTATGCATGTATTCTAATCTGAGTGACACTAAATATCATGAAAATATCCATTTTTGCGCTTTTTTAAAATCACGGTACCGAACGTAGTCGGATGCCTTAATTAGAATTGAATTATATGTTAGTGCATACTTTCATATACTAAAATTCGAAGAAATATTTACAATTCGAAGCAATATTTAAAAGCAACAAGCTGAAATCCATCAAGTAAATGAGACATGTATCGAACACTGTTAATAAGGATTTTCTGAATTAAACGGCTCATATAGAGAAATATATAACATGCGAAAAAGAGTTGGCGATGCTATGATATGAGAAAAAAATATTTATAGATTGCACATTATATGTTTGCATTATAAAAACATTATAGGCTGCATAATACTTTACAAACGACAAACATATCGAGAAGAAAAGTAGATGGTAAATTTTTTGGTGGTCAATCCAATTAAGAAGCATGGCTTTATATTCTAGACCCGATATCCAATTAGCTTTAGATATGTATATTTTAAGTTTTATGAATGTTTTAAGCAAAATGTGTCAAACTCAACGCGGCTGATTTGGGCCAAATAAACAAGGTTTAAATTAAGGTGGGACGCAAATAAAATCAAAATTTATAGAAACGTAGTTTATTTTGAATAATACTTCGGAATAAACATATATAAAAGAAAAAGAAAAAATTAATATGTACGTTCTGACACTTGACGCAAGTTTAACACGTTTGTTCTAAGCCTAAAAAACCCCTTTACGAACTTTAAATATATTTTCTTAAATATTTGATTTTATCGATGCAAGTGTACTTTCTATTCCCTAAGGCATTTTTCCTTTCAAGTGAGAGTTTTGAAAATTTTTGTAGATATTTTTATATATAAATACTATAACAGTTAATATGGATTGAAGTTTGAGAGTGGTATATATATAGTTAATTTTTTTAAAATATCAAAGTTAATATTTTTAGAATCTTTCGGATTCAGTAACAAAAATATTTAATCAGCAAGAAAAAAAGATTTTCAATTCGAAGGTATCTTATTCCCAATAATTCAAGAAATATAAATAACTTCAAGTAAGCAAAAAACATCAAAGGTTCAATATTTTATAATAGTTTTAAAAATCTTCAAATGTTAAAAATTTTGGGGAAAAAAAACAGCATTTGTGCTTAATATAAATGTTTCCAAAAGGGTTTTTTATGGAAGAAGGGGATTGTGTATTTTTTAAAGGGATTTTCTGAATTTAATCGTTTAGATGGTTGCTATCATAAGAAAATGTAATATATTATTCGAGATTGAATTAATAAACTCTCAATAAAAATTATTGAACATTTTCAGATGATTATTGCTTATCATTATTACTCATAATTATACTTTTGCTTTAGTTTATATCCAGTTTTTAGTTTATTTTGGTATACCATGTTCATTAATTTAGATTATTAGGAATGCATTAATTTCATTATTCGGGATTGCATTTTTGCTTCAGTTTTTTATTCGATTGTCAATTATTTTGGTTCCCAAATTGATTGATTTCAATATTTTCGATGAAAAAAAAATGTACTTATATATTTTAAAGTATTGTCTTTGCGAGGACTTACATTCTGCCTTTTAAGGAGCTATTAAAAACTCCGATAATCTGTATTGTTATTATTTTATTAGAATAATAAAGTATGTTATATTCACAGTATATGTGGAAATCATGTGCGTGTAAGTCTTTTTTCAGTTAAATATGCAAATTTTGACTGATTATAGATTCCTCATTATTTCTGGTGAGTAAGTGAGAGTTATATTTACGTCACTCTATAAAACTGCACTGGGGCTATTGGCGACGGATCTCACAATTTTGAGCCATGGTTGAGTGACGAAGGCGACACCTGAGCTGGAACCACCTTCACGTAACATCCAAACCACACCTCGAAAGATTTAACGTGCTTGAGCCTCTGTGCAGGCGGATCTTCAGCGGTACTAGGCTCGAACTCATGATATACAAGGCACGATTTCGTGACCTTGAACACTAGACTACCGCGGTCACTCATTATTTTTGGTACGTGAAATTCAATATTGAAAAAATTAAACACATGAAATTCACGTGACCATAATTTGATTATCAATTTTTCAATTATGCATTGTTAATTCATAATATATAAGTATGTATTCATAACTCATAATTTGTATACTCATTCCCTCATATTAACACGAATGCTTTATTTCAGTATAGTTCATTGACATACATCACATCCTGGAAGAGAACCATATTTAAAAAAAAATGAAGATTTCATGTTTTATTTTTAACAGCCAAAAAAAAAAAAGCTTCTATGTATAAAAATATTTAAATAAGACAAATGACTTGAAGTAATTCGTAATAACAAGAAATTTTTGCATGCTTTTTACAGGTCAGAAAATCATAGCGATTATTTTCGTTAAAAAGGTTTTCAACTTCTAAAAATTTGTAACCCATTATTTTTATTTAAGAAATTGCTTTATGGAAACAGATTTTTTTGATGGACATAAAATACGAATTATTATGTTATTTACACTGTAAAATATTTAGTTACAATGATTTTTTTTCTTTATTTTGAACCAATTTTAATTGATTATTTGAATTATGCAGTAGTTTTTGAAAGTGTTTTGGTTGAAAATTCTCTTCCATAAAATTGTCGTCTGCTTTAATTCAGTATAGTTCATGTAGCTCTAAGTTATCTGATAGCTTAATTTATTTGCTGATACATGATCGTCTGTTGTGTTAAAGTTACGTTTGCATCTTTTGTAATTATTCAAAATATGTTTTTTCAGTTGAAGAAAAGAATTGTAATGCATAATCGACGCTGGTCGAACTTAGGGCTTGTTTAGTTTTTCAATATTTTCGATGTATTATAATTCATCTGGAGATCTTTTTGATGATTTGAGTGTTTATAAGAGTGCAAGGTGTTTATGACATAAACTTTGGCTGCCATTATTCACAACGTGGTTACAAATACAATTATGTTAACGACTATTTAACTTCAATTATGTTTTCAAAGCAAAAAATGAATTATAATACAAAAATAATTCAAATAACATTGCGGATGGAAAGTATTTGATTTATTGAAATTGTTTCTCAGGATTTCTTACAGTATGATAGAATTATCCAAATATACGTTTGAAGAACTTCTTCGTTTTTTCAATGGCTTCTTCGGTCATGTGATAATACCAGGATTGTTGACAAGTGCACAGTTCCTCTTCAGAAGCTGCTGTGTCGTTTCTGGCAATGTAAAAACATTTGCACTTGTCTTTAAACATTTTGCCCATGCAACAATTATGACGTTGTTTCGTGCAATCTTGATGTCTTGGAACACATGTTTCTTCAGATCTAAAACATAATTTACTCTCATTAGTTAATATTCTAATCGTTTTGCATTAATTGTTCAAAAAATTTGCGGATTTTAATGCCTTTGTTCATTGTCTGAAAGTAGTACTTTTCTGTACGAAATATTAAAGTTTCCCCCAATTTAGTCAAGAGTTTTCATCAAAATGTTTGATGCAGTAACAGTTTCTACCTCGAAATTTTTTATAAAAACTAAAACTAATGGGAGCAAACAATAAGATGCTGACAGTTAAAAATAAAAAGAAGGGAAATACTGATACAAAAATTTAACAAAACATTAATCTCTGATATGAATTTCATAAAATTGTTTAATTGGAACTATTTTTTTTCTAATGGCCTGCATATTAGCAACTAAGCCTTTGAAAACACGGCAAATCCCTAAATGTAAGAGCGATTTTAGTGGTGGTACCATCTAGTGGCGGTTCTATTTAATTTAGACGCTTTGAACGAGATCTTGAATTAATTCAAGCTCTCGTTGGATGCAAAATAGTGTTAAGATTTAATTTTTCTGAGAGTACCAGAGCCAAATTGATACTCAAGGGATCTTTTACATGCCAAATAATCATATGATATGCGTGCCTACGATTTTTGTGCTCAAAAAATCTATCGATTCCAGCCGGGATCGAACCCGTTACGATGCAGGCACCGAGCTGAATAAAGTCATTTGTAAGAATATTGAAACTAAATATTATTGTGTGCAATAAAATGTAAGGAAGTAATTTAATTGCCCACGTCAAGTTTAATTATGACTTAAAGTCCTGATTGATTGAATCGTGAAGTTTGTTCAATAAGATGCTCGCTGGGTGTCTTCGTCATCATCTCATTTTAGAAGTAAATTTCACAATTCGTAGCAGATATGTCGTTATACTGCAGAAGATTCTTGACAATTTTTTATTTTGGTTCTTACGAGTCCTAACCTTTTAAGTATAGACCTTCATACATATGTAACATTCTTTAAGTATCTTACTACGTTTGGAACCGTGGTTTTGAAGAAGCGTATAAATGTGTGTGGGAATAGTGTTTTTTTTTAATATTTAGTATCACCTGAATTAGATAATACGCAAAAAATTGTTTTAAGAATATTATTACAAGAAAAATTTGTGAAATGCAGTTTTTTGGTAAAAAATGAAGGAAGAAAAACATAATTTCAAAACATTCTCCTTTTATGAATAAAAGGCTTCTGTAATAATTATAATTTGCCTATATATATATACAGCTAGGACTTCTTCTGCACAGCGCTTGAACTGGGATTTTTTTAAATGTATAACTTAGAAGCGGATTTATTCATATTTTAATACATCAAAGTAGAGAAATTTTGATAAAACAGTGGTTATTATTTTAATTAATAGTTACTCTGAAAATAAGGCGAACTTTTTGAAAATTCTAATTCAGCCTCTGTACAGGAGTCATATCTATATATCAGCAACATATTATTTTTATAGAAGCGATTTTCATAAAAGGAGAATGTTTCGAAAATATGTCATTCTTTCTATATTTTTTTTATCGAAAAATTGCATTTAAGTAATTTTTTATTCTAGTAATACTCTTAAAACAATTTCATATGTTTATTGTAATTTAGATGACACTAAATATCAAAAAAATTATTCATTTATGCGTATTTTCATAATTAGGGTTCAGAACGTAGTCGGATACCTTAAGTGAAACATTACTATGTGGGATACTATATTAAACCATTTCTAAATGAAATAATTATTTGTAAGTTATAAAAAGAGAACATTTTAGCAATTCCAATGTAATAAAAGAAATGTAAATTGCAAATTTTAAAAATTTTAATTCATAAAACCGAAACATATTTTTACTCATAGAAATACTTTAAAAAACTGAATATACTATTTAAGGTAACATATACAAATTTACCCCTAAAGTAATAATATCCTTGGGGGTATTTTTTACATTAACATATTAAAAAACATTTGGTTCACAAATTTTGGAAGAGTTAGACCTATTTTTGCCGTATTAAATCCACTAAGATGATTTGTTAAGAACTGTTTTACATGGTTTAAGTCTCATTTAACAAGGAAAAATAATGGAAAAATAACGGCTTACATTTTAACAGTCCTTATCAGAGAATTTTTTTCAATACATTTTTTTTTCATTAATTTAACTTGCAAAAAATAAGAGTATCTTTTAATCAAGAGTTTCGGGGCTTTTCTCCATGCAGTTTTATTATTTTATAATTATTGAATTGTTATATAAATAATATTTTATATTATGAACTGCTTAATTTATATTATGACCCCCGAAATACAATTTCATTTGGAAACCCAACATAGATTCTATGAGCTTCAGTCGAGCGACTCTACTTTGGTGTGACAAAATCAACAGACAAATTCATTATGGTTAATTTCAGACTTGAATGTATACTATCTATTTTATTTAGCGATTGATTGAATGCATTAAAATTTCATATTCAATATTTATTTCATTTCTTATTCATCTTAATTTGCTCTTTTCTAATTTATTTGCACACAGAGAAAAATATTTGTATCTAATGCAGTGCTTCTCAAACCTTCTATACTTTCAATCAAAATTTTCATCGCTCGCCCCTCTATACAATAACAATGTACTGAATTCAATAATTATATACTTTGTGACGTAAAGCTACTATACAATTTTAATTGTAAACCATACAATTTATCAAGATCAGTATCAAATTTTGTATATATATTTATGGCATGCCCATATGGTCACTGGTAATTATTAAGCTTGTTCTTAACTTAACACTGTTAAATTAAATATGAAGCACATTATGCAGTACTGATACATTTATAACTGTATTGCATCCATGTAAATATGTATTTTATTTTTTTATTAAGTCAGAATGTATTTTGTTTTGCTTCCTTTCAGTAAAATATTAATTTTTTTTAAAAATAATCTTTTGTTTTCAAATTTTCCATATACTTGCGCCCCCCTTCCTTGTAGGGTTATCACGCCCCCTCTAGGAGGGCGCACCTCACAGTTTGAGGAACACTGATCTAATGAATGAATTTTTTCCTTTGACTTAAAAAGCTATAAAAAGACTTCCTTGTGAAAGACTATGAATTACTTAGATGAAGTATTCTGTTTATTTCATTTGTGTGCATCTGCAAATGCAAACAGTTGATTCTTCAACGAGGATATTCTATAAAATTCATTCAATAAAAAAAGCTAACGAGTTTTTTTATTTGACACTCCAAGTATTATTTAAAAATACCTTACAAATGAAACATATTTATATTGCTTTAAATCTACTTAGGAAAGTTTTCTTTAAAAATATCAAGTGAAGAGTATTAAGATTTCAAGATTATTTTCTTGTTTATAAGAGCTATACTGAAAGAATATTTTCCCAAATATATTCTAAGAATATGATGAAAATGATAAAACTGAAGGGAAAAAAAGGAACGACAAGCTTTGAAATAGTATAAACAGTATTTAAAAACATTAAATTACATATTAAATTTGTAATACGTCTTACAATAGTAAGAAGAAAAAGAAAATGCTTTATCTTTCTTAAATGTATTTGATAATCAGTTGTTATAGGAATTTCTACATAAACTTGAAATATTTATACACAAAATTCCCAATATTTGTAAAAATGAAAAGTTTATGCAATTATTCATTGCTTTAAAAATGTCATGTGTTTACCTAAATTTACTCTCGATTATTTCAAGTCCTGTTTCAAGAGACTCCAGACCTTCAAATAATTCTCTTAGGGAATCCACTTCCACTTCATCTTTTGAAAAACAACATAAAAATTATTAGATAATAATTTCTTAATGTGTATAAAATTTAAAATACTCTGTTGATCTGAAAATAGATTACTAATTGCTCTGTAAATCTTCCATTTTAAATTTACAGGTTTAAATAACTTTTTCATACTCAGCAGATAAAAAAAATCTTATAATAAATGTTGAAAATTTTATTAATTTAAAAAAAAAAGAAGAGAATTTATAGTGATAAAAATAAATCTATAAAACAAATACAAATGCATAACTTAAGATTGTTGGATATACTTGCATTGTTCTTTCATACAAATACTAAAACATAAAATTTTTTTCTAGTATACAGTTTTTATTCTTTATATGTTTTCATTTTAAGAAAAATACGATTAATGGATTACTATTAAGTATTTCTTTTTTTAAAATTTTAAAAAAGGACTTCCAAATATAAGTAATTAAGAAATGAATATAATATACACCAAAATAAACATTAGTTATGGAAATTTTTTAAAATTTATTAAATAAAATAATACGATAATTCCTTGTTTAACTATTTATTAATGCATTTTCTGTATAGAAAATACTCGAGGAATTCAAACTGTTTACAATTTTTAGTTTTTAAATTTTTAAAAAAAATTACTTATTTTATTAAAAAAAGATGACGTATATGCAATAAAAAATTCTTAACTAATACATTACCTAATGCTTTAGAGGCCACAAATACTAAGAAAGTCGAAGCAATCCCCAAATAAAGAATCACGTTTCTCATTTTGAATGTAATTCTAGTTTGAAAGGACCACCAAAACTGATGCTTCAAAATTTCTGAAAATAAAGAGTATTTTATTGCACTGGATGTATCAAAAATTCTAGAAATATTGTTTGTGTATTTTAATAGCTGTTATAGTCATTCTTTTACAGTAATATTTGATGAAAAAGTAAGAAATCAGAAAAAGGTTTAATATCGATTGTTTACAAGTAAAAAATCTTTTTGAGTAGTATTTATACATTTAATTTTTAAATGCCTGTTTTATTTATAACAAAAGTGTTTTACACAATCTCAGGACCCTATACTGTGGGTTCTTTAGAATTATTTTAATTGAAATTGCTTAGATTTAGATACAGGTTAATTTCAAGTGTTACTTGTATGGTGGAAATTTTTTTCGATCAACACTATTTATTTCTGACTACAAATTATTTAATAATAGCTGAATAAATATAATTTCTTAATTGTATTTGTTAAAATTTCTGTGTGTCTTAGATACCTTTAGAAATCAAAGGTTGCGACTTTATTTTTAACTAGTAACATAAAAAAAAGTTTAAGTCAATTCCTACTTAGGTCAACAAAGAAAAATTCTATTTTAGTTACTTTTTATTAAATAATTACAATTAATATAAATATGTATATAAATATGACAGAACCACAATATTAAGTGGCAAAATAGAAAGAAATTTTCCTTGCAGTTTTCCATTTTCTTTTCTATGTAGGGTGTTGGACTATTTTTTTCTTGTTTTTGTTACTATTTATTCCTTTATTAAATTTATTTATTCTAATAAAATAGTACAGTAAAAAAGGAAGCGTATTCTCAAAAATTAGGCCATCCCAGGTGAGATTTGAACCCACGATCTTTGGTTTAGAAGTCCAACGCGTTATCCATTGTGCTACAGTGACACAACGACCGATTTTCCTTTCTATATAGGCTGTTGGACAATTATTTTTGTTACTATCTATTTATTTTTTAATTTAATTAATGAATTAATATCTGAAAAACCTCTATTAGTATCAAGTATCATCCACTATAAGTTTCAAAAAATGTATTTGAACTTGAGTGGATGAATGGAAAATATTTTATTAACGATTGTGAAAATTTCAACAAGAAAGAGAGTGAACTAATTGTAGGAAATGAAAAATTGGCTTAAGATTAATTAGAGACTATGCTAATATTTAAAATCCATAACCCTTAAGAGATTAAATTGAAATATGTAATTATTAAGTGCAGGTTTTGATATAATCACTATACACATACACACACACACACACACACACACACACACAACACACACACAACACACACAACACACACACACACACACACAAGCATGGTTATAAAACTTGAATAATGTAATAAAACTATTTTAAATTAAATTTGCAACTGGTTTTTTAACAAATTTTATGTACCAAAAATATTTTTTTAAAAAAGAAATATTTGTAGAAAAAAAAAGACAAAAAGAAAGAAATAACCTTAATGTATGCTCCAAATGGCACTTCACTTGAAGAAACCAGAGTTAAGAAGTAACCATAAAGCGGCTAGCAAACATTGAATTTGATCATATGGATATATTGTGTTGGGAACATCTGTAGTTTCTTGTGAATATCCTATTTAGTTGTCAGGCTCTCCAATTTTTTGATTATAAGGTGGAATAGGTATTATTTTATTTTTTAATCATCATTTTTTTATTATCAGATAATATTAACCTTTGGTTTTGATTGAAAAAAAAGACAGTTTGAAATTGGATACATTTGTGAAAGAATACAATGGGGCAGCAAGAATGGAATGAAACTTGAGTCTTACGAGAGATTTCCAACGATATTATATACGAAGCCTTTTTTATTGAAACTGAACAATGAACTGAATATTTCTGCTGGAAAAATAATTCAGAATTTTTTTCATACATTAAAAGTGACATTCGATTGTCTATTAGTTGCATTGCTTACATTTTTGCATTTGACTTAATTTTTTCGCAGTTTTTTATTCAATAACTATTAGTTTATACTCTCTCCCTATATATAAATAATCTTTAAATAAACTTTTAATTCTTGGGTTCAAAATTAATGCGTTTATCTTATATAATCCTGATCAAATAGTATTATTACATCAGAAAATCTTTTCCCCACTTGTTTTAACAAATCACATCTCTTGTTACAAAGGAGTCACGCGACCTTCACTGCCGATATAAAAGCGAAAGTCTTTTGTGCACATCCATCTTTGTCTCCGCCTCGTCATCGTGAATATGTGTAAATAGCTGCAGCTCTTTGTCTCTTTGTAATAGATATGTGATCGTCGCTGTTCTTTGTCCTCGCTGTGTTGCTAAGGATTTTGTTCGTCCCTGTTTTAATATTAAATACCAATGTGATTTGAAGCATAAGTTGCGTGTGTCAGAATAAAAAGATGAACGTCCATTCTGAAGATGTTTTCCTGAAATCCTGGGTAAACCAACAAATGCACCAACACCGGCCAACGCTACATACTTATTAAGGCATTTCTTATTCAGAGTTTGGTTTGTTTTATGCTTTGTTTTTGTAGCCATTCACGTAGAGAAATATATTTCACTTAAATACAATGCTCAGAATGGCATTAAATGTTTATAGCTGTATGAGAAAACTCGTATATTCCGTATGAATTTTCAATCTAAAATTCAGATGCTTTTCTTGTTAAATTTAGATTGTAACATCAAATCTGTTGATAAGTTGTTTCTTCTCCTTCATCATAGGTGTTTTTACCACAAATACAAAAAGGTTAATTTTCCGTTTGAAAACTACTTAGTTTAGCAAGATATTTTGATAACTAAAGAGTAGAAATTATCTCGTGGAACTCGAGATAGTAAACAATAGAATATTCTCAATCTAGTAGGTAGTACACACACGCATATATATATATATATATAAAGATAAAGCTTGTGTTTTTATATTAATTTATTATATTATAATAAAAGTTTAAAAAGTGTAAAGTTATATATAAATACAATTTTCAGTTTTTTTAATGAGAGTAGGACGAGCTATAGATACTTGTAACTATATAAACTTGATAGAGAACGTGAATCCATTTTGAGCATAGATTTATTTCTTCTCGATTTCTTCATTGTGACTCGTAGAACTCCTGGGTATGCCTCATGGAACCCCAGGGTTCCGCGGAACACAGTTTGGGAACCACTGTCTTACTGTAAGGCGAGGGATCTCACACACATACATCCCAACCGAAGAATCATATGTCATGTATTTCAATGAAAATCCGTTTCAGGTTGAGCCTCGAGTACGTATTTGGAGCTGCTCAGAACACTGGTGGGATAATTATTATAATGTCTTCCGTCACTCAATCCGACAACCAAGCATTTTGGTATGAATCATCCTATCATTTAATGACCCAACTTCTTTCATTGTCATCCGTAACATTCTTACAAAACGATTGCACGATTCTACGCCCGCATTATTGCCATTCCTACCATAGAACCCTGACCTCTCTGTTCATAGATAACATTGACGCATATCATGATAACTGTAACTCAGGGCTTCTCAAACCTTCAATATTTGCGATCTAATATTCAATCATAGTTTTCATCGCACCCCCTCTCTACAATAACACTGTATTAAATTCAATAATACTCTACTTTGACGCTAAAGCAACGATGCGACTTTAACCCCTTAAATGCCACCAGTGTATATAATTATATCTCTCAGCCAAAGCGTTAATTGCCCCGTACGTTTATATACGGCATTCAGAAGTACAATTTACTCTGTGCACAGCTATCCATGAACATATTTCGAAGGCTTTGGAATGCAATAAAAGGACCTTAACAGTGTTTGCTAAGCATTTACTTATTTCAAAGAAGGTTTTACTTTTATTTATTCCTTTTCATCCCCCTTCCCAATACGACACATACGCTCGCCTACGTGGAAAACGGTAGCATTGGGGAGTGAATCACAGCATTGGAATTTTAATTGGCGGTTAAGGGATCATCGTAAAATCCGCGCCCCCGTACTTTCTAGGTGTAATTTTTAATTTATAAGCATATATGCCGTATAACGCGCACCTCTTTTTCTATGAAGAAACCTCAAATGTACGTGGGGTTTACTCTTATGTTTAGAAGCCATTTTTTTGTGACATTACTCCAAGATTCAGAAAAATACAGTATATTTCTAAAACTACAACCCTTTAAGTTCATAAGGAATGTAATTTTTTTTAAAATAAACACAGTATTTCTACATATGCAGAAGTCTAATTTTTTCTATGCTCATCTTTATTTATTTTTGAAGTTCTCATTTTTATACCCTGCGTATAACGTGCACCCATAAATTTCGACCTTATTTTTTTGAGTTCAAAGTGCGCGTTATACGCCAAATTTTACGGTAATTACAAAATGTGCAAAAAAAAAATTTTAAGTGTTAATTTTTGTATATAATTTTATATATGGCAAGCTCATGGGGTCACTGGTAATTGTAAAACTCGTTCTTAACTTAGTATTGTTAAATTAATTATAAAATACATTGTGCACTACTGATGCATTTATAAGTGTATTACATCAGTGCAAATGTGTATTTTATATTTTATTATGTCAGAAAATATTTTGTTTGTTTACTTTCAGTAAATTAATATTTTTTAAAAATAATCTTTTGTTTTCGATTTTTCAATATGCTCGCGCCCACCTGATAGAGTTATCATGCCCTCCCCTCCTAGAGGGCGCTATCCACAGTTTGGGAAACGCTGCTGTAACTGTGATATGTATCATGTTAATTGTGTTTTGTAACTGTGTTGCGATATTATTGTATTATTACCAGTGGCGTAGCGAAGAATAATAGCCCCCCGTTGCAAAATCCGGTTTTAGGTCCCAAGCCTTATCTTACGTACTTGGCGTCAATCAAACTTTGGTTTCCCTAGAATCCTGCCCACCCCCATTATGTGAGGGTGTACGTTACGCCGCTGTTATAATGATGCCGCTGTTTTGTTCCTCATGTAAAATAAAGCTACTTCTGATGAGATTACTTATGTATTGCGTTAATTATGTTCTTCGGAACATAAAGTTATCTTTAAAAAATTATTATCTGATTTAAGCATTAGAAATTTGAACGAATTAAGCATAAAATATTATCAAAAAAATGCAAACTTTCAAATTAAAACATTTGAATTCTAAGAAAATTTTTGAAAAGATTCAACTGGTTTTTTTTATTATTATAATTTCGTACTTATATATTAAAGGAATTTTTCTTATCATTCACAAAACTACAAATATCGTCCAAAGCGATTTAAATACAAATAAGATAATAATTTATACGGGATTCTGAAACACATAATCTAATGTATCTATGTTACACTGCATTTATCTCAAAGATATCTATTATTTTTAATATTGAAATATTTCATATACACATCTATCAAAATATTAACTGAGTGTGACCATAAGTTGTGATGACTATGAGTACTTAAAACTGAAGCTATGTTTTAAAGATATTTTAATTTAAATATTAGAACTCAATATTTTATATGAATTTAAAATAAAGATCATAATTACATCTATAACACTCAAACACAATTAAGCGTTCCAACTGCTTTATTCTAATTGTAATGAACTATCAAAAATTTTTTTGTATTACGTCAGTAATAGGTTTATTTGACATGATTGTTAACTAGGTGCCTAAAAACATAAATAGCTTTTATTTACTTAATTAATTAAATCAACTGAATATGTTAAGGATGAAAAATATTTAGCTTTTTGAAATATTAGTAGTCATTATAATGAGAGTTATCCATTATATAAGGTATTAATAATTTATTTTCTGAATGAGATGAGATTCTATTTTTGTTGAAAATTGTGAACTAGTCACGCGACTTTTTTTATTTAATTTAATTATTTTTCAACACGTTATTTTATTATATTTAGTGTTAATTTTATGCAAAACCGTTGGGACGGCTCTATCCGCGTCCTTCCATTAACCAAGTCCTCTTGGGAAATCTTTGGTCTTTCAAATTTATTTTACTCACAACGAACCCTCTGAAGGAGAAACCATGATTATTTAAATTAGATCTGCTATATATAGAGAGAGAAAGTGAGAATAGAGGATATATTGCTATTATTCAAATTTATAGTGCATTTCAGATATTTGATAATTGAAAGAATTTAAATTATGATTGTTCACTAGAGTTTAAATAGTGCTCAGATAATTAGGAAAGTAAATTCGATTCTGAAATATAAGTGGGTCGATATTTAATGTCTTCTCATGCTTCGCGTACCTCGTTATTTATCTACATATTGCTTAGATTGGGCACATCTCTTATTTAAGATTATTTGAATTTGTGTTGTCAATGGACTAAATTCATGTGACGTCATAGTCACGTGTTTTCAGCCAATCAGTTCATAAATTAATGCGACGTCATAATAACATCATAAATGTAATTACTCTTTTCCAACTAATTAGTTCACATGCTTCAGTTTTGCTTTTTGTTGAAACTTTCTTTCAAAAAGTACATATTTCTTAACGATATAAAAATGTGCACATAGTTAAACAAAATACACTTAATTTAAAAGTATTCGTATAATGTAAGTTTTTTTTTTTTTAAAAAAATTGAAAACTGTTTGAAGAATTTTAACACACGTGAACTCTTTACCCAATCATCAAATTTTAAATGTTATCTAAACTTTAAAAGTTGAAGGACTACTATGTCAGTTTTTAATCAATGGGAAACGCGTGATTGCCTTTATCATGTGACCATCATGAATTTAGTTCATTGTGTGGTCAATAAATAGATTGTTTTTGGATATTCCCTTCCTCCCGCATCCCTGGGGTCGGACCAAAGGTCCTTACACCATTTGTGGACGTTTTGCACATGTGTTTCAACTATTAAAATCAGGAAAAATTTTGAAAATATTACATTGTAGTAATGGCTGTAAAATTGCAAATAATAAAAAACAAACAAACAAAACTGAACTATTCTTGATCGAAATACATGCTCTAGTAGTCTTTTCATTGGGGGAAATTCAGTGATCTAGCTCAGGATGGTACGCTGCCGACTGGGTGGCGTGGTTGGTTTGTCACTGCCCTGCTGCCCCTAAGATTACGGGTTTGACTCCGGCCCAAGTCGGTGGATTTTCATGACGCAGAAAATCGACAGCGGCCATGTCGTATAACTATACGGCATGTAAAAGATTCCTAGTGTGTCTGTTTGGCTTAGGTGCTATCGGCAAAATTAAATCCAGTACAAGTTCGCATCGTCAGAGCTCATGTGCCTCCCTCTAGGAAGGAAACTGGGCGTCAAAGTTACCTGCGGCGTTTGATATCCGTCTACATATGGTGCCGCATTAAAAAGAGATACTAGCGCCCACAGGAAATGTACTAGGTCTGCAGCGGTAAAACACCAATCCACAGCCCATTAGAAATAGTGATAATAATTAAAAAAATGATTTTTCTGTATATAAGTCAATAACACAAGATTCACTGTCCTATGTATTAATTTCACAAAGTTTAACTGAAATTTAGGCTTATTTATGTGTTTATCTTATATAAATTTTTTATATCTTACAGAAATTATAAGGAATAACCAATTATTGCCTAGATTTTCCAAATTATCTAGCAAATATTTGATATTTTTTTTAAATTTAAATTTTGACTACCTATTTGCTATTTCATATAAATCTAATTCGGTTTAATAAATTCGAAAAAATAAAGAGGAAGGAGTACGCATGATAAATCTGTTTTTATTTCGTTTCGAATCTACACACAAAAAAGAATAATTAAACTACTGTTGTCCCAACATTGAAGATCAATTTAGCTGCTTTTTCTTTTAAAGGAGCTTTGCATGCACATCGGGGTTTCTTTTTCCCTTTCGCATCGACTACATCGTAGCACTTACATTTGTACTGGAAGGCGCTACCTTTGCAGCAGTTATCTTTATTGTGAGTGCATTCGTGATGTTTTTCAATACATTTCCCGTCTCTGAAACAGAATCATGAGTCTTTATGTTATCATATTATACATAGATTGAACAGTTACTGTATTGCATATTTTTAATAATAGAACGACTGTGTGAAGTATACTTTTCTGATTAACAATAACAATCTTCTATTGAACGTATTACTTGATCTAATACAGGGTGCCCGGGCTTAAAGTATCCAAAAGTTACGGCTTATTATTACGGAACTACACAACAGAATATAAGAAACTGTTCATCCATGAATTGGAAACCCCTCCGAGATTTTTTGGGTCCAGTCTGATCTATCACACTTACGCGTATTATTCGGTAACCGCAGACGATAAACTTGTTGCACTTACTTCATTAGTAAAGATGTAGATGCCACAGCAAAAGGTGCTGTGCGTACTTTGGTTAATGGAATTTAAATCAGTCAAGCATGTACAGCGACGTGTTCGAACAGAATGGAATGTCGACCCTCCGACATCATAATATATCCACCAATGGGAATGAACTTTAAAGGAGACTGGAACTTTGGTATCCGAAACTATCAAGTATTCTTAAGGTTTTGTGATAGAAGACACGGTTGATCGTGTGCGTGATTCTTTTTGTAGGAGTTCTGATAAGTTATTAGGCAAGCCAGTAACGACATTCCATTCTGTTTGAACGTGTCGCTGTACACCCACGTGACTAATTTAAATTCCATTAACTAAACTACGCACTGCACCTTTTGCTGTGGCGTCCATATCTTTGCTAATGAAGTCAGTGTAACAAGTTGATCGTCTGCGAATGCCGAATAATGCGCGCAAATGCGGCCGTTCGGACTAGACCCAAAAATCTCGGAGGATTTTTCAATCCACAGTTGAACAGTTTATTACATTCTGATGGGTAGTTCCGTAATAATAGGCCGTAACTTTTGGATACTTAAAACCCGGACATCCAGTATTTAAAATGAATTACTATATTTCTTATGTGCTTTTGATGAAGTTTCTGATGTGGTAGAAGGTATCTTGTTTCTTTCTTTTGAAGAAATAAGCTTACACCAGATAATTAAACATCGAAAAGTTTTACAATTTTTAAAAAAATAATAAACAAAAGACGTGATGATAGTTTTAGAATTTGGACTATTGATCCATCCCGTAGCTTTGTGAGTGTACACGGTGATTACTTTTATAAAAAACACATACCTCATATCATTTTATTTAAAATACCTCTTCTTAACAGAAAAAAGATTTCTTTTATGACGCTTCAAAAATGTCTGGATTCAAGTATTCATATGAGAGAATGGGCGTTTTACCTCGACAGTTTTTCCTGAGACAAAACAACACAACTCTGTTTTAAGCGAATTCAAAAAGACACTTTGCAAAGAAAACAATTTATTTCACATATTTCAGAAGTTATTTCTTGCAGAAGGACATTGTTTTTGATTCAACCGACTTTGGAAAGAACTTCTTCCGCTAATTTCTGTGTACTTGTTTGCTGACAAGTGCACATTTCCTTATTAGTGGGCTTGCCATTCTTTCCTTCTTTATAAAAACATTTGCATTTATATTTGAATGTTTCACTTCGACAACAGCCATGGCGGTTCTTCGTGCAGTCGTGATATTGTGGTATGCACTTTCCAGATCTGAAAAATTATCCAATTTTTTTAAAACGGGGTATTTAATTTCTGTTCATTTTACAGATAACTTGGTAATTCCCTGAATTTCACTGTAGTAATTGAAAATATGAATTAATATTAACCCGGTAATTACTCGCATGAAAAAAACGATCTAAAGTTCTCGCGAGGGGTATCTCACACCCAAGGGTGTTTACATATATGTTTTTATCGTAAAATTTGTATACAAAAGCTAAAAAGGTAGAAAGGTAGGAAATACACTGGTTATTACATTTTTTCACACGTAAATTTAGTTTTTCTGTTCTTTTTATAACGGCATTCAGTACATTGTTTATACACTCTTTTAGTCTCGTCGTATGTGAGTGTGATGCTTCCACTAGATCTTAATTTTTTTTAAAAAATCTATATCTTATTAAAACTAAACATATAGGAGTAAACGTTTCTATTTTTTTAAATTGAAAAATTTTGGAATTTCTTTTGTATTTTCTCTTTTTTTTCCAGCAATAGTTTTTTTTTTTTCAAAAGTTTATCTGAAAGTGGACAAGCTGTGTACCCGTTGTCTCATTTAAAATTACGTTCTTCCCAAATGTTTTTGTATCTCTGCATATAAAACATTTATTTTCATCAGTGTGTCCCTCTTCTAAATCGGGATCGATTTCAGGGGATGAATTATACTTGCTGTTATACATTTCATCATTTGATTCTTCTTCGTCATAACCGCAAAGAGAATTTCTTCATCCGAAAATACTGTTGTACTATATATATATATATATATCTATTAAATACTGTATCTATTAAATTACTTAAATATCACATTTTTTCATCATAACTACAATAAAACGCCATAGCCTAAGGAATATTTAAAACGTGCTCATGCATTCAGAACTGTAACGGTGATTCACGCGCAGGATATGACAACCCGAAGAGGCAGTATCTAAAAATATATATTTAGAATTCGACTACAATCTAAGACCCTTCATAGGATATGACCTTAAAGTCAGCAACACGAGAAACTATCCATTTTTCAAAAAAGGTTTAGAAGGAGCGTTGAAAAAAGTTAGACGGTGATTATGACACACCCTGCGCGAGAACTGCCGGGTTAATTATTCAGCGACGATGAATATGTAAAAAAAAAAGGACTACAAACACACACATTGAATCGGGGTCCTATTTGGGCAATATGGCCCTAATTCAATGAATTAATTGGTGCCGAACATTTTGTTCGTCAATTCAGGGTTATTCATTATATCGGGGTCCAAACAAAATACACATTTTTCCTTTTTCCTTTTGGAAAATCTATAATAAGCTTTGGCGGCTCTATTCAAGTCCTTCCATTAATAAAGTCCTCTTGGGAAATCTTTGGTCTTTCAAATATATTTTATTCATAACCAACCCTCTGAAGAAGAAACCTTAATTATTCAAATTAGATCAGCTATATATATTCTAGTTTTTCAATCTAGAAGAAGAGAAAGTGAAGAGATAGGATAGATTGCTACTGATCAGGTATTATTCAATTTTATAGTGTATTTCAGATATTTGATAAGTGGATGAATTAAAGTGACGATTGGTCACTAGAGTTTAATTTGTGTTCAGATAATTAGGAAAGTAAATTCGATCCTGAAATAAGTGGGTCGATAGTTAAAATTTTCTCACACTTTGTGTATCTCGCTATTTATCCACATATTGCTTACATTGGGAGCATCTCTTATTTAAAATTACTTGAATTGTGTTGTTATTTGTGGGATCAATAAATATATTGCTTTTGGATATGGCTAGCCTTCCTTCCCTTCCTCTAACATTCCTAGGTTTGGACCAAAGGTACTCACAAAGCTATTACACGACAAATATCCATAGTTGCAAATTACACACTTTTTATTCAACAGCTAAAAATATAATATTAGGGAATTATTAAGAACCAATCAACTGGAAATTTTAAATCTAATAGATGTCTGCCAATCTTTTTGATTCCTGACTCGAAAGAGTTCTTTTTTGACTTTGAGAAGAAAATATTACATCATTTACACGCTGCTGCATGAGGTATAACTGCATTATGAAATTGATAATGAAACTCATATTCAAACTATCACATTTTCTAATGTTTTACATTGTTTGGAAACTGTAGAGTTTCCAAACAATATAAAGCATTAGAAAATGCGACAGTTTGAATAAGAGTTTCGTTATCAATTTCTGCATAAGAATCGCTATCCATTAGTTCCGACATATCAAAAATTTCCTCAACTTTGGTTGAACAACAAGGCAATCCGTCATCAAATGTATCATATTCGTAAACATTTTGAAATACTTCCTGCGTTGTGGATTGTGATGAGGTAAGAAAGGAATTTCCTGTTCTACTCAAGGCTCACACGATAGGTTACACCAATGACTCATTTATTCCTATTAAGTATAATAATGGTCTTTACCCTTTCTCATTGAAATTTCTTGCTTACAAGGAATGCCCTTTTCTGTTCCGGACTAAAAGGATATTTCATTTTGAAAAAATCCAATTTTTTCTAATACAAATTAATAAAAAAAAATTTTCAACTGCTAAAATAATTAATTAATTCGGGGTTTATTATTCGTTAAATAGGGATTTTTGCCTTAATATTAATCGGAGAAAGGGAAAAATTCGTTAAATCGGGATCCGACTGTATATATAGAACAGAGACCCATTCACTTATCACGAGATCTCCGGAATTATTAGACCTACAGATATGAAATTCGACATGCAAAACTTTCCTTTAAAACTGGAAACAATTAAGAAATATTTTAAAAATCAATCATGTTTGCTTAGACATAAATAATATAAATAAATCTCAAAGATATCAGACTGGTGGAAAAAAATTCAATTTGAAACATGTAATGGGTCTATCCGTGAAGCTTTAACTAATCCTCTTGGGTAAAATTATTCTTTTTAACTGTAAGTTCTGTTGAAATCTTTCCTCGGTGAAGAAGATGAGATTTAGGTAAATGAGAGAGAGAGAGTACTTCTATTTAAACGTTGACATTAGTGTACGCGATGATGGTTGACGGTTGATAGTTGGAGTTTAAAAGTTGATTAAATGGGGAACAAGACTAATACTGGAGGTCTATAGTTAAGTTAGGTAATTAAAAAGAATTTAAGCGTAGGAGTTAAGAGTGCTCCAGGATTCAGTTAAGTAATTTTAATTATATGTTAGCTGCATTAGGCTTTTGCGATTGCTTTTCCAGGTTTATTATTAAGTGCATTCCCTACCTTTAATTGTGTTGGTTGATTAAGTGAAGATAGTAATAAAATTGTGTTTAAAAGTGGCTATGGCTGATCTTTGCTCGAACCCCCAAACACCAACAACCCACGGGTTGTTACAAACATAACTATTCATATTCGAGCTCTAATAATCCAATGATCTTTTCTTACATTGTATTCTGAAAAGCATTTTAAAACCCAATTTATTAATTAATTGTTTATTCATACATTTCGATCTCTCACCGAGGAAAATCCTTTACTTTTGAGAACTTTCAGGAATGGGACTGTTAAAAATTTGAATTATTCCATTTTTTAACATGTTACTCTAACTAGATTTGGGCTGTTTTCTTATTAATGAAGCACTTAGAAACTACATGAGGGCTATTGGTGACGAAACCCGCAATTCTTAGCATCGGTCAAGGGAAGACTCAGCAGATTTAACACGCATCAGCCTCTCTACACGGCAGGTCCTCGGTAGCATTGAGCCAGGCGAGTAACGCTGTAGTTGTTTCTTATCCCAAATATGGTGTAGCTCTCTTAGCTACACAATCTCCATAAAACCAAAAATTGCCAAAAAATCCAAAAATAAAATAGGATTCCCTAAATCCTCGTCAATAGTAAAACTCAAGCAATTAAGAATATAACTGGGGAGGCCCCTAATTAGCCTCGCAACTATAACACTCTGGAAAGATTTTACGGCCCTGTTGATGTGGCCACTAAAAATGCGTGATAGAGTCGTCTGCTTATACCTAGGAATGTTAAAGTGGTGACACCAACGAGGTTCCCCCCCAAATAAAGAGAGTTCAGCAAAAGTTACGCACGCGTCACCCCGCAAGGTGTCAGCAGTGGCAGACTTGGCCAAACTATCGGGTATCTCGTTACCATTCAATCCAATAAGAGAGGGGACCCATTGAAAGTATATAGTGTGTCTAGAAGAAAGTTGAACCACAAGATCCAGAATATTTAGGCTTGTCGTATCCCCATCAGTTGTCCAACGAGAAAGGTGCTGTGTAGAAGCACGACTGCCAGTTGAAATACAAATGTCCCTGAAGACAAGGTCAGAAGCAGTGTCAATAAATTACAATCCCTTATAAATTGCAATAAGTTCAGACCTAAAAACAGAACAGTAGTTAACATTCCTAATTCTGATGTCAAATGTACCATCAGGCGCCTTAATGTGTGTGTGTGCACGTCACTTCCTGAAATACCGTCATGCTGCCATCAGTGTACATTTAATGCCGAATGATGAATGTCATGAATTGTCTCTAGAGCAATCTATCTATTGAATTCTGGCATATCAGACCTGGAGTAACGTAAACCCCTGCATCGCGGGGAGGTGGCAGCATTCTAGGGGACCCAAAGCATGACTGAGGCCAACTACAGCTTAAGGCCCAAAACCTGGTTTTTCAAAGAGACCCTAATATACTCCGTTACGTCATTGCTTATGGACTTGAACTCTCGAAACACAGGCCACTAATTCGTGACTATGACCATTCGATTACCGTGGCCACTACTGTTACCAGAAAAGACCTTTAAAATTAATTACTGTTTATTTTTTTAAATGTTCTTAAAATTTAGTCTTTGTTATTGTAAAATACTAATTTTTATGTTTTAAATCTAACTCATTTAAATTTAATCTGAAGTGATAGAAATATTACATTTGATTAACATTATCATTCAATTTGAATTAGTACACAAAAGAACTAGTAAAAAATAATGAATTACTTAAAAATTGTTCTTTAAATTATATTTTTGTATTTAATTATGAATTTTTTATTCTTACTACCTAAATTGTTCATCATTTAATGGGTTCTCCACTGCAGTATCAGTATCCAATTCAGACAAATCCATATCTTCATCATCCAAATCTTCAGCTGACGCCATATCTTCATCATCAAAGAGTTCAGCCAAAGCCATATCTTCATCATCCAAATGTTCAGACAAACCCATATCTTTTTGATCTGCAAGGTACAAAATTAAGTTTAAAAAGAATTATTTATAACAAACATTTTCATTAAAACTTTTTCACAGCTTGGAATAAATAGCTAATATAATAGATTAATACTTTTCTTTGAAAAACCATAAAGTAAATATCACATAGATACAATTTTAATAACAAAATCTCTTACCCAACATATCCTCTGCTAAAACATATCCCATCAAGAAGGATGCAACAGCAAAGAAAATAAGACTTTTCATTTTGACTTCAGTTACAGGTAGAATGAACTAATACTGAGATGTCCTAGTTATTTCGGAAACTCCTGCAAAGTTTTTAAAAAAAGATTTTATTTTTATAGACTTTTTGAAAGTGTATTATAAATCAATCCATAAAAAAAGTTTAAAGTAGTAAACAATTTTTAGTTGTCTTTCATCACTTCTTTCAAACGAAAACAAGTAATATATATAAAAAAAATTTAAGTCAATTCCTACTTCGATCAACAAAGGAAATTTTTATTTTAGCTACTTTTTATTAAATAGTTACAATTAATATAAATATGTATATACATAGGATAGAATCACAACATTAAGTGGTAACTAATTTTTATTAATTGTTGTTAAAGTATCGTATTGTCATCCAAAACAATCATGTACATAAAATTTCTGTTCAACTGAATGCATGTGAGAAAAAAACCTTTTCAAGTTTTGACACAAGTCGCCAAAAGGGTCACTAAGTCGCTAAATAGGCTGTATTTGTAATTCTTTAAATAATTAGTTTTAATCAATTAATTTTTATTAGTTATAATTAAATTATTGTATTGTTATACAAAATAATTATGTATATAAAATTTCAGCTCAATTGAGTGCCTTAAATTGTATTTTATCACTGATTGAAAATTCCACCAAGATAAATAAATAAATAAACAAACAAACAAACAAATAAATAAATATATAGAGTGTGTGTGTGACCTAATATTAGGAATTGAAAAATAACAAAAAAGTAGGAAGCTATATTGATGTTAATGTATAATACCAACTCAAACTCAGTGGCGTAACAGCCCATGAGGGCCAGGGCCTACTGTGCCCATCCCAGTATATGTGACCATTGGGCGCTGAGGTCCATCAGCAGATGTCCCGATCAGGTGGTCAGTTTGAAGCGAGACCCCCCAGTGTTTAAGTTCCCAAGCAAGCTTGGTACTCATTTATCGAACCATTTCAGTAGGGATGAAAGGCTGAGTAGACCATGGCCAGCCCAGGAGTAGAACTCGGACCTGTGGTGTGGACGCGCGATACAGCTTCTTACATATCATTAACAACAAATATTAATTCATAATGAATGTCTTAACTTTTATAATATCCAAAGGTACCTATGTACACTCATGTCCATAAATTAAGGATAATGAAGTTCAGGCAAAGAAAGAGACAGAAGCAAAACAAATTTGACTTATTTGTAAAGTCTATTTATTAAACAAAAGGTAAAGAGCAAAAACGCTGCTATATGTTTGACATAATTAATGAAAATTGCGATTTTTACTCCCTGGAGAAAATTTCAAAAAAGAATCTATTTACAAAAAACAGTATAACATGGTTAGTATAATGGTTAATACGGAGTATGTCTCCCGGACGATGCAATACAGGCTTTACAACGCCTAGGCATGCTGAGTATCAAATTATCAATCTGATCTTGGGGAATATTGCACCACTCATAAAGAAATAACCTCCGAAGCTACGGTAGACAGGTAGGAAGGGGTTGACGGGCTGCAATTTGTCGGCCAAGCATATCCCACACATGCTTTATTGGATTCATGTCCGGTGAGTATGCTGGCCAATCCATACGGATGATATCCTCCGATTGAAGGCATTCGTCTACAATGTCTGACAATACAACATCTGATATGATCAAAAACATGTATCTTTTAGTATAAAATGAGCATTTTATTTTTTTATTTCCTAGCCGTTTGTAAGTTTTATTGATATACATCAAAATCAATTTATCTCAAAATGTAAATTTTGATGTTCGATATACCTTTTCTGAGAAATTACTTTCACAGGTATGTAAACTTTTTAGGATATATTTATAATGATGACTAATACATACTGAAATGAGTTTTTTGTAAGAAACTCAAAAATTTGTTTTTTTACAAACCTTTTATGTGAAAAATGGGTCAAATTTCGCAATGTTTGATAAAATGTTTCATTAATTATTAAAAAACTCAAAATTAGCTAAAAGCACATTTCAGTATAATGAGAAAGGTGTACTTTAATTGTATGAAAAATTTCATGCATGTACATATAACAGATTTTGAGAAAAGGTACATCGAAAACATCCAATTTAACATTGTCAGTATATATACAGAGAGAGGTTACCAACTCTTCTTAAAGTAGATCAATAATAAATCAGTGTAAATTCAACTAAAAATACTTATTATTAAAAAATTTAATATAATTTACTCATTAATAATATTAATTTGTGATCCAAGTGTCACCTCTCCATGCATTATGTTTAGTAACTGGAATATGTGCTTGCATTTTTTCATTCAAACTGACGATTTATAGGTCTATTAAAATTATCTGCAGTCGCATTATATATTCTGAGATTTATTTGTTTCTGTACTTTGTTTTTGTAGCCACTCACGTTGAGAAATATTTTTCACTTAAATATATTGTTCTGAATGGCATTAAAATGTTTATTGTATGAGAAATACTGTATATTTTACATGAATTTGCAACATAAAATTTAGGAGCTGTTCTTGTTTAAAATTAAATTGTTAACATTGAATCTGTTGATATATCGGTAAGTTGTTCCCTCTCCTTTATTGTTGGTATTTCCCCCCAAATACAAAAAGGTGCATTTCCCATTAAAAAACTATTTAGCTTTGCAAGACATTGTACTAACAAGTACAAAATTATCTCTGGACCCCAGGACAGTAAACAATAAAATATTCACAATCTAGTAAAATAAATATTTATATAAGGATAAAACGTTTTTTTAGTATTCTTTTATTATATTATAATAAAAGTTTTAAAAGTATTGTAAAATGAAGTTATTATATGAATAAATAAAATTTTTAGTTCATTAATGACAGGGATGAGCTTTAAAATCTTGTGATTATTTAAACATCATAAAAACGTTAATCCATTTTGCATACACATTTATAACTTTTTTCGATTTTTTTATTGTGATTCGTGGAACTCCTGGGTATGCCTGGTGGAACCCTAGCATTAAGTGGAACACAGTTTGATGACCACTGCTGTACATTATTAAGAATTATTTCAAACATTGCGGGCTCAAATATGTGAAAGGTACGGAATGTACGCAGATATAGAGCCAACGAGAATTTTACTTTCTACTACAATTTTAGAAAATATACGAAGTATTTTACAATGGAAATATTGAAAAGTTCCATATTCAACATAGTTAATGTTTATCATCTACTCATAGTTAGCTTCATTCTGAGAAAAATAAGGAAAAACGTAATTAAAACTTTTTAATAATAAAATAAAATTAAGAATCACCCACAGCCTATTAGTCATCATTCGTTGACGGCTTAGAGAAGAGAGATAGAGAGATTTAAGACTTTTTTATAAATTAATATAGTATATAAAGAAAATAAATTTATAAATAGAACTAAATATTTTACAATATGAAACAAGTACAACTACATCTACGCATTTGCGTATTCTAATGGTGCATATTGATGAAGCATATTAATGCTATTTACATAGAAGGGTATAACGAAATGAACATATTTAAACAAATTATATTGCATCAAGTTTTACAAAGACAGATTTTCTCTTTTTGTCAAGAATCTATAAAAAAATAAAGTGCAAATAAAGTTGGGCAAACAAATTTCGAAGATATATCTTTAATATTTAACAAAAAAAAAAACCCTTTTTGTATGATTTAAAAAAAAAACTCTTAAATTTTTTAAGCTATTTTTAAGGAACCAGTTTCAGCTTTTAATTCATACATATAAATAAATCTTAGAGTGATAGTACGGCTTTAAAAAAATTTCCCTAAAAATTGTGACGACAATCGATTCACGCTATACGAAAATAAAACTTAAAGGTCTTAGAATTCAAGATGGAATTTCGATACTCAGGTATCCTTTTAGATTATGCTTTTATGAATTCGAATCTGTTCTTATTAGATCATATATTACAGATTAATAGTAATGGAAATTAAATTCATTTTATTTCATCTCGTAAATTCTCCATTCTTCTCGTTTTATGAAAAAGTTTTTATTTCTGCAATTGATCTGTGGCTTAAGATTTGGGATAATTTTTTCAGTAGAATACCTTCAATTCATGTATTTAATAAAACTTTAAGAAATAAAAGTATTATTTTTCAGGATGTAAACATAAATGTTTCCATTTCATTAACGTTTTCTGAAGAAATAATTTTACATGTGGCAACTTGTGAAACAGATTTTTTGTAATCCTTACGAAATAGACTTTTAAGTCCATCTCTATCCGATGGAGAAATTCAAAGTTAAAAAAGAAATAATTAGTTTTTTCGCTTTTTACTGTGGCAACGAAAATTCTTGTTTTGATTCATTTTTATTCAATCGATTGTGTATAAAACTTTATCGTCTGATGTTATATTGTTGTTCTAGTAGTTGTACCAGTATATGTTATGTGGTTTGGTTTGTTAATAAAATGATGATGGAAGAACACACATTTTTCAGTTTTGTATTGGAATAGAACAACACATGGACATCAAAATAAGGATATACATTATTACATTTTTGACATAATATCTAATTGATTCAGATTGATTCCCTTACAGTGTTACAGCTATATGCTTAAGTTCTAAGTTTTTCTGATTTCTAAATCCATTCGTATTGGTTCTGACAATTTTTTTACAGATATATTGTGAAGATATTTCTTAATTCAATATAAATAAATATAAAAATGGATTTAGAAAATAATTAAAAGGAAATAAAAAAGTAGAAAATTAACTAATTTTTAAAAAATGTGAATTTATTTATGTCGTGATGTTGAACGATTAAAAGTGAAGGGATTTAAATGTTTACAATGATGAAACTCGCTAAATAAATGCATTGCAAGAAAGTAGAGAAATAGACCAAAATTCACGGAAGGTAATCTACCAAGAAATGTGAAGTCATCAACCAGTTAAGCTTGACGTCGCAATTTAAAGCAAGCTTTTTATCAAAATGATGATGTGTTGTCTCTCTGCTGATAAGACACTGATTCAGGTGTAGTTGTATCAACTTACACACACACACACAGATAAGAACAAATTTTCCATTTATTTACGTATTGCCCCATTTTATTAAAGTTTTTTTTCTTTCTGTCCTATTTTTAGATAAAATCTATTTTTAAAGGTGGTAAAACTGCGGTAACTGTTGTATTTTTAAGGTATCCAACTACGTTCGGAACCTTGATTTTGCAAAAGCGTATAAATGGATAATATTTATGGTATTTAGTGTTACTTAGATTATAATATATGCATAAAATTGTTATAAGGAAATTTTGACAAAAAAATATATTTAAATACAATATTTTGGCAAAAAATTAACTTAGAATAATCTTTTTTCCAAATGTTCTCCTTTTGTGAAAAATGCTTCTATTATAATAATATTTTGCCTGTGTATAGCTCAGACCTCTCTACAGCGGCTCAACTAGAATTTTTGAAATATATAACTTAGAAGTGGGTTTATTCATATTTTACGACAATAGAGGGGAGCAATTTTAAGAAAAAAAACGCCAGTAATTATTTAAATTGGTGGTAACTCTGAAAATAATGTGATTTTTCAAAAATTCTAGTTGAGCCTCTGTAGAGAGGTCTGAGCTATATACAGGCAAAATATTATTATAATAGAACCATTTTTCACAAAAGGAGAACGTTTTGAAAAAAGTTATTCTAAGTTAATTTTTTACTAATATATTGTATTTAAATCATTTGTTTTTGTCATAATGTTCTTAAAACAATTTTCTACGTTTATTCTAATCTAAGTGACACTAAAGATCATGAAAATTATCCATTTATGCGCTTTTTTAAGATCACGTTTCCGAACGTAGTCGGATATTTTAAACTGTGGTAAAGAGATGAAAGATGGTAGGTACACATTTATATACAAAAATCATTTCACTTCATTGTGGATGTATGAGACTAACTAAAAGATTTGTTTCAAAAGATAATGTCGTTTATTTCATTTTTGACTTTTGTTTTTATATAGAAAAATTTAATTTTTGATAAATAATGATTCTATTATTATATGTTTAGGGAAATTGCTTGCAATGGATTTTGTATATATTAGGCATATAGAGAGAAGATGCTAGATATCGTTTATCATATTATTAAAAAGTTGGAAATACATAACACTCCCATGTAGTATATGGCAGGGCTACTAAAGCTTTCATAATTTGTGACCAAAATATTCAAAAAATAATTTTAATCGTGCCCTTTCTCCCACCGTAAAATAACAATGCATTGAATATGACGAGGTAATACGACTTTAACCTTTTTAGTGCCACCCGCGTATATAAACGTCTCGCCCAGGCAAAATGTTAACTGCCGTGGACGTATATATACGTCTTTCCAAAGTACGATCTTTTCTCTGCGCTGCTGTCCATAAAATTATTACGAAGATTTTGGAATGTAATAAAAGGACATTGACAGTGTTTGCGAAGGATTTACTTATTTCAGAAGATTTGCTTATTTTTATACCTTTTCTCCCCCCCCCTCCAATACATCACATACCCGCGCCGAAGTGGAAAACGGTGGCATGGGGAGCGAATCGCGTAACTTTTAAACGGTAGTTAAGGGATTAATTATAAACCGTACAAATTATCAAGATAAGTGTTAATATTTTTGTGTATAATCTATATATATAAATGAGAAAAGCAAATCACTGACTAATCACGATATCTCCGAAACTATTAAACCTACAGACTTGAAATTTGGTAGGTAGGTTCCCTTCATGGAGTAGACGTCAGCTAAGAACGGATTTTGCAAAGTTCGAACCCCAAGGGGCGTTACGGGGGTTTAAGGGGCGTTATAGATAATTATTTCCATTACTAAACTATTAGATGTACAGTCGTGAAACTTGGTACACAGATTTCTTTCATAAAGCAGAGATTCCCTACATAATGATTTTTACAAAAATCGACCTCCAAGGGGCGTTGAGGGCGCATAAGGGGCGTTATACCTAATTATTTCCATTTTTAAACTATTAGACGTACAGTCTTGAAATTTGGTAAGCGGATTCTCTTTTCATAGAGTACAGATCCCCTACAGATAGGGTTTTGTGAAAATCGACTCCCAAGTGGCGTTGTAGAGAATTAAGTGGCGTTATAGGCAATTAACTCCTTTTTTAAACTATTAGACGTAATCTCGAAATTTAGTAAGCTGATTACATTCATTAAGTAGACATCTGGTATAAGATGGGTTTTGTGAAAATCGTTTCCTAAGTGGCGTTGCGGGGGCTTAAGGATGGTTCTAGATAATTATTTTCATTTTTAAACTATTAGACGTACAGTCTTGAAATTTGATAAGCGGATTCCTTTCATAGAGTACAGATCCCCTACAGAATGAGTTTTGAGAAAATCGACCCCAAGTGGCGTTGTGGAGAATTAAGGGGCTTTGTAGGCAATTAACTTCTTTTTTAAACTATTAGACATAAAATCTTGAAATTGAGTAAGCAGATTCCATTCACTGATTAGTGATCTGTCATAAGATGGGTTTTGTGAAAATCGTTTCCTAAGTGGCGTTGCGGGGGCTTAAGGGGCGTTATAGATATTTATTTCCATTTTTAAACTATTAGACGTACAGTTTTAAAATTTGGTAAGCGAATTCCTTTCATGGTGTAGAGATCCGCTACAAAATAGGTTTGGGGAAAATTGATCCCCAAGGGTAACTGAGGGGGATTAAGGGGTGTAATAGATAAATATTTCCGCTTTTCAACTAATAGAACCACCTGCTTGAAAATTAGAAGGTATTTTCCGTTTATGGAATAAAGTTCCTTTTACAAAGATTTTTACGAAAACGGACCCCCAAAGGAGTGGGGTTGCGTGGGATTAAGGCGTGTTATAGAAAAATTCCTGTTTTTGAATTTAACTCATTTACTTGAAATTTGTAAAACAGTTTTCTTTAGTTGAATAGAGTTCCACTAAGAATGGATTTTACGGAAATCAACTCCAGGGGGAAGCGGGGAGAGTTATTGGAGCGTATTTATAGACAAAATTCCCGTTTTTGAACTGCTAAGACTATAATAATAAAATTTGGTTCGCATGCTTCTTTTGTTGAATTGCAATCCGCTAAGAGTGCTCTGAACGAGGTATTGATGATAAAAATTCCGTTTTTGCTCTGTTAGATTTAGACTTGAAATTTAGAACACATGTTTATTTTATGGAGTAGAGATCCACTGAAAGTTTCTTTGGTGGAAATCCACTTGATTATTAGATTAAGTGAGCGTAAAAAATCGTTCTCCTTCTATTTTAGATATAAATAGAAATTAGATATTATAATTTATGTTCTTTTTACATCAAAGGGCGAGAGTGTAACAGCTATAAATATATTTTTCAATACAATCGAATTCTTAATGCTAGATATCAATAATTAATACATATGTAAACAGTATACATCTATACAACATCGTGAAATACCCAGTGAAGCGGGTGGGTAATGGCTAGTTTTATATGTGCAATTCCATGGGGTCACTGGTAATTATCAAACTTGTTCTTAACTTTGTATTGTTAAATTAATTATAAAGTACATTGTGTAACACTGATAACTTACAAGTGTAATATATCACTGTAAATGTGTATCTTATTTTTTATTACGTACATTTTTTTTGCTTGTTTACTTTTAGTAAATTAATATTTTTTAAAATAATCTTTTGTTTTCGGCTTTTCAATATGCTCGCGACCCCCTCGTAGATGTATCACACCTCCCTAGGGGGGGGGTGCACCCCACAGCTTGAGACACGCTAGTATACGCTATTACTATGTATAGCTCATATAACTTGAAAAGCAGAAATAGGTACATTTTCAATACAAGGCAACATACACATAAGTTTCAAATTTTGTAAGCCAAGTGTATAAAAATTAATATTACAGTAAGATTTTCAAATTTTAGGTAAGAGATATCGTGCAGAATAGTTTTAATCAAATTTTCAAAGCATTTTTCGTATAGTAGGTAGTAGTTTATAAAATAAATAAACCTAGAAACACTAAATAAAACAAATGGGTAATTATGAAATATATAATTCATGTACACAAACATTTATGTAGATATTTCTTAATAAGTATTTGAGTGAATTAAATAAAATATGTCCTTCCGTGTAACGCAGTTGCATTGCTATTGGTAAGGAATATTTTTCATTGATAGATATAAGAATTTTAAATAGAAATAGGCACCAAATGTTTGCAAAATAGGAGAAATGAAAAGAAATCTAGTACAAATTATCTGGAAACATATTTTCATAAAAAAATATCCCCCTTGTGTCTTAAAAAACATTTAAATATACCTTAAAAAGCAGATCATTTTTTAAAAATTTTAAGCACATACACGTATTATTTATTATCTATACATTTAATTCATCGCTTAATCTACATTAAAATCATTTTTCCTCACATTCACTTCATAGTCCTGAAGAGATATTTCCGAGACCTTTTAATTTGCACAAGCAAACACGGATTTTTCTCAAAAGGTTATCTTCGGTTTTTATGAAAAATTTAAAAACTACGAATGTGATTTCGAATAAACAAACATAGTTTCTTCAAAGCAGGAAAAAGATTCCATTGAATTCTTTATAATTATAATTGAATCAGTTAACTACAATAAACAATGAAAATGCTTTAATAAGGTATCCGACTACGTTCGGAACCGTGATTTTGAAAAGTGCATAAATGGGTAATTTTCATGATATTTAGTGTCACTTAGATTAGAATATATGCATAAAATTGTTTTAAGGACATTTTGACAAAAAATGTATTTAAATACATTATTTTGGCAAAAAAACTAACTTAGAATTATACTTTTTTCCAAATGTTCTTCTTTTGTGAAAAATGCTTCTATTAGAATAATATTTTGCCTGTATATAGCTCAGACCTCTGTTCAGAGGCTCAACTAGAATTTTTGAAATATATAACTTAGAAGTGGTTTTATTCATATTTTACGACAATAGAGGGGAGCAATTTTAAGAAAAAAACGTTAATAATTATTTCAATTGGTGGTAACTCTGAAAATAATGTGAATTTTTCAAAAGTTCTAGTTGAACCTCTGTAGAGAGGTCTGAGCAATATACAGGCAAAATATTATAATAATAGAACCATTTTTCACAAAAGGAAAACATTTGGAAAAAATATTATTCTAAGTTAATTTTTTGCCAAAATATTATATTTAAATAATATTTTTGGAAAAATTTCCTTAAAACAATTTTATGCATGTATTCTAATCTGAGTGACACTAAATATCATGAAAAGTATCCATTTATGCGCTTTTTTAAAATCACGGTTCCGAACGTAGTCGGATACCATAAAGCATACGAAGTATCCTGCGTAATTTGCGATTATTCCCCAATATTCCGATTAGTGATGTTTATCAAAAAATCTATTTACGACAGGAATAGTTGTGATGGGTCCTATCCGCGCCTTTTATTAATCTTCTGGAGAAAAATATTTCTTAACTGTTGTATGTTATTAAATCGCTTCCCGGGAAGAAACCAAGATTTATATAAATTTGAGGGCTATTTAAACTCTAGCAAAGTGAGTGTAGGTGTTAGGCTGCTATTAAAGTTAGATTAGAAACGTTACTGTATGGAGTTCTTGAAGAGAAGCCTTATTCCGGGATATCCAGTTATAACAGGCGAGACCTGTCCAGTACAGTTACATCGGATCACAAACAGATAAGTGACACAATTACTTGTCTTAGAAATTTAGAATAGAGATTAAATTGACTGCTTTCTCGGTTTATAACATTTATTATTAGTAAATTGATTGATCAATAAATTTAGTTATTTTTACAACAATGGCTGATCATTCGGAGTCCCGAACTTCACCAGCGACCGCAGGGTCGCGACATAGTTACGGCTGTTATCATCTAATGTCACGTAACATGATCCAAATTTGTAATATATTTTTCTTGCAAAAATTACGTTTCAGAACTAAAAATAAAGTTCTTTGAGTAAAAAACACGTATATTCATTTACCGTACTGAACCCTTACAATTCTGAATGATTTCATGAATGTATCATTTTTCACTTTCGCAAGTAAAATTAAATAGTATCAGTTCTCGGTCATAATTCAGAAGAAAAATTTTGGAATATATTTGATGAAAAATAAAATGATTCAAACAGAAATGAAAAGGACGCTATGCTGCTTTCTATAGAATAAAAATCAAAATGTTATATCAATATTGGAACATTTTTCAAGCTGAAAAAAACATATCAAATTTATGTTCTATTCTTAAGTATTAGGTAAAGACAGCCATGAAACTAACTATATTCTGTATTCATGATGAAGAATACTTTACTACTGTAGATTCCAACGGAAGAAAAAGCGTAAAAAATAAACGAAAAATACCTTTAGTGCGTTTTCTAGATGGAACAACAGCCACGAAGTACAGAAATCAGACGTTCATGGCCCTAATATATTGCGCTCAAACCATCTGTTGTTGTTGACAACAACAAATACACCATTTAGTTGTCAATTTTCTATATTTTCGTAAATTTAAAAAAAAATAATTTTCTTAGCAATTTTTTAAATAAATACACATTTACTTTTCATAAACAATTATTTGGGCATCTGATCATTCTGATATCAGATTGAATATACTGACAGAATAATAGATTTGGATCAATAAGTTTGAATTAAAATTGAAATTCGATGTATGTCTACAGTTTTAAAACTGCGCTATTGTTATAAAACTCCGGAACTTACCGCAGAAGTGTTACGTGTGAATCATACTTTATTTTCCCCAGAAACTTATAAATAATGACACCAAGTTTTATATTTTAGTTTTGTTTACTTTAAAACCTTTTCCTACTCATAAGAAAATAATTTATCTTAGAATTGGGGTTTATGCTCTTTAATATATATTTTTATGAGTTTCATTTAAACAGTCTTCAAAAATTGAACGGATAATCTATACACAAAGTTTTACTGTATATTCTTATATCAGAATGAATAAGAAATTCTGGAGGCTAATTTATTAATTTATCCAAATTTTAAATTTGAAGATTCAGAAAAGGAAAGGTAAGTTATCATCAGTAAATAAAATTTTTAACTGAAATAAAAATCTTTCTACGTTATATTATGCATTTAAGTAATTGGTTTTTCAAGTATCTCATCACCAGATTGAAAGAAAATCTAATGACCCCAATTAGTTCCCTTTTTTTGTTTTATTAGCTATTTTTCGAGTTAGTTTTAATTTTATAAAATTAGTTAGTTAAATATTCATAAAATGATTCTAGATTCAAAAGCTCATCCGTATCAATTTGTATGGTCTCTATATTTCTTTCGAACTATGTTATTGAGATTAGTCTAAATTTCTTTTGATACCACTTACGCTTCACAATTAGTGAACGTTTCAAAAATTCCTCCGAAATTAGTAACAAAATATTGAGAATAATTTCATATTTAACCAAGTTACATATGAATTTTCCCGAAATGATATGTTCATCATTTATATAGAGTACTGTCGCGGTTTTAGGGGACTGTAAGACGGCTTTTGGTATAACTTGGAGGCACAAAAGGTCTTACCCAAACTCATTACAAACTATATAAAAGATACTATTTATGGTTGGATTAAATCATTTCTGGATCTCAGTGCCTTATATCCTGCTCTATTAACTGTCATCGTTCCATCTTGTATACACAGAAGGCTTGGAGAAAGAAATGGAATTCTATTTTGGATAAGTCGATTAGAATTTCTAGTCCCCTTTACCTAGAGCAGTCAGCGTGGCCTACTTTGGACTTGCTACTGTCATAAGTATTTACAAAGTTATTTATATAAAATGGGAATGACAGATTCAGATTCATACCCACTTTGTAATAACCATGACTGGAGATCACCTCAATATAAGTCTGATGTTTTATAGTGTCTTTTTTCGAGTGTAATTGACTGTGCCTTTGTGAACTGTTTTTATCGTTTTTCATTGTATTGAGTTACTCATCGATTTATGACTGAAAGGTTGGTCATAAAAGAGTTTAAATCTTCATCCGATTAAAGATCCTAGCATTTGAATGTATTTTCAGAGTGAGAAAGATAAATGGTTAGAACTATGATTTTTACTTAAATGGAAGGAAAATATTTTATACTTCAGAGGAAATTAATGAAATTAATGTACAATTTGATAGATAATTAGATTGGGAATAGCCTTTTGAATTTTGATTCATGTTTAAAAGATCAAGGTAATAAGAATTATAGGTTATGCATTGCTTTGATTTCCTTTCAATTTTAGAATTATAATTTTTAAAACGAGGCTTAAAAGTTCCGGACTTAAGAAAAGAAAACGAGTAAATTCGTTTCAATTTAGACGGATAAAACACATTCTTTTTTACGTAACTCTTTCATATTTTTTATTATCAAGTGAATTCAGGTCTTTCAAAATTTTGGCTTTTCCCCAGAAATCTTTTTTAAGACTCCTTACGTCTTATTTGTCATTTGAAAGCGAAGAAGTACTACAACAAATGTCCACGTCATTTATTTATTATCCAAAATTGAGAGGTACTTTGTTAACAGACTTAATTGTTACCATAATGCGACTTCAATAAAAACCGAAATTCTTGAATGTTGAAAATAATAGAGTTCCTTTTCTTAAAGTTTTACTCTAAGTATAAACCCAGACGGATGATGCTATCAGGTAAATTTTTGCTTGAAAAGGCTTATATTTTATCATACTGCATCGTCAATAAGTTTTAAATTTTAGCATGTTCTGCAAATATTTGTATTTTAAAATTTATCATATGCATTTAATTATAGGTATACGTCTGTCTCGTGTTACGTATACTTTTAGAGCTAGCTAAAATTTTGTAATCAGATTGTTGGAGAGAACTTTTTCGTTTAAATTAGGATTGTAAGTGTTAGATATATTTCATCACCTAAAGAAATAAGTGACTCAACTGAAATTTTATCCAATTCGATCTATGAAACATAAATAGCTACATGATATAAATTCTAAAAATACTTTTTATTTGACTTTGGAAAATTTTTTTTTGATTCGTGGTAAGGAATTTCTTACATTTCAAAGACACAGCAAATTTTTTTTGCAACCTATGTCTCTTTCATCTACTGAATTTTGACAAAAATAATGCACTAGCGGGAAATAATTAGAAACATTTTAGATAAACCTCACAAAACTATAATTATTAAATAAAAACAGGTACATATTAATAATATTAAACACTTTTTCAAATAAAGGGAGTGCAAAATTTTTAAAAATAGGTGGTATAAATTTTGTACCATCACGCTTCAAGCACCATGATAGTTTTGGAAACATGATTTTTTCTTCCATAGGCACAATTGAACTTTGCAAACACAACACATCCATTCTGTAGAAATAGCAGCACATCTTTTCTCGTGGATCTTTCTGGCCGGTGGTCAATTATTTTTTTAAATCCCTTTTTTTACAAAAACTTAGAAATTTGCAAAAATTAAGCGATAAAAATAAGGTCCAAAAACATTAAAGCAAAAAAAAAAGAGATAATTATGGACTCTACAAATGCAAATGTAATCCGTTCTTAGAACGGGTAGCTTTAGCTAGTTATTTTATAATCGGAAGATAAATAAATACATTTCTTCTTCTTATACTGTTATTTATCTTATATATTAAAATATTTTCAGTTTTTCCTAATCTGATGTTGTAAAATTGATTTTTATTTAGTCCCAATTTATTTAATGTTAGATTTAATTTTAAATATTCTATTCTATACATTATTTTATTTTACCTAGTTTTTATTTAGTCAACATATGTAATAAGCGTATTAATTGCATTTATTTTTTCTTGAACATGAGCTAATGCTCATTCAGGACATTTGTATAATTTTGTTTGTATGTATCGCAGGAAAATGATGAAATTAGGAATCTCATCAAATCCCTATGGGAGATGATCACCTGACGGTAGATGTTAAAATAACGTCTCTTCAAGGTGATTTCCCTAATAAAAGTAAGGGATTTGAACAAATCCTTGAGCTGTTTCAGTGAAATGATGAAATAATATTGTCACGAGTTTAAAAGTATTTATTTAAAAAATATGGTGCATTATTAAACGCAGAAGTAAGTAATACAACAAAGGTCAATGAAATACAAATTATTTATTTGAAACTAATTAACAGATAATTAGAAAATTAGGCTGGTATTTTTTGACGTATAACATCTTTCCCCTCAGTTGCTTACGCACTAAAATATCAATCCCTATGTTAATCCTATGGAGCCATTTTTTAAAGATATGGGGTTGATGTTTAGGGTATCGATAGTACTACCTGTATGGTCGGGGAGTACAAGGACTCGACCCCCTAGGTGTCAACCCCCGTATAGCATTTTGCCAATGCAAATCCCGACTATTTCATTTCATCATTTCACTGAAAAAGTTCAGGGATTTGATAAAATCACTTACTTTCATCAGGGAAATTACCTTGAAGAGACATTATTTTAACTACTACCGTCAAGTGATCATCTCCCTTAGAGATTTCATTAAATTCCTAATTTCTCCATTTCCCTGCGACATTTGAACTACACTGCTGGACAATTGCTAAGAACGGATAACACTATCATCCATAGCAACCACAAAATAAAAGGAAGCAAAATGTGGAAAATTAGAATAAGTGCGGGATATTAGTAAGAAGAAGTATGAGTATGCAAATTTTTCTTCCACGTCTGTTCATCACGTGATAGCGTTCATAAGAGCTTTAAAGGTTTTGACGCGTGTGGACAGTTGTTGTTTCAAGCCAAAGTTTTACAGGAAAGATTTAATAGACGAACTTAAAATTTTTGACATGTCTTCCCGCATCACATAGAGGATTTTATGCGTGGCCGAATTATTGGAAAGATCGAAGAAGGGCGAAAAATAACAGATGTTGCCAGGGAGTTCGACATCGCTCACAGCGTTGTTCCACGGCTGTGGAAGTCATTTAAAACTACTGGAATGTGTAGTAGACAGCACGGGGGAGGTCGTGTTAGAAGTACGACGCCTGCAGAAGACAGATATATCGTCCTATCAGCAAAAAGGAACAGGCACGCCACAGCTCAGCAGATTGTAAATCAGTTTCTTGCTGCCTCATGAAAGCAGATCTCCCGAAAAACTGTTGCCAGACGTTTGAGGGGAGGAGGACTATACGCACGCAGACCTGTTGTGTGTGTCCCATTGACCAGACAGCACCGTACTGCCCGTTTGCAATGGTGTCGTGAGCATCACAATTGGACTGAACAGGATGAGAGTAGGTTCAGTCTGTCATCGGATTGTAGACGCCTACTGATCTGGCGCGAGAGTGGTACTGCTTATCGTCCAGAAAATATCCAGGAAAAGAACCAATATCCGACTTGCAGTATCATGGTGTGGGCCGGCATCATGATCAATGGCCGCACGCGCCTACATGTGGTTGCGAATGGGACTATGACGGGCCAACGATACATTGATGAAGTTCTACTTCCTCATGTTCGTCTTTCCCGTGGTGCTGTCGGTGATAAATTTGTTTTTATGGACGACAAAGCAACATGTCATCGAACACTCGCTGTTTAGGATTGTTTAGACAGCGAGGGTATTCAACGTCTCGTATGGCCAGCGCGTTCTCCAGATCTAAACCCCATTGAAAATGTGTGGGATGCTTTGGGGAGGCAAGTTGCTGGTCGAAACTATCCTCCGACAAACAAGAACACCCTCATCCGTGCACTCACAGAGGAATGGGATAAATTGCTTCAACAGCTGCTGGATAATGTTGTGCAAAGTACTGATACCTTTCTTTAAGGTGCCTGGGGACGACGTACTCAGATCAAATGAACATTTTTTTCTTTCAGATGTTTCACAGCTTTTGTACTTTCAGAACAATAAATACTCTTTATTCCACGGTGGACATATCCCGCCTCACTTAATGATACCTTTCTTTAAGGTGCCTGCTGACTTTTTAGATTGTGCGTGTGTGGAATATACACTGGCCTCAAAAAGTTTCAACATGTTTTTCTCCGTAACAATACATAGTTTCACGATCAAATGAACAACTTTTATTTTATAGAAAAGAACGTATATTTATGAGTGAGAGAAAAATTTTTTCTTTCAGATCGTTTCAATTCAGCAGTTGGATGGATGGAAATGGGATTGTCGCAGGCTGATGTTTAGACGTCTCAATGTGTCTCGTAGTGTTGTTACCAATCCGAAGATTCTGTGTCCAGAAGACCTGTTCCAGGCCGAACAATACAAACCTACCGTTTTTAGCTCTTTCGGCACGAAGGAGAAGAACTACTACTGTGCCGCAGCTCGTTGCAGACCACTTTCAAGCATCAGGAAGAAGAATCTCCGCTACTACGGTGCGAAATCGTCTTGAACAGGTCTGTGGCAACTATATTTTAACGGACTACGAAGGAAGGCCTCATGTTTCTCGCAACAATTAATGTTATGATTTACAATACAGTGAGCAATTTGATACCATCAATCCAACACTGTTGAAAGACACAGTTATAGAGGTGGTGGAATCCTGGTTTAGCAGGGATTGTGGCCACACAGCATGTGTTCCATGGAGGAACCGTAACTGGTCTTAGATATCGGGATGAGATCCTTGATCCATATGTCCGCCCATATGCTGCTGCTATTGGTAAAAGATGGATGTGGTCCGCGTATCTGGAAGATCACGGTTTGGAACGAATGGAATGGCCAGCATCTCCAGACCTGAATCCGATAGAACATCTTTGGGACTATCTTGGCAGAGAGGTTACTGCTTTAAAATCCTCCTCCAAGGTCGTTACATGAGGAAACAATATGGTCTTCGCTTCTATTCACGTTAAACAGCATGGGAAATCGATGCCAATGCATTCAAGATGCATTGAAACATTTTAACATAACACTGTGATGTGCTGTTTTTCAAGAATGGATTAGAATATCGTTTTTGAAAAGTAATAAAAACGTTTCTACATTCTACTTTGTAGAATAACGTTAAATTATGTTTTAAGATGCCATTTATAGAATAGGTAATAAAAACGTATAATAACGCCTAAAAGTTTGATATACTTAAGCCATTTTTTAACTGTCTTGTTTTTATAGTTTTTGTTTGTTTTATTATGGTTTATTAATAAAGCTTTCTCATAATTTAGCTACCATTAATAGCTTCATTTGATTAACTAGGTACATTTTATGTGTTCTTAGATCACATTTTTTTTATAAACATATTTAACACTTAAGAAATCCTATTAGTGGTCTGCGGGATTTAAATTATGAACTTACTGGTCCTTGAGGTCAAAAAGTTTGGCGACCGCTCATTTAATAAATATTATTTTTAAAAAATGTAACTTCTTACAAGAAATAAACATGTCCATTATTGCGAAAAAATAAGCGGAATGCATTTTGTATTTGTGAAGAAGATGGCCTTTAACAGCGTGGTGTTACATTTTTCGGACTCTTATATTTTCATACTAGTAATGCAGAGAGAGAGAGAGAGAGAGATGTGAGGTACTAATTATTTAAGATTGACTTATTTAGTTACATAATGAATGTACTTCTCTGATTTGTATCCAATGTCACAAGAATCCCTTTCACTTACATTTAAAAATACAGTTATTACCAAAAAATACCTCTCAACGAACTCACAGCTGATAAAAGATGAACCACTGCATAAGCCCATTGCACACAATTAGCTTCTGACATCTGTCGGAAACTTAAGTTACTGCTAGGAGTTGACCTATGAAGTGGTTTATAGAATGCACCGTCCAGCATCAATTTCTGAGGCATTCAAACAAGTGGTACGTTTTATGCACCACCACACAATAAATTGATAAGAATTAGTGGTACAGCATATGTACCACCAAGCATGAAAAAAGAGATATATATTCAGATTCTAATAAAACTAAATCCTCTTTTAGAAATGATTTTAGATAGAAACGCCCCCTCCCATATATATACATATATTTGATTTGATCTGATTTTAATTTACGTCCCACTGTGAAGCAACACAGAGTTCATCGGTCATGTGACGAAGACGACACCCGAGCTGGCACAACTCTCTCCTATCTACCCCATCTCGCAAATGGGAGAGGACTTTGAATCACGACAGATTTAACGTTCATCAATCACTTTACACTTCGGGTATTTATGAGGGTCATTCTGAAATTTTTGAGATACAACTAGGTTTTAAAAGTAGAAGTATTTTTCCTACAGATTAAATGCCTCAAACCATTCATTTCTTGGAATTGATGAAAAAATGCATTTATAGCCACATCAGTTTCTTCTTCTGAATTGAAACGACGTCCATGTAAGTTCTTTTTTTAGATTAAAATATAATCAAAAGCACGCATAGCTAGATACGGAGAATAAGGTAAATGGTCTATCATTTTAGTTTTTTTTGTTTAAGAAACTCAACTGTTAATCCGGTTTTATGGGAAGAGGCATCGCCTTGGTGAAGCATTAGTCCCCTAACACATTCACTTCTTAGAGAATTTCTGGAAGACATTTAGTAGTATACCAGTTTGCTGTTACTGTCTTCTGTCCTTCCAACTTGAAGGCTTTGACCAATCACGTATTTTTGAAGAAAACGGCATACATTACTTTTTTCCTTGCTCGTCGTCTTTTCACCATTGTCGGCAGGGAATCATCTTCAAAGACTCATACGTTGCTTTCTTGACCTGTTGGAAAGTCGAAAAACGATATATACGTTTCATCACCCGTGATAGTTTTAGAAATGATGTTGTGGCCACCATCGTTTTGCAATTTAAAGATTTTTTACTGATTCTGACATGCTCCTCATTTTAGAGCTCACTTTCTTTTAGGGTATCCAACGAAAACGACTTTTTTCATTTGTGATTCTTCGTGAATAATTTTGTTTACGGCTGCGGATCCAATGCTAAATCCCTTCAGTACCATTTGGTAGGTATAGCGATTATCATCCATTAACATGTTTCGTATGGTGACACATTATCCAAGATTATTGCCGCCAGCGGCCATCCTGTAAGTTCTTCGTCCTGAAGAAAATTGCGACTCTATAACAATCTTTAAACCATCTGAAAATACCATAGCATGACATGGGGATTTATCACTGGTCTTTGCAGCCGTTGAATGTGCATTCGTCTTGATTTAACCCAGCTTTAAAATCATAGAAAATCACAGCACGATAATGTTCTCGCGTCAACTCCCTTTTCTCTTCTCTCTATAATTTATTTTGCGCTAAACAACTTGAAGTAAGTCAGTTAAAAATCGTCTGCTGAGTTAAAATATATACTTTGTATATTTTAAAATTAAATCGTTAATTCTTTTTTGAAACTTCTCGTCTGCGCGTTTCTCAAAAGCTTCAGAGTACCCTCGTATATACATATATACTAAACACATATATATATGAGTTTGAATTTCTTAACAACTTAAAAATAATCATGATTAAATGGAATAAATAAAAATGTTATTTATATTTTTATTTGACTAATATTTCCTTAATTGCGAAGCTCTTTAAACATATCCTGAATGTAGTTAATTCAATTAGATTAAATATTCTGAGTTAAATCATGATTGAATATTTTTGATTTATAAAAATTTTCATTGTAAGTGGTAATCAGGTTGAACAATATTTTTTGACGAATCAGATTGGTATCATACCTTTGCAAACCTAGTACTTTCCCCAGGAGTTGATATAGCTTTTTAGAGCAGCACCACATAGGCGATACCAATTACCGCAAGTAATTTTGACGCCCATTTTTTCCCCAGAGGGAAGCACCTGGGCTCTGACGATGCGAAATTGTGCGAAGGAATTTCATTTTGTCGAGAAAGAACCCAAGCCAAACATACACTCAAGGGATTTTTTACATGCCACATAATCATACGACATGGACATTAGCATACAACATTTTCCCGTCTGAAAATGTGCTTCTCGTTTAGTACAGGCCCTTCTACATTTGGCAGCGGCCGCGGTAGCCTAGTGGTCAAGGTATCGGATCGTGGATGGTTTTTCACGTTCGAGGCCAGTACCACTAAAGACCCGCCGTGTAGGGGAGCGACGCACGTTAAATCCGTCGAGAGCTCAAACGTCCTCACGTTAGTGTGGTAGTTAAGAGTGGGGGTTCCAGCTCAGGTGTCGCCCTCGTCACTTGACCATGGTTCAAAATTGCGTGGTCCGTCGCCAAAAGCCCTCGTGTAGATGAACATTGCGACGTTAATATTCACTCACTCACTGGGGTATTACTGTATTTGAAAAATACTGATAATGCTATTTTTCAATTCCTACTATTAGTTCACTTTCTTTTTATATATATATATATATATATATATATATATATATATATATGAACAAGATATATATATATATATATATATATATATATATACATATATATATCTTGTTCAATTTTTCAATCGTTAGTAAGATATTTTATATGCACCCATTCAAGTTCAAATACATTTTTTAAACTTGTAGTGGATGACACTTGTTGTTAATATAGTTTTTTCAAACATTAATTTATTATTTAGACTAAAAAATGAATAAATAGTAACAAAAATAATAGTCCAACAGCATATATGGAAAGAAAAATCGTTCGTTGTGTTCCTAGATAGCGCAATGGATAGTGCGTTGGATTTCTATTCTAAAGGTCGAGGGTTCGAGTTCCTCCTGGGTTGCCTTAATTTCTGAGAATGTGAGTTCTTTTTCACTGTACTATTTTGTTAGAATAATTAAATTTAATGAATGAATAAATAGTAACAAAAAATAGTATAACCCCCTATATAGAAAGGAAAATGGAAAATCGCTTTCTATTTTGTCACTAAATAGTGTGATTCCGTCATATGTATATACATATTTATATTAACTGTAACTTTAATAAAAAGTAACTAAAATACAATTTTTCTTTGTTGGTCTAAGATGGAATTGTCTTAAAATTTTTTTTATTACCTGTTTTACACGGTCTAAATCTCAATGTTTTTCCAATTTGTGTACTAAGTGTTATGAAAAACACGGAATTTCAAATACAAAAGGGTAAAGAACAAAAACATCTATGCTACCATAACTCAAAACATAATCAACAAAGTTAAGGCATTGGAAAACAAATATGGAAAAGAAACACGAAGGAAAACTGTAGTTTAGTTGGTACGTCAAGGTCATTTTTCACAAGCCAGTTATTTTTGAGTTACGTCAGTGCTGCGTTTAACAGGTGATATCATTATTGTTCTGAAACAGGTCATTAAGTTCACTTAAGCTATTTATAATGCAACACTAACAAGTTGGGGAAAGCGTACTCAACTCTCAGGCAATTATTTACTAAGTTTACTTCACTATGTGAAAAAAGAGCTTTTTTTAAAAAAAAATCTTTATTCTAGGATTTCTTAGCAGCTTCTTAAAGAGCTAAATAGAAATTTAGTAGAACGCCGTTTATCCGTACGTTTATTATCCGGAGCAGTGTTTTTTGAGCCCTTGCAGCAAAAAAATCAGGAATCAGAGACCTTGAAGCGAAAAAAGGAAGGTGTACAGCGGTACAGCGAAAAATAAGTGATTATTTTCCACAACAAATGTAAAATTGCGACATTTTGCATATATTTTGCTTTTCCTTCAAGCTCATTTCCCGTATGTGATGATTTTCAATATTCGTATAGTGTTCGGTTTCATATACTGCATGGATCGCATTCGGTTTTCGGTTATCCGGACGGTGTTCAGTCCGAAATGAATCGGATAAACGACGTTCTACTGTACTGTGAAATACGTTTAACGCGAAAACGCTTAAGACGAAATATCGGTCAACACGAAAAAGTACATTGTTCCCAACAAACTGCATGTAATTATTTTCATGCATTTTTCGCTTAACACGAAAAGATTTCCTTTCGGCGAATGAACAAAATACGGAAAACACCAGACGGATTGTATTGTCCTATTGCATTATTGGAAGAATCCATTTTAGTAGAGATGAAGATAATGTGTGTACACAGCCCCAATTAAGACTACACAGTACCCTAAAAATTTCATTTTTACCGAAAAATATTTTTGTGCATTTTCTGGTGGCCCATATCATTGAGAAGCTTGCCACGAAATTTCAGATCGGTTAGCAAATTAGTTTTTAAGATATTTGAAGTTTTATGAGCTACGGTTTTGGTTTCGGTTTCATTTTAAAGCATTTTTCCACTCTTAAATTGAATTAATTAAAAATATTTTTGAGCTTTTAGTTTGAAATGGTTATTAAGTCCAATTTTCATTAATAAAATCATTTCTGCTTGATTATGTTTTGAGTTTTTTGAGTTCTCATAATTAATTAATTAAGATTAATTTCATGGCCAAATTTTGCTTTAAAAATAGTTTATATAACTTAAAAGCTTTATCATTAATTTTTTACTGTAGAGAAAATGCCGTGGCAAATGCATCCTCAGGTTTCTGTGAGAAACAATATTTCGAAGAGATGGAATTCTACTGAAATTGATGTATCTAAAAATCAGTCCTCAGCTGATTCTACAATTAGACTTCCGAATACAAGTATTCTGAATTCATATGATGCAGATGTAACTGAATATTTCCTTGATGTATATACCAAACTGCATTATACTAAACATATTGTAGTACTATATTTTAGTATTTTAAAGTCGTACCACAAGAGCTAAAACTTCCTTATCAATATTATGCAAAAATATTTTTTGAATTAAAAATAAAATTTTCAGTCATATTTACTAAAAAATAGTGTTTTAATGCAGAACATACATTGGAAAACAACATGTTAAAAAATTAGAGCTTTACGGGCATTATAAGTTTTTGTTTTATGACTTTACAAACTTTAAATGCGTTTTTCTCAGACTTTGAATTTTGAAAAGGTATAAGTGTTTTCTAATCCCTAAGGCATTTTTTTCCTGTTCAAGATAGAGCCTTGAATTTTTTTTTGTGTATACTCCCAAACGTATGTTCTATAAAAATTAGTATGGATTTAGGGCTGAGATCTCTAGTTATTTTTCTAAAAAATGCTAAATTTGATATTTTAAAAATTTTCGTGTTTTTTCCAGGTTTTTCTAGAAAAATAACTATTAAAAATCAACAAGAGAATAGATTTTCAAATCCATACTAACTTTTGTTTGTAATAACCTAAGAAACAAATAACTTAAAATGACTAAAAAATTTTAAAAATTGTGTATTTTATAAAAGTTTGAAAAACACTTCAAAAATTCCCAATTTTTTAAAATTGTAAAATAATGGCTGGTCAAACTGACTTTTTACTTACAGAATCATCTTAATAATATAATCTAAATATAAAGCTTCAGTTATTTCTACTGTAACTGTCCCCAAACAAATTTTTTAAAAAAGGGTACCTTGTAGCCTTAGGCAAACAATGACATTTTGGATATATCGTTGATACAGATTTCGTTGACGAAAATCAAATAATGCAGCTTCTGTTCCCTCGTCATCCGAAATGACGAATATCAAGAAAAGTATGCGGAGTTAATTAGACGCACATTCCAAAGGTGAAATCAACGACTAAATGGATAGTATCGAACAATTTGTTGACAATTTGATGCTAAAAAAGCAATGCAAAGAAAATTTTTTTTTTGCAAGAAAGCAAATTTTCCAAAAACTCAATAAATGTTTTGTTTTTCAAAATATTTGAAAATTTTGTATTAAATTTCTTCAAGTTTTTGTGAATGTTTTTGTTTTCTGGATTTTTTAAATACATACATATATATGTATACCTAAATGAATAAAGTAAACTCTAATAAACTTGATTTTGTTAACAGATATTTTTTTCTTGTAATACCCTTTAACACGAAAAAATATTTCAGTCCCTTCAGTTTCGTGTTAAGCGATTTTCACCGTATGTTCAAGGTCAACAGCATGGTTGCTACATAAAGATATCTAATTATTCGTATGTGTATATATATATATATATATATATATATATATATATATATATATATATATACTGAATATTTCTTCAATAACAATATATTAATAAAATTAATGGAATTAAAAGAATCTATAGATGTAAAATATCCTAGAGAAAATAATAGGCATACAGACAAATTAATGGATAAAATATGAATAACTCTGAGAAAGACTTAAGTGTCAACTAAATTAAATATTTCATGTTTGTATTAAACAAACAATGTCAAACAATAGTTTTAAAGTATAATGATTATACTTTATTAATGATGATACTAAGTATAATGATTATACTTAAATATTGCGATTATCCCATAATGGTGAAAAAAAAACTTTAAAAATATTGTTACAATTTTGTACATTTTATTTGTGTGAATTCAGGCTTTCAACGTTAACAAATATAAAAAAATATCGAAACTTTTAAAAGCAGAGGACGAAATGAGAATGGCATTACCATTTTTATGACCAAATATAAAATAAATTATCAAGAACTATCAAGCTCAAATTTCGCATTAAATGTATTCTTAAAATTAATTTGTAATTAATTACTCAATAAACATTCCGTTTTCTTTGCCGTACATATTATTTTATTTAACATTGAAAATTATTATCATAAACCATTTTACAAAGTGTATTATGGAAAAGTAAAATTCTTTTAAGGTTATTTTATTGTTAGTGTGCCGCCAAATTTTGAAATTGTTAAAAGTGTATCACAACAACAACAAAAGGTTGAGAATCACTGCTGTGAGACAAAAAATGGCATCGAAAAAGAACATTTCACAAAAGTTTAATGTTATTTGACATGTTAATGAGAGTGACATTGGTCAAAATACTGAACGTCAATAGTGTGTTTTGTTCGTCTAATAAGAATGTGGCTTGTACAGCTGTACAAGCACCGCAACATGCTCTAATACTGTTAATGAGGCTATTGATCAATGAATGTGCGGTAGTTATTCCCATTACTTCAAAAGAGCTGATTTTAATAACTGAAGGGGGTTGTTGATAAGCAATAGTTCTTTCTAGAGCATGTCACTGGTGCTCTATGGGACTGAGGTCTGGAGTTTCTCGTTGATCAGACCTTACATTGAACATCTTTTTCCAGATAATCATCGACAAGTGCATTTCTGTGGGGTTTAAGGAGGAGGGGGGAGGTTCTTTTCCATAAAAATTAATTATTCTCCTACAGCTCCTCTATAACAGTGATCCCCAACCCTCGGTCAACAGACCGGTACTGGTCCGTAGATCAAATGGTACCGGGCCTCCCATGGAAAATTAAATTACTTCTATTTTATTTACTGAGGTGTATTTATAACGGGTTTGTGCAAATTTCCGCTGAAATCACTTTATATTTCATGCTAAATAACTTAATATTCATTTTTTAGTGTAACTGTATTTTATTCTGAAGGCATATTTAGATATAATTAAATTAAAATTATTAAATCAAAACAATCCAAAAAATATAGATAATGAATTCCCCCTCCCCTTCAGTGGCCCGTGGTAAAATTATCAAACATTGACCGGACCGCGGCGATAAAAAGTTTGAGGAGCACTGCTCTATAAAGTTACTCATAGGGTCGAGAATCTCCCCCTTATAGCGTTTTACCGTTACTGTACTAGCAAAGAAGATATGGAGTGGTGTACTTATGTCCAATATATTATTCATCCCTATTCAAGGATGTCATTGTCTCCAAAACGATAGATTTTTCAAATGTTTTCAGGGTGATAATATGTCCCAAGTTTTCTTCAGATTAAAACCCACTGAGAATTGTTTTGTCTTCTGAATCGCGATTTGTCCAGTGGCGGGGGGGGGGGAGGGCCAAGATTCTAGGGAGCTCAAAGCTGATGTTATATTATGGTTTTGCAATCATTTGTAAGATCCGACTTGGAGCTCAAAATCTGAATTTGCAGGGGAGGGAGCCTAATATTTTCCGTTACGCTACTGGATTCGTTAGTAAAGCGAACATGGCACCAATCTTTCTCTATCCAAGAGTTGGTGTTCACAGCTTCAAGATAGACAGGCTCTCTTGTGAAACTGGGAAGTAGAGCACACATCACTGATTTTCGAGCGTAAAGGCTCGTCTCAGCTAGCTGTCTATATACGGCTTGTTTCGATACAGCTGTTCCAGACTTAGCAGCGACGTCTCGAGACAGCGTCCTAGAAGTAATACCTTCATGATGGTATGCATTTGAATCCCTATAGTGAACCTCTACAGATGTCGTGACTCTTCTGCGATCTTTTCCAGTCCTCCTAGTGATCGTACCTGTTGTCTGAAACTGTTGCAATAATTTAGAGATCACCATACGGTACACTTTTAGCCATTGAAAAAATTTATCTGATATTAGCATAGGGAACAAACACAACGTCCATACGTAGAGGAGAAACCTTTATTCCAGATACTTTAACAAACTTGGAAGAACACTTAAGGCAACCATTTGCCTATCATGGTAATCCAAAAGTCACTCTATCGGATAAAAATACCGAGATTTAACTGGCTAATTCTTTTGATATTAATCAACAAGCTTTACTCTGCAATGTTGAGTCTTGTAATCTATTTATATATATATAAGGAATAAATCACCAATACCATCAGCATATGATGTAGTGACTCAAGAAAGAAGGAACACTCTCTGGTATTACACAGCAGTCAGAGCTCTTGAGAACATACATGTAATTGGGATCACCCAGAGAGATTCCATTCCAAATTATGTTCTCTCCTGTGTAATTGTATCTTTTAACAGAGTCACATATCAAAAGTATAAGGTGCCTATTCTTTTCAGTTCAATGTACAACTCAAATCAGTCCCCAAAGTAAACTGGATCTTGTCTGCGAAGAATACAAAAGCCTATTGTCGTCTGGTTCAGGAACTATATACTCTTGCCCAATGGCATAACGTACACACCTGCAGCCCTCGTGTCGTGGGGGTAGGGGCATGATTGTAAAGTGACCAAAGGTTTTGGCTTAGCAATCCTCTGTAATACCTGAATTGGGGTCCAAACCCACTTTGCTGGAGAGCCCTAGTGTTCTCCGTTATGCTATTGATCTTGCCCGATGTGAATGGGAATGCAAGTCTGATGTATATTTACCCAATGTAAACGATTAAGAGATATACACTCCTCGTAAGGGGTGGGTCATCTTAAAGAGAGGCATCTTGCATCTTTGTCATCCCTATTGCCACACAACGATCTGGAATGAGTTGTAATGCACTAGAGTTCCTCTTCTTTCAGCTCGAAAGAGCATCTTGCGCAAAGACTGTAATCATATGAAGTATGGAGAACAACTGGCCTTCTTGATACTGAATTTTCATCTGGTTTATTCAAGAGTCTTGGAGGTAAAATTGAAATAATTTAACATCTAGTTTTTTTTGTTTTAATGACTTTTTAATATAGAAACTTATTGCGAAAGTGCTGGCAATAAAAAGTTCACTGAATTCAACAAAACATCAGATATCAATTCTGCCTGATCTGTGTGAACCGGTTATTCCTAACTTTGGAACGTCATAATTACGAACACAGTCATAAGTAACACAGTTCTAGAGAAAAAAAATTATTTTAATGCTTCGTGTTAAAAAGCATACTTTTAACAGGAAAGTGTACTTTTAATCGCAAAAGTTATAGTTAATGTTATTAAGTTTTATCATTGAATCATTTTCTGTTAAAAAGACATCATAATGAAACATAAAAACGTTGTTTTTTTTGCCTTTTTTGTATTAAGTATGTATTTTTCGTGAGTTATTCACTTCTTAAAAATAAAAATTAATTTGGTAATACGGAAAAATAATAATGCATTGAAATGACTTGTTGAGAAAATTTCATTGTCCTCATAAAAATTTAATAATTTTCTTTATGCTTCAAGTTAGTTGCGAATGTTTTGCTTTATATAATATTTTGAGCCTACTTATAATAAAAAAGTTGTATATTGTAACGTTAGCAAAAATTCTGCAAATGCGGAATTTAATCTCCCTTATACTATCATTTAATACATAGTAAATTTAAAATATAAGCTTAATTTCTTAAATTCTGTAGGATAAAAACAGCTTATATTACGTTGATATTTGGGATTCGAAATTTTACATCACAATTATATTTAGCTCACATAAACTCAGTGTTTTATTTTACAATTACTCGTCAGTTCAACTGTCATACCAATAAACGAGTAATAATAATAATAATAATAAAATTTTAAGTCAATTCCTATTTAGGTCAATAAAGAAAAATTCTATTTTAGTTATTTTTTATTAAATAATTACAATTAATATAAATATGTATATGAATATGACAGAACCACAATATTAAGTGGCAAGACACCTTTTAAATTAACATTAAAAGCTTTTTAACCGCATTAAATTTGTAGTTAATATTTTAATGAAAGTTGAATAATTGAGTGAATATTAACGTCGCAATGTTTAGCTACACGAACGCTTTTTAATAAAAGTTGACTATAACAAGTAACAATTTATCTTAAAACCAGTGTAAAAGGAATGTTGACGTCTGACTAGCATATGATTATTCAGATTAAATTAAACCTTCATCACTAATTAAACAAAAGATGTTTTATCCAATGGTACTGCCATCTAGAGGAATAATATCGAGTGTGAAATATATATCTCTCTTAAACTATAATTAATTAATTAAATTAAATTCATGAATTCATATTATATTTGAAAAAACTGTAGCATCAAGCATCATCCATTGCAAGTGTAAAAAAATGTATTTGAACTTGATTGGATGGATAAAAAGTATTTTATTAAAACGATTGGAAATTTGAACAAGATATATATATATATATAAATATATATGGGAAGAGTGTGAACTAATAGAATGAATTGAAAAATAATAGGCAAATATGAAAATAAATTTTATCTATGGCAAACATTTTTGTATATTAACATAAAAAACTTACAAAAACATTTCTCACATATTTTTAGAATATAATAATGTTAAATTGGAAGACAAGATTTTTTAATTAACATTAAAAGTGAATAATTAATTAATAGAGTGTTTTAAAGCCACACAAATAATTACAAAATATATAAGAATAAGCATCATCATCCTATAATATAAATGTGCTTATGTTTATAATATTATAAGCGAAATTTGAGTTAAAGGTTCCCGATGGAATATTCAGCAAGAAAAATTAATACACTTAGAAAAATTATGCAATACAATTGACTCTTTGAAATTAAATTTATAACATTAACTAAAATCATTCCAATTATTTTAATATAAATTTTTGAAGATCTATGAATCCCTTTTATTAGGGAATATTGTAAGTCTAACTAAAAGTATTTGAGAATCAAATCTTGCGAAATCAAATTTAAAATTTGCTATTAATTGCGCATATATTGCGAAATACATTCAATGGTAAATTCATAAATATCCCTCATCTTTCATAAACATATTTTAAAAGTACTTTTTGAAATAAAATGAAAATGGAACATTTACATTAATAGTATAAAATCTATTTATTTAATCATAATGGAGCAGAATAACTATTTCCACTCAATATATAAATATGAATTCATCTTTTATTGACTTTATCGACCAGGTGATCAAATGTTCGAGGTTTGTTTTCACGTTTCTATTTATTGCTCAAGATAAAGGATCTTGTGTTTTTTTTCATTTATATAGTAAAACTACTCCCAAATATGGTTACAGTTCTCTTAAATGTAACCTGGGGCTATAAAATAAAGAGTTCTTGAAAGAATTATCATTCACGTTCACTGTCATCTAAAAAACATAAAGAGAGAAATGAACTAAAAGAAACCAATTTATAGTAGAAATTGTATTGATATTTTATTAAAACATTCAGTTACTATTCAAAGATTAAAAATATTCAGTTTATACAATTTTCTTGAATATACTTATAAACAAAATCTTTTTGTACAGAAAAAATAAAAAAAACCCCTATGCATAATTCAAACAATTCTATTTTAATTAATAAATAAATTATAGCTAAACATTCAGCCACTATTCATTTAATTATAATTGATTTTGCTTAAAGTTACCTAAATTTAAATAAAAATTGGTTTTGAAATGCTTTATTTAATACCAGATTGCTATTAAACTTCAAACAAGTAATATAAAAGAAAGTTTTTTAAGTCATTTCCTACTTTGAATGGATGAACAGAAAGTATTTTGTTAATGACTGAAAATTTGGACAAGATATATATATATATATAGTCTACTTCTCTACAAACGAGAGATGAACATCCATCAATCACATTCGAAAAAAAACACAGAGACATTAAGAAAACCACACAATGAAGGACACATGAGCAATCGAAATTAAAAATTAAAAAATGGATGCTGCAGCTGACATTGAACATTGCTGACTTAGGACAGCTAATATATAAAATAATTTATATAGAAGTGGGGTTGAACATGTTTTGTGGCCTTGTGGTCAGCCAACTTTCCGCCTTTATGTTAATAATACTAAACAAAAACCTATTGAAAGTAATGGATAGGAATATCTAAATCCATTACAAGATAGAGGTAGCTTACCTAAAAATTTCACTTAAAAATGCAGAGCTCACGATAAATCTGAGAGCAATAAGTTACTGCCAGATTCTGGACCCTAATGCAGATTCAAAGCATGGGAATGGCTGAAATGTAGCACTTAACAAAAGAATAGAAATACACACACATATATATATATATATATATATATATAGGAAGAGAGGAAACTAATAGTAGGAATTAAAAAAAAGACTTATTTGTCCGCATTATTGTAACAATACACACCTGGTTTGGCTGAAAAACCGGGTTTCGACACCATCTTTTGTCATTGTTTTGACAGTTACATTGTTACAACAATGGAGACGAATCTATGTTGGCGTCAAAAACTGGTAATTATTTTAATTGAATTAATGAATTATATATAATATTGGAAAAAACTGTGTTAACATAGAGTGTCATTCACTACAAGTTTTAAAAAATTTATTTAACTTGATTGGATGAATAGGAAGTATCTTATTAATGATTAAGAATTTGAGCAAGATAATATATATATATAGGGAGAGAGTAAGCTAATAGAGTAGGAATTGAAAAAAATAACTAAATGTTTCGTGTTTTAATGCATATATCTTCAATTAACTTATTATGTTCAAAGCATAAATAAAATATAATAAAGATGAATCATATTTAATTCTACACCAATTTTTTTATTTAATAAATAAACATTATAATTTTTAATTGCTTGCAAGTGCCCTATAAATTTAAATATGAAAAAGTTATTTCAGCTTGTAAAACTAAGTCGATTAAAATTCGTGTTGTGTGTGTATGTTTTATAAACATTAACAAATAAAATACTTTTTACTTTTTATAGAATGATCTGAAAAGGGATTTTTTACTTGCTACTTAAGAGGAATTCGAAAGAAATGACATTGGCTTAAGATAATTCAAGCGGTTAATTCTTGAACTAGGCTAAATCACCCAAGCAATTAACTTTATTTTGGTGGCATGAGCAACAACAACAACAACACTTTATTTTTTTCACAAAAAAGGGCCAAGTTAGGGATTTTTTTCCTTTCAAAATCCCTTTCACCATTGTACTTTTAGGTATGAAAAAAATATAAGCCTTCCAATCAATGTAATCGTAAGAGCTAACTAACCAATTATAACGTTTATTATAAGAAAGACTTTTATTTATTTTTTAATGTTAAAAAAGACTCATCAATGAGGAATTAAATCAATGTTCTTTAATGACATTTATATCGTTGAAACAATGATACTACGGAATATCTAAAAAAAGAAAATGAGAGGCGATCAGGAAGTAAAGGGAAAAATAAGATTGGTGGGAAATAGATGTAGAATGAGATAAGTTTAAAACGAAAACGCTTAAGGTATCCGACTACGTTCGGAACCGTGATTTTAAAAAAGCGCATAAATGGATAATTTTCAATATATTTAGGTTAGAATGCCTGCATAAAATTATTTTAAGGACATTTTGACAAAAAAAATTATTTAAATATAATATTTTGGTAAAACATTAACTTAGAATAATCTTTTTTCCAAATGTTCTCCTTTTGTAAAAAATGGTTCTATTATAATACTATTTTGCCTGTATATAGCTCAGACCTCTCTACAGAGGCTCAACTAGAATTTTTGAAAAATTCACATTATTTTCAGAGTTACCACCAACTGAAATAATTATTCGCGTTTTTTTCTTACAATTGCTCCCCTCTGTTGTCGTAAAATATGAATAAACCCATTTCTTAGTTATATATTTCAAAAATACTAGTTGAGCCTCTGTAGGGAGGTCTGAGCTATCTATATGCAGGCAAAATATTATTCTAATAGAACCATTTTTCACAAAAGGAGAACATTTGGAAAAAAAATTATTCTAAGTTAATGTTTTGCTAAAATATTATATTTAAATAATTTTTTTTTGTCAAAATGTCCTTAAAATAATTTTATGCAGGCATTCTAACCTAAATATCATGAAAATTATCCATTTATGCGCTTTTGAAAATCGCGATTCCGAACGTAGTCGGATACCTTAAGACGAAATATTGGTTAACGCGAAATAATACAACAGTTCCGACACAAACATCGGTTAACGCGAAGTAATACAACAGTTCCGACACAAACTACTATGTATTTCTTTTCTCTTAATACGAAACAAAAATCCCTTAACACGAAAATATTTCCCTTCTGGAGAAGGAGGATATTGAAACTGAACCGACACTTAATGAAATTTTTGTGAAAGTTTCTGTAGTATTGGATTGTCCTACTGTATCATCGGAAGAATTCGGTCCAGTAGATGATGGTAATGTGTATACAGCCCCCAATTATAGCAGACAAAGACATTTTGAAGTTTGATCAAAGTTCAAATATATCATTGATGCAGATTCGGATGAAGAAAATGATATGTGAATAATGCAGCTCCTGTTTCCACGTTATCAATATGAGGAATATCAAGAAAAGTAAGCGTAGTTATTTAGACGCACATTCCAATGGGGAAATGAATAACAAAATGGACGACATCGAACAATTTAGTGTCAATTTGAGGCTAAAAAAGACAATGCGAAGAAAAATACCAGATTATTTTTCCAGAAACTCAATAAAGGTTTTGTTTTCTAAAAAACTCACGAAAAATTTGTATTAAATTTCCTTAAACTTATGTGAATGTTTTTGTTTCCTTGATTTTATTAAATACTATTATGTGTACATATCTATGTAAATAAAATGTACCGTGATAAACTTAATTTTGTTGAATAAATACAAATACTTCAGTCCCCTCAGTTTCGTGTTAAACGATTTTCACTGTAGTTCATTTTAAGATAATATTTGAGGTTATTAATATCACAAGCCACTTTTTATGACAGCTTAAGAAATATAGTTAAAATGTGAACAAAACATCGAACAACTTATAAACATTTATGAGTTACTGAATCAAAATTACCCCGTATGAATGCATAGATATAATTTTAATTTAATATTAAGTATGTGTAAAATTTAATTTCTTCACATATTCAATATGTTTGATTCGTGACATCATATGAGAGAGAGTTAGGTGTTTTCCACTAATTTTAAAATGATCACCAATCTCGTATTTGTGTAAATTCCATAAGTAATGACGTGTTCACATTAAGAGATTCTTCCAAATTTTTTCGGAACAAATAAGTTCCTTTTGTTTATTTTTAATATAATCTAGGTACTTTTTTTCTCAACCAGTGTAATCTATAAAGAATATTTTTTTTCGTATGGGTGTATGAGTATTATTATCAAATATGTATTAAAAATAGTTTCTGTAAAAAAGACAAAATTGGCTGCTATGACACAGAGAAATCGATTGATTAGAAACAAGCGATTGAAAGTATAGGATCCTTACTTTTCACGACTTAAGCCTACCGAGTATAAATAAGGTTCTTGTAAGTGTACAATAAAGTATTTCTTTTAAAAAGTGTCCACAACATGAAGAGTTTGGCTGCTTTAGTTTTCACGAAACGAAATCATCCATTTATTCTCAGAGTAAATTTCGACGTTGTTGTGGAAGCAAAACTCGTGGTGCAAAATTAGTAAAGAAACAGAATGAAATGATTCAAAAAATAGGCAGCGTTATCTTTTTAGAAGAGACAGGTCGAGTTTGAAAGAAGCAATTGTTGAACTTAACACTTGGCGGGAACTGCAATATCACTTTTACATTCTCCGAGCTACCGAGCAGCACTAGTTGAAATTTACTGAGGTAAATGATCTTATAAAAACTAATAATAATAATACTTACAATATATTTAAACAAATATATGTCTAATTATAATAATTTGAGCACAATAAACATTTATAATCAGGGCAAGACTTTGGGTTCACCCTATATATTAAAATAAAGAACGATATTTTCACTTTTTGAACAAAATATTCAAAGGAAATAATATTGAATTTACAGAAGACACAAATTTGTAACCCATATATAAAAAATAGAAATTATTAATAGGAATCGCTCTTCCAATTGAAAAAAGACAAACTATTCGTGCATTGATATTACTCAAGGGTTCAATATCAAGAACCGAATGTGTAACACATTACCTCACGATGGTTTCCTCAAAAAACTAATTTTGGCTTTAACTGCTACCTTCTTACAGTGGAAAAGCGAAATATAAATGTGAGTTACTGTTTAAAGAGGGTAGAAGTAGAAGTAGATATTTTAATCTTATCGGAGCGAATCTTTGTTAGTTGTCCAAACAACTTTCATTACTTTCAATTTGTCCTATTGAAGAACGATTAATTTAGTTCTTTGTAATTCCATCACGATTGCTGATCGTCCTATAATAAACTTAAGGAATCTGACTAAAAATTTATCTTTATGGCGTATTTGTGTCGATGGTTATGGCTTTTGTACCTACTTCCATGTCGGATATGGACCAAGACTTTTCAAGTACGGTCCATATCCAACATGGCATTGGAAGATTCATCACACATGTTGAAAAAGAGTACACATTACAAATTGCTGCTGAATTTAAATATTTTAATAATTAATTCCAATTTTTATTATCAACTAGCTGGTATATCCGTTCTTCGCACAGGTGAATTAAAAACTTAAACAATACAGAATGAAGGATAAAGAAGTTTTTATTGAGTTAATTTTACGTGAATTGCAAATTAAGCAGAAAAATGTTTTTGCATATCTCAGCTGAACAAAAAAAAAAACATATTTGTTAAATTTCAAATCTGTAGATCTAATGGCTGGTAAAAAGGATTTTTTTTTAAAAAAATTTATAACGCCTCGTAACTCTCTTATGGGTCGATTTTTGTAAACACCTTCCTAAGTTGACCTCTGCTCAGCAAAAGTAACACATTGTTACAAATTTTATGTAATGAACGCTTAAAATAGTGTAAATAATTAGTTACTGGATGCTCAATATGTTAGTATTACTTTCTGTAGTATTTATGTTAAAACTGTAATATTCGCAAGCAACGCCGTTCCTTACATTATAATGGCGATTCAATGGAAACATAGCGAAATGTTGGAGATAGAGCCCAGTTGGCATTATTTTTGGCGATCATGTTGACAGCTTAGCGATTGCTTGAACGGTGCAGAAGTTGACATGGTGTAGAACCACCTGGTGGGGAGCCACAACAAAGAGAATAACACAAAAAACCTTCTCCACAAAAAAATACATATACATGCCAATTTTCATAGTGATCGGTTGAACGGTGATGGAGTATGAAGCGAGGTCATATATATATATATATATATATAACATCCATTTATATATAAATTTCATAGTGCTTAACTGAAAATAATTTTCGGTTAAAAATTTTCCCAACTAACAATATATATATATATATAAATCAATATTTCTATCCATTCGTGGCAAAAATAAGTTAATACTCCTTGTGATATTCAAACTCAGGATAACTAACAATTCCATCAAATGCTTCAATAAAATCTCAGGTCATTAAATAAAATCGTTTGTCCTTCAATCATGTAAGGGTAAAAAATTAAGAAATTTAAAACTCAGTAATCAAATAAATGAGTTTGATTTATAAGATTTTTCTTGAGGAAAGATCATATAAAATTGGGAACTTCTCTTGAAAATGTGATTTTATCAACCTTTTTGTCAACCATGATGTTAATTTTAATATATTACAAACGATATTTTGCATCATTAGCTTAGCTTAAAATTTAAAAAAATATAAATATAAATTTTTCCTAGAATATTTTTATTATAAATATAAATTTTTTCCTAGAATATTTTTAAATGACAGTTTATTTTAATACTTATATATTAGCTCACAATTTTGAAAACAATTATTACCAGTCATAATATAATGCTCTGACAATAAATTAAATTATTGATTATTTTGATTTGGATAATTTAAGTACAAGTATCGACAGAAAAAGAACTTTAATCTCTTCTTTTTATGTTTTTAAAGGACTGTTTTATCATCTGTGCAAAGTTCGAATAATTTACAAACGAATAGTTTTTTCTGACATAAGTTGAAGAATTCATTCGATATTTTGAATTAAAGAAAAAAAAATATGTCGTCAAATCCTGCCATATGATAACAATAATGAATAAGATATTCTTCGACAGTTCTTAGATACGAACTTGTACATGAATAGAAAAGTTTGAAAAAACTTTAGCATTTCATTTTTCTCCTTTGAAATCTTTTTTTCCCCCAAAGAGAATTAAAAAATAAAAAATGAGCTTTGGTTGACATTTATATTTTTTGTTTAAATAAAACCCTACATTGCCAAAAACATATGGATTCCGCATTCCTCTTTTCTATTGAATATACATGTCATTGAGGAAAGATCCATTTTCTTATGGTTCTTAAAGTTGTGTTTTCTTAACAATTTTACCTTTTATTTTACGTTTTGAATAAAAAAAAATTGACTTTCGAAAAGAAAAAAACGTTTAGTGATTTTATGCATTGTAATCTAGAAAATATTGAATCTAAAACAAAAAAGAAATTTTTATATATGTGCTTCCCCCCTTTTTTTTTTAATTATAAAGATTTCTCTCAGTGAAATTTTTTTTTCATGCGCAACTTCTCATGTAGGCTCTGAACGAGAGATGGTGCCACGTTTCAATTCATGTTATTTCATCCAAGTCAAATATATAAATAGCTGATTAAATGTTCTCTTTTTATTCCGGACTCAACCTTTTTTCGCCGAACCGCATACATATGACAAACTTTCACGGGACAGCAAAGTGAGGATTAATGGTGGTGGGGGAGAGAGGCTTTATAAGATGAAGGACATTTAAAATGCTGAAAAATGATCAAAATCTTAAAACTTATACTTTTGGATTTTATTCTACTCGAATATTCAACTCTATTAAACTCAACTCACAAAAAATAGGTTTTATGCATTTTTACACTGTTTTGGTGGTAATTTCGACTTCCTTTTAGAATGACCCCAAGCCACCTCCTATCAACAAATATTTTGTTGCTATTGCCAAGATTTTTTTAAAGCCAATTGATTTCGTCTTGAAAGAGACTCTCAAGAAAAAGAACCATTGAAAGATTTCTTTTTGCTTAATGGTATAGTGTGACGAGTAAATTTATATTTCTTAAATATAACATTTTTATGACAACTCGAACAAGTTGTTGATCCGTGTTTGAATTTATCTACGTAAAAACCAAGATTCCAACCTTCCTGAAACATCATATATTCTTTAGATATTTATTGCTTTTAAGACATGAGTGTTAATTAAAAATTAATTTCATCCATAAAATGTGGTCGCCACTGTTATTTTTTTATCACTTACCTTTACAATTACAAAAAGAAAGAAAAGGTATTTTGAAATTCGTACCTGCACGGAAAAGATTGCAAAATTGATGTATGTGTATGGTTGTTTGATAGAATTTCTTGCAAAATTTTTTATAAATTGCTCTTAAATAAGTGAATTTATTAGTGCAACAGTCCATGACTGGACCACTTAGATAGGTTCGCTGGGTTACATGTGGACCGCAGATTGAGTATCGCTGTGTTCCAGACCATTTATTTTGTTTATCTAAAATAACTTGGATTATTATGCTTTACTTCTAATTAGTAATGAAATTGTAAATGATATTTGATTTTTGTTGTTGTGTGATTGGAGAAAATTTATTTTCAATTTTGAAAGAGAGATTGCTGTTTATAAAGTGATAGAGTCATGTATGATTGGCGTTTTATTTCTGTTGAACGGTGTTTCTCAAACTGTGGAGTGTGCCTCCTAGGTTGGTGCGATAACTCTACAAGGGGGTGCTGAAAGTCGAAAACAAAAGATTATTTTTTTAAAAAAATATTAATTTACTGGAAGGAAGAAAACAAAATACACTGAAGAGCTAAAAAAAACGGGTACATATATTCGTATGCAAATAAAGAGATATAGAACAGCGCTGTGGTCGGCAAAGCCTGTACAAGACAACGAGCATCTGGCACATTTTTTGATAGGTTGTTGCTACTACAATGACAGGTTATCAAGATTTAAGTTGTGATGACCCCCTTGGGTCACACCTTGAACACCAAGATTAATTTGAGGCAAAGAACCACCAAAAGCCATTTTGAATAATAATATTATTTATTTTTGTTATAATTTCCTCAAAAATCTCTGATATCTAGCTCAACTCAAGTAAGGTTTACCGAAATAGGAGATCCGAGAAACACACGTATTCGAATTTTTAATTGTCATTAACTTTAACTAAGTAGCTCAAACTGACGCTTACTTTAAGCGTACGTGAACTATATTTACCTCTGGCTTATATCAGCTTTCTGGTACGTCTAGCAGCAAGACGTCTTCACGAATCTAATCTCTTTGAATCTTCAAGTTTTGCTTTTAACGTTAGCGGCTCAATAGCCTACCATCATCTCTCTTGCTATCTCGCAACCCTCGACTTAAATACCTTATCTAATTTAAATATCCCAAACTTCTTTTTGGAGTTGATTAGAAATAAACGCGAATTTATATTCCCCAGAAAGACACCTAAGAAGATTAGTGGAAAGGTTCCGTACACATTCGTCACAAAGTGAATTTGAACGTGGTGTTACAGTCGGCGCACGAGAGATGGGACATAGCATCTCCGAGGTAATGATGAAATTTGGATTTTCACGAGCGACCATTTCACGAGTGTACCGTGAATATCGGGAATCTGGTAAAACATCAAATCTACAGCATCGCTGCGGCCGGAAAAAGATCATGCAAGAACGGGTCATTAAGCGGGACAGATGTGCAACCCTTCCGTAAATTGCTGCAGATTTTAATGTTGGTCCATGAACAAGTGTCACCGTGCGAACCATTCAACGAAACATCATCGATATGGGCTTTCGGAGCCGAAAGCTCACTCGTGTACCCTTGTTGACTGCATGACACAAAGCATTTCGACTCGCATGGGCCCGTCAACACCAACATTGGACTGTTGATGACTGGAAACACGTTGCCTGGTCTGACGAATCTCGTTTCCAATGGAATCAAGCTAATGGACGTGTACGGGAATGGAAAGTCTCATGAATCTATGGACCCTTTATGTCAACTGGGGACTATTCAAGCTGGTGGAGGCTCTGTGACGGTATAGGGCGTATGCATTGGGCGTGATATGGAACCCTTGATACGTCTAAATACGTCTCTGACAGGTGACAGGCACGTAAGCATATTATCTGATCACCTGCATCCATTCATGTCCATTGTGCATTCCAACGGATTTGGGGGATTTCAGAAGGACCACGCGCACCCCACTTGTCCAGAATTGCTATAGAGTGGCTCTAGGAGCCCTCTTCTGAATTTAGACACTTCTTCTGGCCACCGAAATCCCCAGACTTGAACATTATTGAATATATCTGAGATGCCTTGCAACGTGCTGTTCAGAAGAGATCTCCACCCCCTCTTACTCCTACTGATTTATGGACTGCCCTGCAAGATTCATGGTGTCAATTACCTCCAGCACTACTCCAGACATTAATCAAATATCCATGCCACGTCGTGTTGCAGGACTTAAGCAGGTGTACCAATTTTTTGGCTCTTCAGTGTACATTCTGACATAATAAACAAATAAAATACAGATTTACACTGATATAATGCACTTATAAATGTATCAGTACTGCACAATGAGTTTCCTAATTAATAATTACCATTAAACCTATGGGCATATATCATAAAATTATACACAAAATTTACTACTTATCTTGATAATCTGTACGGTTTATAATTAAAGTCGTATGGTAACTTTACGTCAAAGTATATTATTATTGAATTCAATACATTGTTACTGTATGGAGAAGGGCAATGGAAATAATGATTAGAAACTGGGTCGCAAGTATAGAAAGTTTGAGAAGCACTGCTTACGTAAAAGAATTCTATTTGGAAATTTACGAGAGCCATCTTTGGTTTTTGAATGTTTTATATATCACACACACACGCACAGAAAATATTAAATATTTTTCATGAATGCTTGTATTAACTTATGGAATATTGTGAATATTCTTAAATATTTTAGTGGAAACCTCTCTGTAATGTAAAATAATCAAATTAATTCCATAATTTAATAAATTTGTATGTAGAGAATAATTATCGAATAATAAAATAACATTAACAGAGAGTAATTAGTAACGATTTTTCATTAAGAATTTAGAGCAAAGTAATAAGAGTATCTCAGAATTCTAGAATAAAAATTGAATTATCCGAGACGAATATGGTTACCGAGTTTCATGAGAAACGTAATGAATAAAATGTAGAATCCAAAAAGAAAAAGAAGATAAATTAGAATTTTTCAACTACATCTATTACTGCTGTAAAACTTAAATAGTCAATTAAAAATTATTTCAAAATAAGTTTTAAATAGAGCTAAATATTTTATGATGCGAATCAATAACAGTCTGTTTATTTTTTAAAGTCTAAAAGTTATAAAAAATTAATCATTGATTTCATTTAAAATGAAATTAATGGTTTTCATAAAACCACTCTTGTAATTAAAATTTTTGAAATATACCTTATTTTAATAATTTTAATTCGTTTTCTTAACTTTTGAGAAAAGGAATTTTTCTTAACTTTACTACGGAATTATATAATTATTAACATTTCTTAGCTCATACGACTTAATTACTCAAAATTTCACAGACTATTAAATTGAAACATTACTTTTTCAAATTGATAAGATTCTTCTTTTTTTATAGCAAATTTTCTTCTAATTCTTTCTTTTTCCAGCAAAATCTTTTTTTCCCTCAATGAATAAGTGAAATGCAAGATTCTTTTAGAAATGGTTCATTTGTGTTTTTCAAATATCTTAAATGCCATATTAAAGACAATCAAACAAGTGTTAATATTTTCACTGCATTTTTAACCCCATAATGCTTGTAAATAAAATTTTTCCTTTAAATTTAGATAAAAATATACTGCACTGTATTTTTCATCTAATATTTGATATATGGTATTAAATGTAAATATTACACAGCAAAATTCATTTATCGCAAAAACGCTTAGGACGAAATATCAGTTAACACCAAATAATACAACGGTGCCAACAAACAACAAAGATTTGAATGCATTTTTTCTCTTAACACGAAATTAAAATCGTTTAACACGAAATGATTTTCCTTCTAAGAATGAACAAAGTACGGAGAACACCAGCCACGCAGGTCAGATCTTAGAAGAGTTTGAAATGATGGAGGTGGTTTCTCATGTTTCGTTGAAAGGAGGCTAACTGGGCTTTGAAATACCTTCGCAATAGCCTATGACGCGAACCAGTTTTGTTTATCTAAGCTACTTTTACCCTCCACCCCTAAAAGCGCAGCACAAAAACATCCGAAATGAGGAACATCAGGAAAAAAAGTATGCGCAGTTACTTTGACATAAACTCCATTGGTGAAATGAATAACAAAATGGACAATATAGAAAATTTGCAGAGAATTTGAAACTAAAAAAAAAAAAACGAAGAGAAAAATATCAGAATATTCCCCAAAACCTCAATAAATGTTTTGTTTTTCAAAAAACTTGTAAATTTTGTGTTAAATTTCATAAAATTCTCGTGTGAATACTTTTTTCATTCATTCCATTCCTACTATTAACTCACACTCTCTATTTATTTATTTATTTATCTTGGTGGAATTTTCAATCGTTAATATAATACTTTTTAAAGCTCTCAATTGAGCTGAAATTTTATATACATGATTATTTTAGATGACAATACAATAATTTAATTATAATTAATAAAAATTAATTGATTAAAACTAATTATTTAAAGAATTACAAATACAGCCACGTTGGCGACTTGTGTCAAAATTTGAAAAGGTTTTTTTTTCACGTTTTAAAGCATTCAAGTGAGCTGAAATTTTATATACACGATTGTTTTGGATGACGATACGATACTTTAATGATATTAATAAAAATTAATTATAACTTAATGTTTTGATTCTCTCCTATGTATATACATATTTATATTAATTGTAACTATTTAATAAAAAGTAGATAAAATAAAATTTTTCTTTGTTGATCTAAGTAGGAATTGACTTAAACTTTTTTTTAAAATTACTTGTTTGTAATAAATACATGCATATATAGCTATCTATATAACTAAAATAAATAAAATGTGTGCACTTCATTTTGTTGAATGCATGTTTTTTTTTTTTTTTTTTTTTTGCTATATCCTTTAACACGAAAAAATATTTCAGACCCATCAATTTCGCGTTGAGCGATTTTCACTGCATTTTAAATTTATTATAGAATATATAAAACAAACAAGGACATTTTTTTGCTCATAAAATGGCAAAATCCGATCTATTTACCCAAGTATTTATATTAAAAAAAAATTAAAATATAAGAATTATCAAAAACTATTTTCTAGAGAAGAATTGTCAGATATCGTTTTCTAAAAAATAAGTCTAAAACATTCTTCTCTTAGAAAATGAATTTATGCAATAAAATATCATTTTGTATAGAAAACAACCTTCCCCATTTCGACCAGATCGAGAAGATATTTTATTAAAACAAAATATTTATATTTAATGAGTTTCTGATATTCTAAAATTGTCCAAGCTTCTAAAAATAACTGTCGATTACACTCAATAAAAGTATCTTACTCATGTAATAACTTTATTTAGGGTATTCTTAGAGCCTTTACTATTGCTCCTAAATATCCTCTTTGTTATTAAATAAGATTACAGCTTAAAAGAACCCATGAAAGAAGAATAAATATAAAAACAGGAAATTGTAAATTCAAATAATGTGCTATTAATGTTATTAAACGTTTGAGTACTCTAAATTATTTTGCGATTACATAACACACATCTAGACATACTTCTTCCACATTAAAAAAGTTTCTGTTCTTATATACAGGGGTCCACAAAAGTGTTCGTACACTTTTTATTTCTTATACAATTTAATGTTTTCGACTAATAAAGTTAATATATTGTAATTGTAATTTTTTTATGATATCTGCAACTTGTTCTTAATGGAATGACATAATTTTTTTTAAAAAAAAGCATAACTATTTTTTAAAAAATTAATTATCAAAAAGCTACTTAAAATTACGCCACAAAAGTCTGCTCTCAATGCACGCCACTGGTGTCTCTATAACTGTCCCCAAATTATGAAGACACCTCCTCAATCACTTTATTTAGCCCAGTAGAACATATTTGGTGAGATTTTGATGTAAAAAAAGAAAACATGACAAACACATAATGTGAAGTAAAAACAATAGTCATAGAAGAATGAAGGAAAATCGATGCAGAAATTACAAGAAACTGATTAAATCTATACCAAGATGCTTACTAGTTGTTGTGGACACTAAAAAATATCCCATCAACTACTAATATAAGAAAGATATACAATATTTAAAGCTAAGTTGAGATTTTTGTTAAGTGTACGAAGACTTTTGTGGCGTAATTTTTTAGTAGCTTTTTGATAATTATTTTTTTTAAAAATAGTTATGCTTTTTTTAAAAAAAATTATGTCATTCCATTAAGAACAAGTTGCAGATATCATAAAAAAATTACAATTACAATATATTAATTTTTATTGGTCGAAAACCTTAAATTTTTATAAGAAATTGCAAGTGTACGAACACTTTTGTGGCCCATTGTATATTTTTTTTATTCATGCGCCAACTATCGTAACAATTTGCATAATTATACTCTCTTTTTAGCATTATATTTACGGTGTTTTCACTGCTACATTCTTTAACATTATAACTTCAATAATTATTTTGTCATAGAAAACTATTATTACTTTAAATGCTATGTTATTTTACTAGAATAAACAACCGGTTTTGTTATTTTGGAAATGTTTATTATTTTATATTTATGTATATAAATTTATTTCATCTCTAAAAATAACTTGTTAAATACTTCGTGTACTTTATATTTCTTTGATTTTCATTACATAACTTATTACAAGAAAGCATATAAGAGAAAAGAAAAATCTATGCGAAAAAGTTTTATTATGTTTTCTTAATATTTTATGTAATTATCAGCTAAAAAATTTTAACTTGCCAACATAAATAATGTAAATCAAAATAAATAAATAAAAAGAATCCAATTCTCAGAAAAAAATCCCTAAGGTATCCAACTATCCTAAAATTGGGAATTTTGCCAAAAATTGACGAATTTTTTTTATGAATTTACTTTATAGGCCATCTTATTAGCTTTATAAAAATGGCAAGCGTATAAATTTTCTATTCTCTAAAACAAAAACTGCAAGTGTTTTTGTAAAAGCAGATGCCACTACTTTAAGCAAGATGTCATACTTTAAAATGCATTTTACTCCAAATGTGTTTTTTTTTTGAAAATGCTCAAACGGGGACAGCGATTGTTCGAAAAGTTTTGAAAATAATTAACTGAAATTCTTTGTGTATGTTCTGTATAATAGTAGAAGTGTTTTAACCTTCAGATTTTATCAATCGCTGCTTTATTACAAAATTTACAGTCCTTTATGTGAATATAATCACTATTTTTTTAAGCAATTTCATGTAATAGCTAAGATAAAGTGCTCTAGTTTTAGTCAAAATAAATCTTATCCTAAAAGTCATTTCAAAAATGAATAGCAAAGCAACACATTAAAGTTGAAAATTTGTTAATTAACTTTTTGTACAGAACGGGCCCCGTTTAAGTAATTTTTTGTAAATTTTTACCAATTTTTCGTAATAATAATTTCTTTTTCTCTTCTTAATTTTAGTACATTTTCTTAAAATGTACAAATTAAATCTAAAAATCAAAAAAAAATCCCCATATCTCCATTTCTTTATGAAAAAAAGTCGGATACCTTAACAGCTTTTTATCTAATTTTGCTCTGTGTAATGAATCCAGAGCTTTTATTACCATATAACAGTTGAGAAATCGCATTCAAGACGTAAATGTTAACCTTTTTATGTATAGGAAATGAAGCTTTTTATCATAAGATATTTTAATAATTTTCTTTATATTTTTGGACATATTTCTGCGTAGCAATGTATTTGAGAATTAGAAATTTACCAAGATTTAAAATTTTATATACATAACCTCATTATATATTTATAAACACTTATATCTTCTAATCAACAACATTAAACGTGACTCTTATGTTTTACTCATGAACGTTCGTTTAATGACACACAGTCAGGTAAGTGCAAATAAAACCGATTACAATTCAACTGATTCAACTGACACTCAGATTTTGTTAGTATAAAAGAAAAAAGTAAGTACTATCTTAACAATTTTATTTTACTGAATTCTATTTCTTGAGATCAGCAGAAATCTGATGACGAAGATTTTCAAATTGGGAAGTATCGCATTTTTTGCCTTTATTTCATTTAGAAAATTTAATCCCATTTGAGGACGGATAAAAATGCACAAAACTTGTAAACATTTCTCGGAGAGAGAGAAAGAGAAATATTTATCATTAATTACATATAAGTACATTTGAGAATTATTTTAACTATGAAATTTACAGTCTCATCTCGAATAGAACTACCGTAAAATCCGGCTTATAACGGGCACTTTTAACACAAAAAATAAGATCGAAATTTACGGGCGCGCGTTATACGCCGAATATGAAAATGATAGGTTCAAAAATAAAATAAAAAAGAGTTGAGTATAAATAGAACTAGACTAGACTTTATATATATATATATATATATATATATATATATATATATATATACGTGAAACACTGTTTATTTAAAAGAAACGATATTCCTAATGAATTTAAAGGGTTGTAATTGTATACGTATACTATTTTAAAAATCTTGGTATAATACCTCCAATAAATTACTTTAAAACATAATAGAATTGCATACGTACATTTCAGAGGTTCCTTCGAAAAAAGATGGTGCGCGTTATACGGCGAATATACTCAAAAATTGAAAAAAATGAGCTTGAAAGTATAGGTGTGCGTTATATACGCCGGGTTTTACGGTATTTAAAATATACTGGTGCCATTAAAACTGCCAAACCATAAAAGAAGGATGACATAAATGTCATATTTTCATGAAAAGAAGATCTAGGTTATGCAAATGATTAGCATTTAAGTTTAATTGAACGACGCGGAAGGGAGAAACGGCTACTCAAACTTTGTGAAAAAGGAAAATTCCACAGCGAGTTCCTCATTCGGAAATGGCATTTGAATGTTGTTTGTTTGTAAGAAAAACAAGTTATACCTATATAAAAAGGAGAAATGGCAATTAGCACGTGTCTTTAGCAAAATAAAAGGCAAAAACAAATGTTGCATAGTGGAAAATGAATTAGTTATCTAAATGTTTCCTTTACTTACTCTTTTTTAGAATTACTTACCTAGAGAGAAAACCGAAACTAGCGTCTCGTTATTGTAAGAGCCAGTGGTTTTCGAACTTTTTCTTCTTTTTGAACTATCGACTTTCTCGTCAAACTTTTCTTAGAACTATAAGGCAGTGCTTCTCAAAATTTCAATATCCGCGACCCAATATTCAATCATAATTTTCATCGCGCCCCCATACAATAACAATGTATTGAATTCACTAATGCTGTACTTTGACGCTAAAGCTTCAATACGACTTTAACCTCCTGCTACTGGTGTATATAAACTTCTCGCTCAGCTAAAGTGTTAATTTCTCCGGACGTATATATACGTCTTTCTGAAGTACGATCTTTTCTGTGCACTGCTATCCATAAAATTATTCCGAAGGCTTTGGAATGAAATAAAGAGACCTTGAAAGTGTTTGCGAAGAACTTTAGTAATTTCAGATTATTTGCTTCTTTATTTCTCACTCCCCCCCTCCCAATACATCGCATACGCGCGCATGCGTGGAAAACGGTTGGCATTGGGAAGTGAATCGCGTAACTTTTAACCGGCAGTTAAGGGATTAATTATAAACAGTACAAATTATCAAGATGAGTGTTAATTTGTGTATGTAATTTTACATATGACAAAGCTCATATGGTCACTGGTAATTATTAAACTTGTTTTTAACTTTGTACAGTTAAATTAATTACAAAATGTAGCACTGATAACTTATAAGTGTAATATATCAGTGTAAATGTGTATCTTATTTTTTATTATGTCAGAATGTATTTATTAATTTACTGAAGGTAAACAAACAAATTTAATTAAATAAAATTTTGTTTTCGACTTTTCAATATGTTTCCGCCTCCCCCTCGTAGAGTTGTCACGGCCCCCAATGGAGGTGCGCCCTACAGTCTGAGAAACACTGCTATAAGGTGTTTCGGGAAAGCCCCATGCCACACACATTCTTAGTAAAATGTATCTTAAAACGATATTTAAAGTAAATCAACATGTTATAAGTATTTTATGTAAAAGCAATTTTTTTAAAAAAAGGTGTTATCTTTCTTATTAAAAAAAAATGAAGAAACTTTTGAATATATGATTTGCCTACTTATTAATAATATTAATTTGTGTGATCAAGTATCACACCTACCCATGCATTATATTTAGTAACTGGAAGATATGTGAATGCAATTTTTTTACACACACTATCGAAGTCTAGGGGTATTGAATCTATCTTCTGTCGCATTTCATATTCTGCATTTAATTTGTTTTCATGTTTTGCTTTTGTAGTCACTCATATTCAGAAGTATTTTTCACTTAAATGGTTTGTTCTAAATGGCACTAAAATATTTATTACCGTGCGAGAAATCCTGTGCAACGCATGAATGTGCAACCTAAAAGTTAGCAGCTGTCCTTACTGAAATTTGGATTTGAACGTCGTATCTCTGTTGATATGTTGATACATTATCCTCAAATGAAAAAAAAGTGCATTTTCCATTTAGATAACTAGTTTTGCAAACATTGTACTAATGAATGCAAAATTATTTTGGGGAATCAGGGATAGTAAATAAGCGAATATTCACAGTCTAGTACATATTACATAGAAAAAATTGTGTGGGTGCTTATAACCACACGATGATGAAATGAAATGAAAACTTTTGATTTATTCTGGACAAGAGTATCTAATTGTTCGGATGTATTATGTTTTCTTTTATGACGTTTACGCATGAGGACGGTAAATAGTTCACTTTTTCGTGCTCATTCATCGGGAGAATGGTTTATCTATTTTCTGTAAAGAACAATATTTAAATAATTATGCATTATTTTATATATCTTTATATATAAAAATCTTCTGTGCGTGTGTATGTGACTAAACTCCTCCTAAACGGCTGGACCGATTTTGATGAAATTTTTTCTGTGAGCTCAAGTGGATTCGAGAATGGTTTAGATTCACAATTTGGTCCCATATCGCAATTAGTTAAAATATATTAATTAAAAACATCAAAAACATTCAATTCAATATTCACCTGCATTGTTGTAACAACGTTATTGTTATAAAAATGTCGTAAATTGGCGTCGAAAATCGATTTTCAACCAAACTAGCCAAACCGAGTCTTTATTGTTACAAAAATGCAGAGGAATCATGCTTTTTGATGGTTTTAATTAATATCTTTTTAAATAATCTTTATATATGTAATTCTTCTGCGCGTGTGTATGTGACTGACTCCTCCTAAACGGCTGGAGCGATTTTGATGACATTTTTTGTGTTGTTTCAAGTGGATTCGAGAATGATTTAGATTCACAATTCGGTCCAATATCGCAATTAGTTAAAAAGATATTAATTAAAAACCTTAAAACGCATAATTGTTTTACGCCTGTGTGCTGTTTATTCGGTTAATGCGCGTCAAGAAAAAAGAAAGAAAGAAGAGGGTAGAATTTTTCCCGATATTTTCGCCGTTTTTAAAAATTGCAATCTAATTTTTCTATCAAAATCAGACAAAAAATAATTACAGTATCGGAAAGATTACTCATTTCGCCACGATACGGCACATATCTTTATATATACACTGCTGGACAATTGCTAAGGACGGATCACAAATTGCTATGTAGCATAACATTAAGCGAGACATGAGGCCTAGTAGGATAAAATATAGTTGCCACACTGTTCAGACATTAGAATGAAGAATATTTATTGTTCTGGAAAGTACAAAAGCTGTGAAACATCTGAAAGAAAAAAAAATGTTCATTTGATCTGCGTACGGAGAAATGGAACAATGCATCTAAAAGTCAGCAGGCACCTTAAAGAAAGGTATCAGAACGGGATATGTCCACCTTGGAGTGGGATGCAACATTCCACACGTCGTACCATACTTTGCACAACATTATCCAGCAGCTGTTGAGGCAATTTATCCCATTCCTCTGTGAGTGCACGGATGAGGGTGTTCCTGTTTGTCGGAGGATAGTTTCGACCAGCAACTTGCCTCCCCAAAGCATCCCACACATTTTCAATGGGGTTTAGATCTGGAGAACGCGCTGGCCATACGAGACGTTGAATACCCTCGCTGTCTAGACAATCCTGAACAGCGAGTGTTCGACGGCATGTTGCGTTGTCGTCAATAAAAACAAATTTATCACCGACAGCACCACGGAAAAGACGAACATGAGGAAGTAGAACTTCATTAATGTATCGTTGGCCCGTCATAATCCCATTCGCAACCACATGTAGGCGCGTGCGGCCATTGATCATGATGCCGGCCCACACCATGATACTGCATGTCGGATATCGGTCCTTTTCCTGGATATTTTCTGGACGATAAGCAGTACCACTCTCGCGCCAGATCAGTTGGCGTCTACAATCCGATGACAGACTGAACCTACTCTCATCTGAGAATAGTACGCATGCCCAGTCCTGTTCAGTCCAATTGTGATGCTCACGACACCATTGCAAACGGGCAGTACGGTGCTGTCTGGTCAATGGGACACACACAACAGGTCTGCGTGCGTATAGTTCTCCTCCCCTCAAACGTCTGGCAACAGTGTTTAGGGAGATCTGCTTTCCTGAGGCAGCAAGAAACTGATTTGCCACCTGCTGAGCTGTGGTGTGCCTGTTCCTTTTTGCTGATAGGACGATATATCTGTCTTCTGCAGGCGTCGTACTTTTAACACGACCTCCCCCGTGCCGTCTACTACACATTCCAGTAGTTTTAAATGACTTCCACAGCAGTGAAACAACGCTGTGAGCGATGTCGAACTCCCTGGCAACATCTGTTATTTTTCGCCCTTCTTCGATCTTTCCAATAATTCGGCCACGCATAAAATCATCTATGTGATGTCGGGAAGACATGCCAAAAATTTTAAGTTCGTCTATTAAATCTTTCCTGTAAAACTTTGACTTGAAACAACAACTGTCCACACGCGTCAAAACCTTTAAAGCTCTTATGAACGCTATCACGTGATGAACAGACGCGGAAGAAAAATTTGCATACTCATACTTCTTACTAATATCCCGCACTTATTCTAATTTTCCACATTTTGCTTCCTTTCATTTTGTGGTTGCTATGGATGATAGTGTTATCCGTCCTTAGCAATTGTTCAGCAGTGTATAATTTTTCTGTGCGTGCGTATGTGACTGCACTCGTCCTTAACGGCTGGATCGATTTGGACGATATTTTTTGTGTGGGTTCAAGTGGATTCGAGAATGATTTAGACTCACAATTTGGTCCAATATCGCAATTAGTTAAAAATGCGCCAAAATTATGCAAGTGCGTGCAATTGTTCATAAAAAGATCGTGGGCAATATTCTTGAGGCCACTATTTTGAGCGGCAAACTTCAAGGTGAAGTTGTACTTCTACCACAGATCCCAATGATTCTCTTTCAGACTCACCTACCCACTCAAATGTTTGCAATTTCCAATTCGCTAGGCATTTGCTATGACCATTAATAAGTCACAAGGTGAAACAATGACACTCTGTGGCTTAGATTTAGAAAACCCTTGCTTTTCGCACGGCCAATTATCTGTTGCATGTGCGAGGTTTGGCAAACCATCGCATTTGTTTGTTTATACCCCTCAAGGATTAACCCAAAATTTTATACATTCAATGGAATTACGATAAATTTATTTTTGTGCATTAAAAAATATGTACCTGTTATGAAAATAAGTCGAGTTTTATCTTTTTTACCCTTTAATCAAAACAAGTTTAAGTTTCTATTCAGAATAGGTTCTATATTCAACTTAGTTCATAGTAAATACATACTCACACGCAGTCGATAGGTCGAATTGTGTTAACTGTACATGTGATGATGTCAGGTCGTAATAACTTTCTTTATAAAAAAAATTCTTCAAAACGGTCCAGATTTTTACAATTTATTCGAAAAAGTTTGCAATTTTCAGATTTAAGACGTGTGTACAGGACGTCTGTCGGGACAGCTAGTTTATAGCATATGATTATATACGATTTAAATGTCAATTATTCAAGTTATTTAAATGTAAATTACTTAAGTAGGTTATATTTATATATATAATATATACGTCTATATAATTTATATAACTCTGTATACTATGTAAGGCTAGGAAAACTTTTGCCTTGAGAGCCCCGTTTACTTTTTTTAAAATTCTCTAAGCAAACAAAAGGAGAGGGTTCGTACTCGTTCACAATGAATGCTTTTATTTTCTCGTAATCTATCAGCTTGCATCGCCAATATAAATCAAAATATTAGCAACTTTCTCGCCAGTTAACTTCCTTAAAATTTCGGATTTTAATTTTTTTGTGCTTAAATGCTCTTTCTACTGAATCGAAAAATAGATTTCATACTTCGTTTCTTCTTAGCACAAGGCGTACCTTTATATAAACAGCTTTAAAGAGTTTATCTAATGAAGGAATATTTTCAACAACATAATACGTTGAATTTTCGCCTTCCATTTGTTGTTGAAAGCGTAACCTATAAAACTCGTCATTTTTACATTGTACAACTGAGACCGCAGGGAAATCTAAGACAAATTCTATCTTTTATGAATCCTGAGGATTTCAAAAGAATTTCTTGTAGTTCAACGATTCATGTACTGTTTCACCAATTTCTTCTAATACAGCTTCCGAGTCAACTTTTGTAACATTTTTAAACATTACTGATCATAAACAATGTTCAAGGGAAAAATCAAACTCACACCTTTACTAGATAATTCGTTAAGGCTGTCTTCGGTTAATGTTAAAGAATAGGACCAGAATTTTGAACATTTCTTCAGATATAAAAGAAATGAAACATTAATATGATATTCTGGCTTCACTATCCATTAGAGAGCAGAATTTTTTATCATACTTACCGTGTTTAACCGAACTGATGAATTTTTTCTCGTATAAAATGTGTTTCGCGTTGTTTCTCCTACACCATAATGTTAAATAGGCTATGCCTTCATGTATTAAACATTTTTAAAAACGCTATATTGTTAACAGAGGTATGAGTTATGATATTGCAAATTTTCATAGACTTTGGGGCATTTTTTCTGTCTGAAAATGTGCTTCGCGTTTAGTTCAAGCTCTCGTACTTTTACCGACGACAGCCTTAAGCCTTCTGGTTCTCAATGGAGAGTTGTAGCTCGATAACAAACTTTGAAATATTCTTATAATAACTACTAGAATTCCTCTTCTGATTTACTACATAAGAATAATCTCTTTATCTTTCAATTATTTTTGTTTGCGCTCCTGTTCTGTCGTTCACTCGCTGAAGTTCAGTGGATGTGGGCTACATGGCAGTAATATTTAAAGAAAGAAAATAAAACTTCACGAAAAAAAGTGTGCATGAAATTTTTACTTAAAAAAAACACGCGCCTAAAACTTTTTCAATTCAAAACTTTACGAGATTCGCCGATCCGAGCGCGAGTAAACCGACTGAAGCCGAGAAAAACCGAGAGCAGCCGAACCTGACGCTTCATTTAAATCCTTTCTTCAGCATAAGTGCCAAAAGAAGTTATCACTTCAAAAAAGGTTTTGATATTCTTTTGTGTGTGTGTTATATTGTAATACGAGTTAAAAAATATTGCAAAAGAAAGTTATTACGTATAAATAAAATTTTCAGTTTTAGTAACTGGGATGAGCCTTACATAGTTCTGGTTATATGAACTTCATAGAGAACATGAGTTGATTTTGCGTAGACATTCATAAATTTCTTTTCGACTTTTTCTGACTCATTGAACCCTAGGGCTCCACGGAACACAGTTTAAAGACTTCGGTTGTAAGCTATGCAAAATGTACGAGACCCCCATCAATTATCTCGTCCTTTCTCGCCCTTACTGAAAGTGCTTCACTACACAAGATAATGCCGTGCTTCTCCAACGTGCAGAACGGATTTTATCAATGACATATTCTCAATCAATTAAAATTTATAATTAAGCATCTAAATATGGATACGCTTTAAAATGAGACTGAAAAAAGATAAAAAATTGGTTTAATATATCATAATTTGGGATTGTCATGGAGTCAAATTTCAACAGTTAATACCACAATATGTAAATAATTGTTATCATTTCATTATGTTCTAACATTATATTAAAATTTTTAAATATTAAGTTCTTTTAGAAATATTGAAATCTTAAGTTTTATATTACTGCTTTTTCACAAGTATTGATGTAACTTATTTTATAGTTAAATTATTCATTATGTAATATTCTTATGTTATACTGAGACGATCTGCTGGCTTTTTGAATAATTTATAATCTTTTCATAACTCTCTGATCTTGTATCTATTATATCTTACACAATTATTAGTTTTCGCACACAAGTGCAAGGTTTTCATATGCAGATAATTTTTATCCATTTTTTTTATTTCCAACAAGTTTATAGATATTTTTTCCCTTTTATTTTTATTACTAGTTTGCGCACGACATATTACAACGCATAAAAATCTTTATCAGTTTTTTTTCTAAAATATTTCACAATTAGATTTAATGTATACGATGGTTAAATTTGTAATTCGAAATCCTTTAAAAAGAGTGTTGCATTAGATAAAAAATGTATGTTTTAGTTCAATGTGCAATGTTTTTGGAAAATTAAATTTTATTCTTAATTCTTTCAGATGTTTTCTAGAAAGAATTAATTTAAAGTTTTTTCAGTTCAAGATGGTTGAAATTCTTTTTCGAAGCTTGCAGAGCAGAAAACTTTGATAATATTCATTCGAAATTCTAATAACATATTGATTATTGTTGCATTTAAGAACACTGTTGTTCATAAAAAGAACGAGCTTAATTGTTTATCATAAAATAAAACATTTTGTGGCACACTGTTTTGTTTGAATTACAAAAATAAATAAAGATTTTGAATTCTCTAAAACCTCCTTCATCCACTGAGATTTTTGATTTTTCATAAGAATAAATTCCTTTTAAAACAAAATTAAGAATCACGCTTCACTGTGGCTTAATTACTTTTAGTTCATACAGTATTGAAGATATAGTTTTTACTAGAGTATATAAACAAATATATTTTTATATAATTTGTAAAATATTTTATAAATAATACACTGATGAATAGAAGTTAATTGTACCCTTTTAAAACCAGGAGAAATGAATGTATAGCGTATCCGAAAAGTATGATTACACTTTCAAAAATGAATTAAAAATAAATAAAGATTTTCTTTTACGGTTTTTTTAATGTTCCATAAAGAAAAGATCAAAGTTTCTGTTAAATGAAATGCAAACAAGATGTGTGACAAATCTATACGGAACTTTATCACTAACCTTCTGAGACGTCTTTTTTAGGGAAATTTAATTTCCCTACCTATTTCCAGTCAGCTCCAAAAAAGAGGACAGGGATTCCTTATTATGCAGATTAGATAAAGTATTTAAGTCAAACGGAATAGTAAAGTGAGAAGAAGTAGGAGAGAGAGATTGAAGCAGGAAGATATAATAGTGAAGTTAGAGATTTATTATTGAAGATTTCTAGGTGGATAAATTAATCTCAGGAAGAGTTGAGATTCAGTGTGGTAAATATTGATTTATAATTAAAGTCTCATTAAAGCTTTATATTAGGAGTGAGATTAAAGTTAAATGTTCAATAGGAATATTATTGAATATAATTCTGGGATCTCTTATTGCGGTAATCTCTGCGTGATCGATATTCTAATTGTTAATTAATTGAATCATTAAATATTTAAGTTAATATAAAGGAAAGCCCCTTTTAAACCTCATATATCTATTTTAAATTATTTGTTATTAAAAGTCTTTGATTCTATTTGGGAAAGATAACCAAATAAAGAAAGTTATTCATTAAAATGGCTACTTGTTCTTCTTTGACTCAAAATCATTCTCGTTCTCAAAGTGAGATCCAAGGGGATCTTCACAGATGGTGCAACATCTTCGCTTCAAAAGGGCTTCATCACGAGAACAAGCGCAAATTGTAGCATGGTTTATCAAATTTAAATCTGTAATGCATCTACAACGTGAATTCCGAACTACCTCTATAAATGAAATCCACTTTCAAGATCCACAATTTATTATTGGTATAAAGATTTATGACGATAGGTAGCGTATTTTCAGAAGCAAAAGCTGGCCACCCTAGTAAGAGCTGAGATGACGCTACTTGTATAGACTCGATGCGTTGCGTGCGACTAAAAGTGCGCACGCTTAAATCGTGTAATAAAAGGTAAAAAAAACTGTACTTACGTATTATCGCAACAATCATCAACTTTCAAGATAACTCGCCAAGTTGGCAACCCGAATTTCGCATGTGTCATATGCGATAAAATGACACTCATGTACTTCGTTTTATATAATGTCGCCAATAGGTTGTGATAATACGTAAGTTTCAAAAAAAACTTTGGTATTTTCCTTATGAAATATAAGAAAGCTGTAAGTGAATATCTTTGATTATTCACAGTTAAAATTTGAGAGTGTAGCCATACTTTTCGTATGCCCTGTACAGCAAGGGTGTCAAACTCTCAAAGGCTAAGTTGGGCCTAACAAACAAATTTAAAGCACCCCCTAAAAATTAATATTCAGTAAAACACAAGTTTATTTCGAATAATACATTATAATAAACATAATTAAAACAACAAGAAAATTTAATGTTTACGTCCTGACGACATATCTTTTTTACTATCATCTTTCCTATTTCGGGAGAAATTTTGATATTTTATTTTACATCATTATGTGCCGCAAAAATGTTCTTTGGGGCCGCGAATTTGATACCCCTGTGGTACAGTATTATGTTATCAATGATGGACTTTTCAATAAGATATCTGAACAGAACTGGCCATGGAGGATGAAAATGCATGCTTAAAGAGTTTAAAGTTAAATAAAAAAATTACATATAAATTGTAATGTTGCATTTGAATTTATGCAAAAAATGAAAAAGGAAATACAGTGTATCTGAAAAAGGTATCGCTGTGAAACCAATGATCAGTTTGGAGTTACGAGTATGCTGAAGATGTGGAATCAACCTGATTGACCTGCAGTCACACAGGGGTGGTTAACATAAGTTTATAAAGATGTATCAGATCATTTAACGAAGTTTGTTCAGTTATGACTTTGAAAACTAAGGCAACTGGAGAAGTATAGTGTATGACCTTCATCAAATAGTTTAAACTTCTGGTGTCTCAGTAAAATAACATTAAGATAACGCTGGGGAATTCAGTAATCAAGCCATATTCGAATTTTATGTTACGTTTTAAGATACTTTATGGAAAGCCTAGTAATAAAAACATTAACATAATTGACAAAATTGTTGCTATAATCGCAAATAGTTTCAAATAAGAGCACTTGATTGAATCCTTATTTGTGCAGACTATTTAAATATGGAGTCAAATACACTGTTTAATTTTATAAATACTAATTTTATACGAACTAATTAAAGTAAAACAATTGAAGAGTTTTGATACTAAAATAGAATTTCCTTAATGTTTTTTTGTGTGTTTGTATGAAAAATAATGAAACAATTTAATGATACACATACTTACTAATAATTTTTATTATTTGATAAGTAATATGTGCAAGATAAGTAGAATATTGATAATTACTACTATTAAATTAAGCAAACAAGTCATTATTTTACGTAAAAAAAATGCCATTTTGATCATTATTGTGGTTATGCAGATGAAAATACTTTTGTTATTTGAAATCAGAATTACATTAAATATGTTCGTTGATACATAAATAAAAGAACGCAATGAGAGAGACTTGACAAATGCTGCAGAACTATGTGACTTAAATCCATCATATACATTATATTACAGATACCTACACAATCAAGATATTTCTGGAGATTTTCAAATTTGCAGCTTGAGTAAAGAAAGAACAAAAGGTATAAGCAGTTTAAGAATATTATAATTCAATTTCAATTTGATTAAGTTACACTTTCAGTCTTCTAAATATTGAAATTACTATTCACTGTTATCAGTTGCTTACAAGAAAGATAAAAGAAAAGCAATTAGATACCTTATTACGTGGAACTTAACTGAAATATAATGACAGCATTTGACCCGATACCACCAAGGACAGTGGCAGCCAAATTCATATTTAAAGGCGAAATATTCCATACTGTCATAGCCATGGAGGAATATCCCACAATACCCAAAAAGAAATGGATGTCTTCAGTACAGTTTTCCAATTGAACATTGCTAAGACCACACAAACCAGTAAGTGGTTCCAAAATTTCTGATTTACTCTTTACCATTCGTCCAGCATAGAAACACATTATTACTAAACTAGCGATATCATATACAGTGTCCAAAATCAATAGTATTTGAAGAATTATTCCTTCCCCAGTACATGGTGAAGTTGAGAAATGATATGCGCCTCCGGTGGACCTTGCTACAATTCTTCCAATCCACAGAAAAACGATATCTGCAAAAATGTCGTTAGCTTCTAATGTAATCTGTTGGGGAGTACAAAATATTCTTCGTTGCTTACGAAGATCTTCCAGGCAGTACATTCTTCGTTTAAACATGGCATCTAAAGATCTGTTTATCATTTGAAGCTTTTCATCCGCAAGCACGCAAAAATGTACGAATAGACAAACGTAAATAGATAATCCGTTATAAAGAAATATATTAAACATAAGCCACATGAATACTTTAAGGAAAATTCCAATATATTTAACAGATGCTTCTTTAGATTCAGTCAAATCATCTTCAGGATGGTCGAAAATCGTAAAACTATAAATAAAATAACTTGCAGAAAAAATGGCAGATATCCACAGTAATATTTGGACCGACAAGTATCTGTTACGCTGAGATCTTATCGTTGCTTGATTTGGTAGTTGTTGTAAGCGCATGAAAAAACATTCTTTACAGATTCTCTTCTAGAATAAAGCATGTCATACGTAATCATATATACTAATGTATCAACCAATAATGCAGCAAAGAAGACATGTTTTCACTCCCAAACAATCCCCACCAAAGGTATAATATTAGATAAGCATGAGGAAGGATGAAAGCAAATTTAAGCCAAAGGCGTGACATATTTTCAGAAATAATTTGACGTTTACTTTGCAGATCTAGTGATGGCCCGTTACTGTTCTGTAAATTTATTCCGAATATATAAAGGGATATTAATAAGATTTTGGGGACATTTTTTAATCTCGTAGCAGACTTTACTGTTGGCATTTTAGCCTCAGAATTAGGTATTTACACATACACAAATCTGTCTCCCAGGTAACTTAAAAGATTTTCCTTCGATTCCTAGATGCTTGAATTTTGAAATCAGTCTTCGTTAAAAGCTGCTGAAATGATTTCCAGAATACTTACGAATCCTGTCATCCACTCACGGAAACAAATAATAATTTCAGGGCAATTTCCAGCGAAGTTGGGACAGTCAATTCATTTCATAAGCATACTAAAAACTGAATTGTGCTCAAACAGAAGGGGTACTTAGGTGACGACAAATGAGGACATATTAACTCTGTGTGCTTTTATTAAAGGTTAAAAATAACTCTGTGGAGTAAGACCTTGTAAACATAGCTATTATTCAGCATTTTTCTAAAGTGAATAGTGTGTTCAAACAAATTAGAAGTTAGACACGCAACATCAGTTTATTTAGTACTTGTTTTTGAAAATAGCTATTGTGTGCCACACTTTTCTGTGATATAAAAATATTAAAACTGAAAAAAAATTCAGACGATAATTTTATTATTTTTAAATAAGGATGCTTTGTTCATTACTGATTTTTCATGGGGGGGGACCAATATTTTCTTTTCATAAATTTGCAATTATCGAACGTTATTTATTTTGAATTAAATAATTTTCAAAATTAACTTAATCTGCGAAATGCAAAAAGCTTTTTAATTATGTAAATATTTAGAAAAGTTCTACTACGCTAAAATTTCTATATTTTGAAGTAAAAGGCTTTTCAGACTGATTTATTTTTATTTTAAATTTTTAAATGATTTGAAAGGGTTTGTCGTACGTTTGTTAAACGTGAGTTGATTTTTTGCTTTGTTAGTTCCATGAATTTAAATTATCGAAACGAAAAAAAAAAAAAAATTAAAATTCCAAAATTTTAGGTGGTATGTACGAAATCAAGTCATAGATTCTTTTAAATCTCACATTCCTTTCTCTATCTCACTTTTCAATTGCAAACCACTGCCAAATGATCAACGAACCGCTAATCGCGCAATCAACTTGAATTGCTTTAGAACACTTTCAACTTATCTCTTGGCTTAATAGAGACTGCTGTTAACTTACAACACTCTCTTTAAATACTTTAACTAGTTTGCATATCCCGGTTTCTTTTAGAGCTGATTGGAAATATACTCGAATTTATAATCCCCAAAGACGCCTAAGAGTATTAGTGATAAAGTGCCGTACAGATTCGTCACAACCTTTTATTCTAACTGATTACCTTTTGAACTCACACAAGGCCTTAAGTCTCTTTGGCTACTCATCTATCGAGGCCCACGCTCCCTCCATGGAAATTTTCATCGTTGCTTTCTCAAGACTGGCCAAATTGGGATGAATTTTTGGCACACCTTCATCCCCAATATTAACCATAGCTTATAACCAAGTAGCTTAAAATTTCGACGCGCTGGAAAGTCAATCTTTGTGTTCTATGAGGTTCGGCACATTCTATTCCATGCACCGTTGAGTCATTTTCGCCTTATAAACAGGTGCAGTTGAAAAGTCCAATCGCTTCCATTGAACACAGGTTTACTTTTAGGGGCTTCACTATTGGTTTTAAGATAGTGTCTTGATAATCATTCCTTTCTCTCAAAGATGAATCTCTGAGATACCATCATACCTGATGCCCCAATCCAACCATTAAGGAAGCCTCTCTGCATGTATTTTTTCAATTCCTACTATTAGCTCACTCTCTCTAGATATTTATTTATATGAATATATCTTATTCAAATTTTCAATCGTTAATAAAATACTTTCTATTCATCCATTCAAAGTAGGAATTGACTTAAAATTTTTAACTTATTTTCCAAAATTACTTTATTTTTCAAAAACTCACTAAATGTTTAGTTTTTCAAAATATATGAAAATTTTGTATTCAACTTCTTTAAGCTCTTGTGAATGTTTTTGTTTCATTCATTTTTATTGAATATATGCATATATACATATCTATGTAAATAAAATAAACTCTAATAAACTTAATTTTGTTGCTATACGGGGTTTTTTTTTGCGATATCATTTAACACGAAAAAGTATTTCAGTCACTTCAGTTTCGTGTTGAGCGATTTTCACTATTTGCACGATCAGCGATTTTCACTGATATTTCTCTCGGTAATATGTTTTTAGAAACACGTTGTAGGTACAAATATAACATACCGTACATTTTCATGCATAAGCCGAGAAATTTTGGAACTTTTTCCAAGGTGAAAGTGAGCAGTCAACTTATAGGTAAATCCAATAATCTTGGGGGAAAAGTAGATTAGGAAAAACGGTTTTTTTAACGTTTTCCTTTAAAACTATGCAAGCCCATCCGGTGTAGTGGTTAGCGACACTGACTGCTGTGCCGTTGCGCTCGAGTTCGAATCCCGAAGAAGACATGTATGTTTGCAAATGTATAGTGCCTTCGTGGCATGGGGTTACTTTAAATAGCCGTCGAGCCGCAAGACCTCTCGTCCGGTTGGTGGAGGAAGAGAGGTGGGAGGCCCCTGACCCCCAGGGTGCTCTCCCTCAAAATTGGGTTGAAACCGAGCTAAATAGTTCTGTCACCTGTATGGTATTCAAAGCTACGGCAAACGATAAGCATCACTTAGCCCTTTGCCATGATGAACATCGTGGGCCTTTGCCGATCAGATGGCATTAGCAACAACTATGCAAGTAATTTTAATCATTTGGGTTTTTAAATGGAATTTATATCCTAAAACAAAAAAAGTCACGTAAACCCTTTTAAGTCAGTGCCAGAATATTAATTTCCGAATAGTTCATGAACTTTAAATTTGCTTATTGGGATGTCTGAATTCATAAATGATCATCACACAGCAAGTTTTCTCAAGGGCAAGAAACATAGGTCGACGATCACATGCAATAATTAAATTTCTCTTCCCACTCATTTTTCAAAAAAAATGACGTAGGATGTATATTGTACAATTTTCCTAAGAAACATTACTTGACCATTTTACAAGACAACAAATGAATAATAAAATGTGACATATTTATATCTAGATATATATTATAAATGCGAAATGTGTGAGGATGTTTGGCATTCTTTCACGCAAAAACAACTGAATGGATTTTACTGAAACTTTACAGTAATATAGCTTATACATCAGAATAACACATAGGCTATAATTTACAGCAAAGGCTATAATTTATAAAGATATTGTGTGAAGTATCAAAAATATAACGATATTTGTCAAGAAAGTAGGGGGAAATTCTGCCATCTGCAAGCAATTCTGGCGTGCGCTGTGAAAAAACCCATGACAGCATATATCTATCGTTTATTTGTGAAGAAATCCTTTTTGTTTTGCTTATGCTAGGCGCTCGCTTCTAATTAATTCCTGTGATCAGCATAATCCCTAACTTATTTTTATTTCAGAATAAAACTAAGTTTTGATAAGGGAGAGGTTGTTATAAATCTCTATTTAAATGGGTTTTTTTATGATTTTACTATGAACATTTGGTAGTAAGAAATTAATCTTTTTTACAAAATAAATGCTTTTATCGGTTCTGGTACTTAAAGTAAATAAACTTTCTCTTTCACACTGCATCATTTGGACAAATTTTCAAAATTTGTTTGTGGTTAGTAGTTAATTATAACGCTATAATTTTAATTGAATAGGCAGATATTGTATTTTTAAGTATAAAAATAATTATAACTACTGTACTGTATTTTTTGGTGTGAGTGAGTGAGTGAATATTAACGTTGCACTGTTCAGCTACACGAGGGCTTTTGGCAACGAACCACGTAATTTTGAACCATGGTCAAGTGATGTGGACGACATCTAAGCTGGCACCCCCTTCTCCTAACTACCACACCATGAGTATTGTAGCGGGGAAGGCGAATAGTTTTGTAGCAGATATTGCGTTTTCAGCTGACGGCGTTTTCAGCGGATTGCAAAGATTAGTATTTTTGTCCCGAAAAAGTAGTTTGTGTCAAAATTTAAGTGTCTTATATTTTTGTATGTTAATGAAGATCTTAGAAAAAGTTTTGATTATTTATTTTAAGTGAACGGTGTACATAATTAATTTTACAAAGGAATATCTTTAATTAATTTATTAGTTCTAACGGATCAAATTTCCCAAAGTGGAGTATTTTGTTTATGTATATCCCTTAATTTTCAATATTGTGACCTAAAAAAATATTGCCTGAAAAAAATTGCAGTAAATCATAATGTGGTAGATAAAGCATTAACGTGCATCTTTCCCCTACACGGCTGGTCTTACAAAGCTGTAATAAAGCTCGAGCTATGAAAGTAGCTAGACAATTGCCAACTTGACTCTATCGTTAACATTTCGCTATGTTTTTAATTGAATCTCCATTATAGTTGCTTGCGAATATTAGAATTTTAACATAAAATAAATACAACATAAAGTAATATTAATGTATTATACTTTTAGATATAAATTATTTACACTATTTTAGGAGTTCATTACACAAAACTTTTAACAATGTGTTACTTTTGCTGAGCAGGAATCAGCTTAGGGAGGTATTGTCAAAAATCGACCCTCAAGAGTGTTACGGGGAGTTATAAATAATAATAAAAAAAATCCTTTTTTATCAGCTATTAGATCTACACACTTAAAATTAAACAAGGTGTTTTTTTCCCTTTCTTTTTTTTTTGTTTAGCTGAGATATGCAAAAAGCTTTTTTTGTTTAATTTGCAATTCACGTAAAATTAACTCATTAAAAACTTCTTTATCCTTCAATCTGTGTTGTTTAGTTTTTCAGTTCACCCGTGCGAAGAACGGGTATACCAGCTAGTATATATATATATATATATATACATATATATATATATAGGTTCCAATAAAGTTATCAGTTGTAAAAAAATAAAATCTTTGACCTTTTACTTTACAGCAATTTGATTAGAAGAATATTCCACCCGTTTTAACCTCTTGGCAACACTTTTGCTTTCATGGCGACATGTTTGAAAAGTACTGGAACTTTTTTAACCAATTCTCGGTTTATATACAAGTACATTTTTGAAGTAAAAACGTTATCTCGACTTACACACGGATCGTTTTATATTCGGAAATTTACACGCGGCATATCCCATTTTTAACACATTTTCTAACAGATGAATAATTCCGTTGTCCAATCTTAGTTTGTCTTTAAAAACCAAATGAGAAAAGGTGATTGAAAAAATTCCTTTTAATAAAAATCTATATAAATACATCTCTGTTCACACAAATACTTCGACCATAACACACAACTCTGACAGGTTTCAGAGATAATTGCCATAGAGACAAAGGACAGCTGATACAGAATTTCTTTCACTCCGTTATCATTTATCATTTCGTAATGGGAAGGCATCTACCTCTTGTTTTCTGTCAATGAACATCAAACACGACTTTTTTTAAAATGAAAACGCCCTTCCTTTTAATATGAAACTCGATACATTACCATCAAAGACGGCAACTGGTGGAAATATATTCAAACCTGTTGACCATCCAAATATATTGAGATTGGTCCCTTCCAGAAGTGGCAGTAATAGTTCTATTGGATCTGCCTCCAGTCTTTGGAATACTTCTTTAAAGAATAAATCGCCTTTGCATAAAGGTAGCAGACAATCGTCTGCCAATGTGGGTGATGACTCGGATTCCAATGAAGATGATGAGGATGTGTTATCGTTAAGTAAATTGAAAGAATTAGGGAATTTGCCAGAAGAAGCCTTTTTAAGACGTCATGAATTGTATGTTAGCGATATTGAAGATTCCAACGATGTCATATTTGCCATATCTCCTACTATACGGTGAGTTAATGCGTTTAATTTCAATTTTCTTTTCACTTGTTTCAAAGTTTACTGCAAAAAATAACGTTGCTTGAATTATAACCCGCTTTTTAGTTTTATACCATTTATTTTATTAATCCGTATATATTTTAAGTCCTTGATTTAAAATGTACAATACAAATTGTACATTAATATTGCAATTTCTTATGAATGCAAATAGTCTCTATGTACAGTGGTCACATATTTTAGTCTAGTTTTAGTTAAAGCAAATGCTATTGATATTTAGATTCTTTTATAAATACTAAAACGTGTAGAAAAGGATTTTAAAATATTTATGTGAAACTAAAATTTTTATTATTCAGCTTTTAAAAAAATATTTTTCTTACTTTATACCATGTTCGTATGCAAACAAGTTTGGTTTCTTTTAAGAGGTTTGCTACTACAGGATTATAAATTATATATTCTTTATTTAATATACATTTTTTTTATCTAAAATAAAAATATTTTAATACGTGAATTTTATGAGGCTTTCAAAAGTAAACTAATAATTTAAAACAACTTAATCCAAATACTATACAACTTCAAATGGGACCTTTGTTACATTAACACAGTTAAATAAATGTTTTTCTAACTCGTAGTAAGTTTTTGAGAAATTTGTTTTATTTTTAAAATTTTGAACTCTATGAACTTTTTTACGAAAGATCAATTATATTTGGCAGAAATTTCGAATATTTTAAATATTTGTGTTGTTATAAAAGAATCAATATATATATATAAAACATATTTTTTTCATTATTATTCAGAGTTGAATGAGTTAGGAAAAATATTTTCTCTGTTCAACTTCTTAGCAAGAAAGACTTTGAACATAATCTAAAAACTTAAAATAATAATAATTGTTTCTGATCACATTTAATCAAGAAGCTCTTCAAAAGTATTATGTGTTTATTATATTATACTTGATTTGTCATTTTAAGGTATCCGACTACGTACGGAACCGTGATTTTAAAAAACCGCATAAATGGATAATTTTCATGATATTTAGTAACACTTAGATTAGAATACGTGTATAAAATTGTTTTAAGGACATTTTGACAAAAAATTTATTTAAATACAATATTTTGGCAAAACATTAATTTAGAATAATCTCTTTTCAAAATGTTCTTCTTTTATAAAAAAAAAATGCTTCTAAAATAATAAAATATTTCGCTTATATAAAGTAAAGGCTTCTCCAGAGAGTCTGAACTAGGATTTTTGAAAAATTCACATTATATTCAAAGTTACCACCAATTGAAATAATTATCGGCGTTTTTTCTTAAAATTGCTCCCCTCTGTTGTCGTAAAATATGGAAAACCCACTTCTATAAGTTATAGATTTCAAAAATTCTAGTTGAGCCTCTGTAGAGAGGTCTGAGCTATATACAAGCAAAATATTGTAATAGAAGTATTTTTCACAATATTAGAATATTTTGAAAATGGGTCATTCTATGCTCATTTTTTGCCAAAATATTGTATTTAAATAATTTTTTTATTGTAATACTATTCTTAAAACAATTTTATATACATTTTCTAACCTATGTGACACTAAATATCATAAATATTATCCACTTATACGTTTTTGCAAAATCACGGTCGGATACCTTAACTTTTAAAAGCTCAACTTATTTTTCTAACATTTTCTAATGTTAATTTTGTGTATATATTACTGTTAAAGCGTAAAATCCATTATTTCATAAAATAACTATTAATTTCATGAAATAACTAAACAAGTTAGTTACAGTATATAAAATGATTTAATTCTACGAATTAAGTGCGTATTCTATAGAATAACGATTACTTGATCGTTAAAGTATAAAATACGGCTCTCGAAAGTTCTTTGAACTGGTTCTAGCTGCTTTTAGTCAATTTTGAACCCCGATTCAAAGTGTCATCACAGAGATCTTAGCTCTAATAAATAATGAAAAATAAAATAAAAATACTTCATAAAATTTAATTTAATTTCCTGTTACAATTTCGTTTGAAAACCTTTACACAATATTTTTATAAAGTAACGGTTTTTCTTCCCAGAAGCATTTTTTTTAATAATATTTAAAAATAACTATTTCTGCAATATATTCTCCCCTCCCCCTTTTTCTGTTTAACTAATGTTAGCAATATCAGCAATAATAAATTATATCTGTTTTTCCTTATTATTTATCAATTACTCATTCATAATAGGGATAAAATATATTTTTCAAGAGATTTTAGCTATTTATAATCAATTAATTTATAAAATGACTTTGAAATTGTTTATTTTTTACTTTAAACGGTCTGTCATTAGCTATTTCATTGAATAATTAGTTACTTCATAGAATAACTAGGTAAAATATTAAATTTTTCATCTATTATACTTAAACTAACTTTACTTTACTACGTACTTTAACTAACTTGCCTGGTTATTTTATTGAAATAACTGAATTATACATTTTAACGTAACATATATATTACTTATAATTTGTAGAGCCTTCCAAACATTGTAGCTTTTATTTATTTTTATTAGGATCGGTTTTTGAGTTTTTTTAAAAATCTAATTGCTATATTTTCCAGCCAATATCATTAAAATAAATTGAAACTTATTACTTCGCGGGCAATATGGCTTTACAGTCGATAAGCAATTCTCAGAATCCAAAATTTATGCATCACACCGTAATTACTCACTCGTACGACATTGTCGAATCGTGGACTTGAGTCCTGGTGCCACAGAAGACCCGTCGTGTAAATAAGCTGATTCGCGTTAAATCTGTTGAGGTTCTAAGTTCTCACGTTGGTGTGGTGTGGAAATCTGGAGAGTAGGAAACCTGCTCAGGTGTCGTCTTCGTCACTTGACCTATGTTCAAAATGAGATTCATCACCAGTATCTCCTGTTCAGATTTAAAATGTGACGTTAATACACAAAAAATATAAATAATGAAAATCTGAACTTCTCGTGGGTTCGAAAAGTATATATTTTCTAGTTATCAAACCGTGTAACACCTTTTAAATAAAAAAAATATGCCTTAATTAGGAGTTTTAGCTTTCTTAAGCATAGATTCCTCACGGTAAAATTTAATAAAAACTTCCATAATTCTCTTACAAACAGACAAAAGCATACTTCAGAGTTTTGCACTAGCCTACACTCTTTTTTTTTAAAAAAATTAGGCACGTTTACAGATGAAATTGAAATATGGGTACTGGTTTCGAAGAAATCGAGTAAGGCTCGATGACTCTGTCAGATTTGTTGAACTGTACAAATGAATAGTTAATCTTTTCAGATCAGAAGACAACCTAGCTATGATGCTAAATGATATAACTATGGTTAGAATAACAGAACATTCTTGAAAAAATACCAGAAATTTTAACCACCAGAACACACTTTCAGTCAAGTCGAGTTACAGTACTTCCTTTCCATATGTGTGTGCCGGACTCTGTATTTTACAATGTTGCTCGGATCTTTCGAAGGTCTATTTTCACTGTAATTTTATTTCTTTTATAACCCAAAAAGAATTTTTGCCAACCACCTTAAGAAGATGGCCTAGGACAGGGATGGCAAACCAGTGGCACGCGTGCCATTAATGGCACGCGATACAATATTTTTGGCACGTCAGTGATCAAGATGGTTTGCATTTTATTTTTCAAAATTTCAAAGTCCTCTATAAAGTATTACGAACAAACGCGATTGATCGGGGAGCACACTCGTCTTGAATTAGTTACGTTATAGACTACAATTGCTTATGATGTGAAGTTTGTCTACGCATAGCACAGTCAATTTCATTGACACAACTGTGTTTTTAAAGTTTATCTGTGTTCTATTTATGATTTGTAACTGTTGTTTAACATGGCTAGTTCAGAAAAAGAACAAAAAATGCAAGTTAGTAAGTGTAACAGAGAATTTCAAATTTGATGGATCGAGAAACATGGCATTATTAGTAGAGGTGACAAAGCGGTATGTGTTTTATGTTCTGGAATAGTGGTATGCAGAACATCGTCTGTAAAACGATATTTTGAAACATATCACAAACCCTCTTATAAAAAAAGTGACACAAACAGCAAAAATAATTAATTGCTCAGAAACCGTTTGGCAGATGACTCAAATTCAGCATGTATTCTACAAAGAGTACCATCTTACAATTCTATTAGTAATATAAGTTATTTGTCATGCAATCTGAAACAACATAAGTCACACTAATGTTACTTTAATTTGAATTACACGAATAACTAAAACATTTATAACTATACAGCGCAAAAAGTATTTTTTCGTACTAAATAGAGTTTTGTATTTTATTCGTGTTTAGTTTTATTATTTTTCCAATAATCACAAGTCAAACTTATTTAATGGCACGTCTATAAGTCATTAGACACTTCTGTGGAAAAAAAATGGCACGTTGATGCCATCCCTGGCCTAAGAGGTCTTACATAATATTCTTAAAATGCATAAGGAGTTTCACTGAGATGATAGTAGAATTGATTATTAAACTATTAGGGGCATCTATGTAGAAACTCTTTAGAGGAATAAATTCCTTTGTCAACGAAAACCGAAATTTTATTTTGTATTTATAAATAAATTGATTGCAGTTGATATGGGAATCTGGACTATCCTATCTGAGATGTAGTTCAACAATCTGTGGATTTTATCCAACAATACTCTCTCAACATCTAAGTAATTTGTTCCTTGTTGGAGATAAAATTAATATTTCAATTTTTTCATAAGATTTTTTTAAGTCTAGTTTCTCACGATATTCACAAGGCTTAAAGTCATCACGTTGGTGTGGCATGGAAGTTTGAAGAGGGGGTTGCTAGCTAGAGTGTCGTCCTAGTCACTTGATTTTAAGGCTAAAAATTATGAAGTTCATCACCAAATCCCTCATGTTGCTTTAATATGCTACGCCCTCTCACGAAGACATTCATGAAAATGTCGACAAACAAACTGGGGAGTGGTAGTAATCGATTTTACTCCTTGTTTTAATGCCTAAACTTATCTAGAGAAATATACTCTCCCAAAGAGTCACAGAATAGGATAACACGGTCAAATTCTTACGTATACTACTAGTGTATAACAGGGCTTCGAACCATAATTTTTTTTTGTTCCGATTTTCGGTCCACCAAAAATAACGATTTTAATTTCAGTTCTGAATGAATAATTTTATTTTATATATATTCTTCTTTGTACTCTAAAAATATAATTCAGTCAAAAACAAAAATGTGATTTATCAAAATTTAGAGATTTCATTTTATTTTAAATTGTTACACTATGTGAATTGATACAATGAACCAGCATGTACGATACAAGCGGTGAGCAGAGAATGACGAACATTGGCATTGTTATCCATTATAAAAATCACATTTGACAACTATGTCAGTGTTTCTCAAACTGTGGGGCGCGCCCCCTTGGGGGCGTGATAACTCTATGAGGGGGTGCGAGTCTGTTGAAAAGTCGAAAACAAAAGACTATTTAAAAAATTATTAATTGACTTAAGGTAAACAAAATACTTTCCAATATAATAAAATGCAAAATACGCTTTTACACTGATGTAATACACGTATAAATGTATCAGTACTATACAATGTATTTTATAATTAACTAGCTGGTATATACCCGTTCTTCGCACGGGTGAACTGAAAAATTAAACAACACAGATTGAAGGATAAAGAAGTTTTTAATGAGTTAATTTTATGTGAATTGCAAATTAAACAAAAAAAACTTTTTGCATATCTCAGCTGAACAAAAAAAGAAAGAAAAAAACACATTTGTTAAATTTTAACTATGTAGATCTAATAGCTGGTAAAAATAATTTTTTTTATTTATAATACCTCGTAACACTCTTGAGGGTCGATTTTTCAAAATACCTCCCTAAGCTGATCTCTGCTCAGCAAAAGTAACACATTGTTAAAAGCTTTGCGTAATGAACGCTTAAAGTAGTGTAAATAATTTATGTCTGAAAGTGACATTAATATTACTTTCTGTTGTATTTATTTTATTTTAAAATAAATAAGTAGTCAAATCATTTTCCAAGGTCTTCACTAACATACAAAAACATAAGACACTTAAATTTTGACATAAACTATTTTTTCGGGACAAAAAAATAATCTTTGCAATCCGCTGAAAACGCGGTCAGCTGAAAACGCAATATCTGCTACAAAACTATTCGGCTTCCCCGCTAAAATACTCATCATAGAACCCCTGCTGCCATATATCTTGGAAGAGTGAATTTCAAAGAATATTCCTGCTAAGTATTGGTAGAATATTCCTTCTAAGTTGGTGTGGTGTGGTAGTTAGGAGAAGGGGGTACCAGCTCAGGTGTCGTCCACGTCACTTGACCATGGTTCAAAATTACGTGATTCGTTGCCAAAAGCCCTCGTGTAGCTGAACAGTGCAATGTTAATATTCACTCACACACTCCAAAAAATACAGTACAGTAGTACGAGCTTCGCTGCATGCGCTTTTAGTTGGCAGAGAAACACCATTGCGGGTTGTGTTATTAATGTAAGGGCTTATTCAAAAGTTCGATCCATTTTGTTTAATTGACCTACGATTAATCAATATCGCTTGGAATCGGATGAAAAAGATGAAACTATCATTAAAAATTTTTTTTTCTTCAGTAAACTAACCAAAAGCGATGATTGTTGATTATTGAGTAGTGAATAATACAATATACATTGCGGTATTTCACAACCCAGCTCTCTCTCCCCGCACTGCCGAATTAGTTCGATCGAAGCTTCTTCTGTCTTCCGTTTTATTGTGCCCTATAATTTCGACTGAAGATTTTGCAAAAATTTAATTCCACACAAATGGAATCTTTTATGTTTTTAATTCGGCAGTATTCAATTATTATTTACTAGCTTCATGGCCCGGCGTTGCACGGGCTCTTTCTCTATTTTTATATATGTTCCCTTCCCTTCACAAAATCAGCACTTCCAATATACCTTAGCCCGGCTTTGCACAGGCTTTTACTGTGTATAACTTTAAAAAAATTACCATTTACGAAATTTTTTCATTTCTTTTTATTGTTTGACAGGTTTCTTTCCGTACCCCCGGTGTTGAAAAGGAATAAATAAGCCAACCCTCTGAATTATGAAAATCCTTCGCAAGCACTGCCATTGTCCTTTTATTGCATTCCAAAGCCTTCGGAATAATTTTATAGTTAGCAGTGCTCAGAAAAATCGTACTTCGGAAAGACGTATATATACGCCCAGGAAGTTAATGTTTGGGCTGAGAGAGACGCTTATATACGTCGGTGGCATGTAAGAGGTTAAAGTCGTGTTGTAGCTTTAGTGTCAATGTATAGTGTTTATGAATTCAAATCATGTTATTGTACGGTGGGGGGAGGCGCGATAAAAATGATGATTGAATAGTGGGTCGCGAATATTGAAAGTTTGAGAAGCACTGAACTAGGTGCATTATTCTGGTTTGTCTGTATAAAATTCGATACAAACAACCATGGATATTTGGATCAATGCTTCTCAAACTTTCAATACTTGCGACCCAATTATTCAATCACAATTTTCATCGCGCCCCCTCCATGCAATAACGATGTATTGAATTCGATATAGTACTATACTTTGACGCCAAAGCTAGAATACGACTTTAACCTCTCCACCGCCGGCATATAAACGTCACGCTCAGCCAATGCGTAAGTTGTTCTGGACGTGTATATACGTCTTTCCGAAATACGATCTTTTCTGTTTACTGCTATCCATAAAATTATTCCGAAGGCTTTGGAATGCAATAAAATGACCTTAACAGTGCTTGCGAAGGATTTACTTATTCCGGACGATTTTTTATTTATTCCCTTTCTCCTCCCTCAATACACCACATACGCGTGCATGAGTGCATAACGGTGGCATTGTGGGGTGAATTGCGTAACTTTTGATCCACAGTTAAGGGATTAATTATAAACTTTACAAATTATAAAGATAAGTGTAAATTTTTGCATATAATTTTATATATGACAAGCCTGTACGCGGTCACTGAAGATTATTAAACTTGTTTTTAACTTAGTATTGTTAAATTCATTATAAAGTACATTGCATAGTACTGATATATTTATAAGGGTATTATATCATTATATGTATATTTCATTTTGTCAGAATGTAATTTATTTAATTTCAATAAATTAATAATTTTTTAAAATAATCTTTTGTTTTCTACTTTTCAAAATGCTCGCGCCCCCCTCCTAGGGTTATCACGCCCCCCCCAGGGGGCACGCCCCACAGTTTGAGAAGCACTGATTTGGAGGCTCAGATGCGAAAAATATAACTCAGACTGATTTTTTTCTTAAAAAATTATCTATACTTTTAGTTTATCCAACTGAATTAAATTTGCCTTCTACAAGTAGTTTCATGCGAAACTGAAACAGAAAAGTACTAGTGAACATCAAAAATCTAGGAAATCGTGAAGCAATGTACATGTGATGATGATAATTACTTGTATATGGTTGACGTCAAATTAGAAAATATTGATAAGTTGTCTACAGTAGTTAAATGACTGAAGATATATCGAATCGAAGTAAGCCGTCGTTATTTTTTCGGTTCAGTTTCCATTTTCATTCTGACCAAAAAAACGGTTTTTCTGGTTCTCTGTTCAGTTCCTGTTCGAATTAGTTAGTTAGTTAATATCAACGTCGCACTGTTCAGCTACACGAGGGCTTTTGGCGACGGACCACGTAATTTTGAACCATGGTCAAGTGACGTGGACGACACCTGAGCTGGCACCCCCTCTCCTAACTACCACACCACACCAACGGGAGGACGTTTCAGCTCTCGACAGATTTAACGTGCATCGCTGCCCTACACGGCGGGTCTTTAGTGGTACTGGGATCGAACTCATGGCATGCCTGCCATGGTTGGATACCTTAACCACTGGGCTACCGCAGCCCAGTTCCTGTTCGAAGCCCTGGTATATGGGAAGCAATCAGATTCAGCTGTCGTTCGATTGCAAAGGAGTCCCCCAAACAGCACTATCGATTCGTTAGTGGTTGCCTCAACTATTTTTCATTCTATGAGGGCAAGAACATATTTGTTATATGAATTGAATGCCTTTACCATCAAAGAAATGCTAAAATAGCCTTGATTGTTTTGGTCTTCGTATAGACAAGGTCTTTTACTTGTGCTGGACTTTATTGAAGTGAGTAGTCTTTTGGGTCTTGTCGTACATCATCAAACATCAGAGGATTAGCAACAAAAATAATAAAGCAATGTTAAATATTGAAGAAATAAGTCCTTTAGTAAGCTTAAAAGATTAAACATTATCAAATATAAATAAACAAGAACGTATTTGAAAATCCTCTTTCATTGTAAAATATTTATTTTGTTGTTTTTTTCTCTTTTCAAAAAAATATTTTTGATGTAACATTTTTTTAAAATTACTTTAAGTCACATTAAAAGAACTTATCTTAATTTTTAAAAAAATAATTGGATTTTCTTTTCATTTTCAGTTTTTAATTCTCTCTCTTTTAAGTTTTTATATTTTAAAATTTATTCTAATTTCTCTCTTACTAATTATTTTCTTATTCTTTTTATAACTTGTTTTATGATGATGTTTTTTTTCTTTATATCACTCTTTGAAATGCTTGATAATATTACGTTTGTATCAACAAGTATCCACACGTAACTTATTAGACTTCTAAAGTTTTCAGTCAATCTCCAAGACAAATATCGAAATAATACCCCAATTCTAGCTTTCTTTAGATTGTTCAATTCTGAATAACAAGCCCTAATATCTTATTTGCATCATATAAAAAACATCAGTCTTTTTCCCAGTTAAAAGGAGTTAAAATATACGATAAAAATATTTTAAATTACTACAGTGACAATAGTAGAATTTTTAGAACTTACTTTCAAGTTTTCAAACTGAATAAAAATAATGGCGTGATTAATAGAAGCCAAAATTTATGTATTCCTAAGACGTCTTTCATTCTTACAATCACTCAAATGATCAAAAAGGTCTTCAAATGAATGATAATATCTCGAAAATATACGAAAAATAATTACACATTTTCAACCATTATTTATTGTACATTATAATTCTTTTCACTGACTGGAAAAAAACATATTTAGAATAATCACAAAAGATGCCAACTTAAGCAATAAAACTTTAACAGCAGACGATTGCTAATCAGCAAATAAATTAAATAATCAGGTAAATTGGAGTTGCATGAATTATCGAATTAAAGCAAATGATAATAATATGGACAAGAATTTTTGACCTGAACAATGGCTATAACTACTGTATGATTTAAATAGTCAATTAAAAATTGCTTTAAAAAAGAAATATAAATGGAACTAAATATCTTACAATACAAAACAGATGGCATATTAAGATAAAAAAGAGGTACAATATTAAAAGACTGTTCTACCCTTGAATTGAAATTTGACTACTTTAAAAAATATGGATAAAATAATTCTTTAATTAATTCTCTAACAAAATTACGCTTTATGAAATTAAAATGTTCCTCAACGATTGCATTCGTAAATAATTATATAATCTTCAATTTTTAAAAAAAAAGCCATTGTGACACCTACATTATCAGCCCCAATGTATTAATTTATGAAGGGATTAGCTGAAACATCAAATTGAATTATTTTGTATAAAAATGAAGTTAACTATGACCCTCGTAATTTAATAAAGCTTTTATTTGAGTCTACAAAAGAAAACCATTACAGCACCATTCTATATATTTTTTAAATTAAATAGTTTTTCTACATTTAAATATACGATTAATACGTTGATTTTAATAGGTCTTGTAAATTGTCTCTTTAATAGATTACTAAAGAAATATAAGTATAAGTGTCAGAGAAATTTTAATATTCAAAACAATTAGAAAGTGTATTTTTTCAGTTTAATATACGAAATAATTCCGTAAAATCAGGTTTTTCTAGATGATAGGACAACTTTTTATTGATCTATGATGTGAAAATGGTTTGGGGGAAGGGGTGACTACGAAAATTTTGAAGAATTCTTTCTACTACTGATCAAATCAGAATTTCAACATATTTCCTACTTTTAGAAGGGAGAAAAATCTTAAAGAATCCTTAAGAGCTATGATCTTTATGAAAAAAATAGCCGCATTTTTTTACGAATCTTCATTTGAAGTATTTCTCACTGAGAACGAAAGAGTTTAAATTCTAAAAAAAGGTTCATGGTGGAAAAATTTTACTAATGAGATGATTCCTTGTAAATGATATTATTTATTTATTTATTTTATGATTTGTTGGTTGGATAATTTTATCAATAATAACGCTTTATTTGATCAAATCAAAGTTGGATTAACAGCAATTTTACATTATATATATTTATATATATAATTCTTCTGTGCGTGTGTATGTAACTGAACTCCTTCTAAACGGCTGGACCGATTTTGATGACATTTTTTGTGGGAGTTCAAGTGAATTCGAAAATGGTTTTGATTCACAATTCGGTCCGATATAGCAATTAGTTAAAAAGATATTAATTAAAAACTTTAAAACGCATACTTATTTTACCCCTGTGTGCTGTTTATTTCGCTAATGCACGGCAAGAAAAAAAAATAGGAGGGGAAAATTTTGTTTTTCGCATGGCCAATGATATGTTGCGTGTTCGAGGGTTGGCAAACCATCGCATTTGTTTGTTAAAACCCCTCAAGGATTAACCAAAAATATTGTGCATTCAATGGCATTGCGATGAATTTTTTTATTGTGGATTTAAAAAATATACCTGTTATGAAAATAGCTCGAGTTTTTTCTGTTTTATCATTTAATTAAAACAAATTTAAGTTTCTATTCAGAATAGCTTCTACTATATTCAACTTAGTTCATAGTATACACTTATACTCACACGCAATCGATAGGTCGAATTGTGGTAACTATGCATGGGATGACGTCAAGTATTGTAATAACGTTTTTTATAAAAATTTACATCAAAGCGGTCCAGATTGGTACAACTTATTCGAAAAGGTTGAAATTTTCGGATTTAAGACGTGTTTACAGGACAACGACTGTCGGGCCGCTAGTATAGTATATGGCATAGGTTTCCAACCGTTTTTGAACTGCCCCACCCTTTTTCTTGAGAATATTTCGATACTGCTACCCTCCCACTCCATAGATATAAAGGCATACATAATATATGTTGAAAACCCGAATTAAATTTTTTTTTAATATTTTCTATTACTAATAGAATATAGTTTTTAATTTACACTGGTGTGCAAAAATTAAGGACGAAGTCGAAAAATTAGCATATTAGCTGAACGAAGAGGCAGAGCGGACAGAAAGACCAATCAGGAGATTAAGTAAGGTGTTGTACGGTAGCACAGGCGCAGATATGCAGGTAGACGTAATGGGGGAATGTCTGAGTAGTATAAAGCATGTTGTCGGTGTAAGATCAGTATTTCTGACAAAGAGATTGCACGCCGTATAGCAGTTAAAATAACACCGAGTTGCTGCCTCAGCGAGAAATGGCGAATAATCAATCTGTTAGACGACATCTGGATGCTTTTACCCGAGGTCGAATCATTGGGAAGTTGGAGGAAGGCTGCAGTGTGACAAGTGTGGCTGCAGAGTTCGGAATTGCTCACAGCATCGCTTCACGACTTTGGAGACAATTTCAAACTACAGGAACAGCTATCCGGGGTTTAGTAGTGGTCGTCCACGAGGAACCACACCCGCAGATGACCGGTACATTGTATTACAGGCCAGAAGAAACAGGCGGCAGACAGCGGGAGAAATCGCTAGACACACGACACAGGCGACTGGACGACCGATATCGCGTTTTACCGTGGTTTCTGTTTTCTGTTTGCACGACGCCCTGTACGGTGTGTACCTTTAACGCCTGCCCATCGGAGAAGGTGTTCTCTGTGGTGCCGGGAACACCGGAATTGGAGAGACAATGAATGGGGACGACTACTCTTTACAGATGAGAGCAGATTCAGTTTGAGTAGCGATTCTCATCGCATACTCATCTGGAGAGAGCGGGGAAGCCGCAATCATCCCTCGAACATCATTAAAAGGGACAGGTATGGAGGTCGTGGTGTTCTCGTTTGGGGAGGCATCATGCTTGGTAGTCGTACAGACCTTCACATCTTCGACGCAGGTTCAGTCAACGGGACCCGTTATTGTAACGAGATTCTTCTTCCATATGTGCGTCTTTTTAGAGGCGCTATGGGTCTGCAGTTCCTTTTCATGGACGACAATGCACCATGTCATCGCACAGTAGCTGACGAACAGCTCTTAGAGAGTGAGGATATTGAACGTATGGATTGGCCGGCACGATCTCCGGATCTCAATCCCATCGAGCATGTATGGGATTTTCTAGGCAGACGCTTGGCAGCTCGTACCTTACCACCAGTAACGATTCGGGAGCTTCGATTGGCGCTGCAAGACAAATGGGCAGCAATGCCTCAACAACTCATTGACACCCTCATTCTCAGCATGGGCAGACACTGTGAAACCTGCCTAGCAGTCAGGGGAGATCATATCCCCTGCTAAAGACCGGATGTTTCTTGCTGGACACCCATCACAGGGATGTTTCGGCCATCAGTCGCATTGCGCTCCATGCTACTTTTTCAACCAAGCTTCTTTTTTATCCCTCTGATTTCTCTTTTTAGTAAGTGTTGCTTACATTACAAAGTCCTTACGTATTGGGGATCTTACGGTATTAAATGTGTTGATTTGGAAAGCTTTTGTACAAAGTTATATTGAAAAAACCATCTCGTCCTTAATTTTTGCACACCAGTGTAGTTTTTTTCTAGAGCCCCCTATGTTTTTTACTTGTAGATCTGAAATAGCTATTGCCACGAATATATAATTTTAAATACATACAATCAACATAAGGTAACCAGTACTAAAGATTACTTTGTTAGTACATAATCAGCGTGTTTTTTTAGTCATTTTTGGACTATATTTGGTTAATCTGCCCATGCCCCTTCATACCATCTCAAAACTCCCTAATTTATTCTGGGTCTTTTACTGCCCCCTGAAAGCCTCAAACGCCCATAAAGGGGCGTTATCGCCCACGTTGAGAACCTATGGTATAATATATATATATATATATATATATATATATATATATATATATGTGTGTGTGTGTGTGTGTGTGTGTGTGTGTGTGTGTGTGTGTGTGTGTATATATGTGTGTGTGTGTGTGTGTGTGTGTGTGTGTATACAATGAAAACCGTTTACCACGAAACTGAGGGAACTGAAATATTTTTTTTTGTCTTAAAGGATATTGCAAAAAAAAAAAGAAACATATATTCAACAAAAAATTAAGTTTATTATAGTACATCGATATGTGTATATACATGCATTTAATAAAAACCGTTCAAACATCTACGTAATTTGCTCTCTTTTAATTGTTGTTGATAAAATAGAGCTAACAATACCAAAATCTCTACAGGTTTTCGCCTCATGTTTTTAATCAACAGCCTTAAGAAGCTCCATCTTCATTTTAAGCGCAATATCGGTTCGCTTTCCTCCTTAATTTTATGTAAAAAAATTCTTCTAAAATGGGGGGAAAATAATTTGAACAAATTTCACTGATTTCACCCACACTGCAATGTACACATCATCGAATTTCGAAGCCAACTGTTGAGAAATGAGATGTTTTTGTGTGGCGTTCATAGGGATGGAAAGAGAAAGTACCATAGGTAAACAATATTGGCTCGTGTCAAAAGCTATTCAGAGTGTATTTCTGAGTCAAGTCGGCCTCCTTTCTATGAAACATGTGTGTGTGAAACTACCTCTCTTTCACTTCACACCCTTCTTAAATCGTGCCTACGCGTCCGCCGTTTTCCGTATTTGTTCATTTCCAGAAAGGAAATCTTTTCGTATTAAACGATTTTCGTTTCATGTTAAGCAAAAAAAGGAAAAGAAAAATCCGTGTTGTCTGTTCGGACCGTTGTATTATTTCTTGTTAACCAACCAATATTCCGTCTTAAGTATTTTCCCTTTAAGCGTATTATACTGTATATATATATATATATATATATATATATATATATATATATATATATATATATATATATATATATGTGTCATGATTTTAAAGACAGAATCAGATTAAAGTTAGAAAAGTGAAAAAAACGATCTTTATTCGTTCATTGGTACATCTGTTCTGACACCGAGAGAGGAGGAAAAAGCACGCCATGGTGGGGGTTTCAAGTGGATAACACTTGAAAAACATATGGTAAGTATCGCTGCTTTGAAGAGGGTTCTTGCAAATTAATGCTGACATATGTTGACTATTAAATCTAACGATCTGGAATTAGACATGTTTATTGACTAGGCCATATGTTCGGAAGAAATAAATGGGTGATTAGTTTGATACTTGAATATGGTGACTGAGAAAGTTGAGTCAAGTGCTAGATAGGGAATTTAATTTTTAATCTAATTTAATTATCCTTATATATATATATATATATATATATATATATATATATATATATATATATATGTGTGTGTGTGTGTGTGTGTGTGTGTGTGTGTGTCGTAATCCTGGCGAGTGGTAGTTATTTCTTATTAAGACATTATTCCGAGAGTAGGTGGCATGTAGAGGATGTTAGCTTGATGAGGCCTCATCTTGTTATTCCACTTCATTTCACATTTATTCACTTAGCATTTCAACAATACAGGAAGAGGACACGAAACACAAACCAGGTTTCAGCCGATTGCATTACAAAAGACAAGGAACAAAAGGGTGGATTTTCCATGAATCTCGGTATTTATACTAAGGTGGAAATGAAAGTTCAGATCACATGATCTGTGTGGATAGATAACAGTAGTTTAAAAGATTCCCGTTCGGCGGGAACCTAGTTATTATTTAAACCTTGGGTCCCCTCCCCTGAAGAAGGAACGGACCATCAAGAATTAAAAAGTTATAAAGGATTAAATTAATGGGAATTATTACACACACACACACACACACACACACACACACACACACACACACACACACACACACACACACACACACACACATATATAATATATATATATATATATATATATATATATATATATATATATATATATATATATATATATATATATATATATATATATATGCAAATATTGGGGAAGGTTAGCTGGTCTTAAGATTATGCTTAACCTTATAATCTGTTCCTAAGCACTGGCATAGCTAGTCCTGAGTGGGTGCTATGTCGAAATTCCTTGGAAACACTATTTTAGAAAATAAATAAAAATGATCGCTTTAATAAAACGTATTTCAAAGAGTCAAATCTTACATGTTGGACTTCGTAGCTTGGGGTCTCTGAATCCTTGATACGGCGGTTGCTACGTCCCAGTTTCTAAGGATAAAAGTTTGGTATTATACTACAGAGGCTATATTATTTTTTTATTTATACTGTCTTATCATATTTATATTTATTGCGTTGCTTCTTTAGATTTACAGCAATTTAATATAAAATAATCGATTATGTGCGCGTGTGTTTAGTTTATTCGCGCTCTTAAAATTAACTTCATATACTGTACTGTACTTCATATAAAGCAATTTCGCTTCTGAGTCGCGAATATATAATAACTTCTAAAAGTATAATAACTTAAAAAAATATTCTATATATTATAATAACTTCAAATAAATAAAATATTACCATCCGTTAGTTTTCTGAGCCTCGTAAAAGAACTGAATTTGTTTATTAGGAAATAAACTTCTTCAAAACTCAAAACAATTTGGACGCAATTCTGACACTAACGTTTCCAATTGGCAGAGTAAAACATGTACTATTGCTCGCTCATCTTCATCATGGCTAGGATATTATTGCAATTTATCTGAAGTTTCACAAGAATTAAATTAAGATATGTTGAATATTTAATGATGAATAATTATTTAAATTGTGTTAAGCATGTATATATGTATATACAGTGAGATACGTTTAACGCGAAAACGCTTAAAACGTAATAAACACTAAATAATAGAACGACAAACTACTATGTATTTTCATACATTTTTTTTCTTTTAACACGACACAAAAATCGGTATACAGCCCCAATTATGTCAGATAAAGATTCATTTTGTTCAAAACTGAAAAAATATCCTTGATGCAGATTCCAACGACAAATTAAATGACTAGTCCAGCTCCAGTTCCCACGTCATCCGAAATGAGGAACATCAAGAAAAGAATGCGCATTTATGTAGACGCACATTCCAGTGGTGAAATGAATGAAAAAAAGGAACAATTTGTTGACAATTTGATGCTAAAAAAGGACAAAGAAAAAAATCAGATTATTTTCTAAAAACTTAAGAAATGTTTCTTTTTTCAAAAAACTTGGAAAATTTTGTATTAAATATCATTAATTTCTTGTGAATGTTTTTATTTTATTGATTTTTATGAAACATATGTGCATAAATACATATCCAAGTATATCTAATGTACCCCTAATAAACTTAATTTTGTTGAATATATGATTTCTTGTTTCGTAATATCCTTTAATACGAAATTCTTTTTACACGAAAAAATATTTCAGCCTCCTCAGTTTCGTGTTAAACGATCTTCACTCTATATATCCTTATGCCTTTTGTATAAAATTTATGTATTATCAAAATATTATTACTTTTTTATTCTTGAAATAGAAAAGCTTATTTTATAGCATAGTATCTCAATATTACGCTCCTTTAAAAAAGGAGATACATATTTCTTATGATTAATCCTCGAAATATTTCCTCGGTATGTCAAGCATTCCTAAAGTATATCAATTCTTCGAATTTAAAGGTAAAAAAAAATTCTAATATATTTTTGTAAAATAATGCACTCGCTGCTCATAGTAAACAACTCTGTATTCACGTTTACGTTCGCGTTCTTACGTCAAAATGGAACGAAACAATTCGTGCTTTTGTGTACTCAGCTTGCCTGGGAGTAGACCATGAGAAACTGATCTTGCGGATAATGCATGTCTCAACTGATCAAGAAAGATCTTCGCCCCGTCGTTTTCTGAAATCCATCTATGAGACTTGCATCTCGTCCATTCGTTACCTTTTTCGGTTCGATCGCAGAGCCATGGCGCGTCAAATCGGATTAGAAGATTCCAACGAAAGTAACGCCATCCTTCTGAAGTACATATCAGTGATTACCGCTCAGCGGAAACTCAGCGTGTTTGATATTATTCCGTTTACAACGTAAGTGATTTTTTTAGCTTTGTTGTGTGGGAAAAGGCTGTTTGTTATTTATGGAAAATGAAATGATATTTTTTCAGATTAAAAGTATAAATTATACTCAAGAAAGAACTCAGATTGTTGGATTTTCCACTTGCAACATCAAATAACTTTTCACAACATCAAATAGTTTTTGCTTTTGTTTTGTTTTCAAACAATGCTCTTCTAAAATTTTAATGGTATCAGATTTTTTTTAAAGGTTTTAAATAATTTATAAAGAAAACTCAGTAGATCTGATGCTATTCTATTTGTAACAAGATATCCGACTACTTACGGCAACTTTTTTTAAAAAATGGAGATATGGAGATTTTTTTTTTTTGTAGTTTTTAGATTTATTTAGTACATTTTAAGAAAGGAAGGCTAAAATTAAGAAGAGAAAAAGAAATTATTATTACTAAAATGGGAAAAAATTGGACAAAATTAAAAAAAATTACACAAATGAGCTCCATTCTGTTTAAAAAGTTTATGAACAAGTTTTTAATTTTAATGTGTTGCTTTGCTATTCATTTTTGAAATGATCTTTAGGCTAAGAGATATTTTAGTTTCTACAAAACTAGAGCACGTTATCTTAGTTATTATATGAAATTGCTTAAAAATATAGTGACTATATTCACATAAGGGACTGTAAGTTTTGTAATAAAGCAGTGGTTTATAAATCTGAAGGTTAAAATACTTCGAATATTATACAGAACATACACAAAAAATTTCAGGTAATTATTTTCAAATTTTTTCCAGCAATCTTTGTTCCCGTTTGAGCATTTAAAAAAAAAAAAAAAAAAACCACATTTCGAGTAAAACGTATTTTAAAATATGCCATCTTGCTTACAGCAGTGGCATCTGCTTTTACTAAAACACTTGTACTTTTTCTTCTAGTGAATGCAAAACTATAAACTAGGCATTTCTATAAAGCTAATAAGATGGCCTGCAAAATAAAATCATAAAAGAAATTGTCATTTTCGGTAAAATTCACAATTTTAGGGTAGTCGGGTACCTTAAGGGCCTTATTGAGCTTGATTACGTGAGGAATGTGTTTTGTTGCTGACGGCAATTTTGATTTAAAGAATTGAACAATGTGTATTTCATCACTTCATTAGCATAATTCTAAAAGAAAATATTTTGGTCTTTGATGATTTTAAGAGAAATACTTTTTATTTTGATTAAGACAGAAAATGGTCTCATATATATATATATATATATATATTTAATTTCGTTTATTTAAAATCGCACTGTTCTCATCCCCTTAGTGGCTGTAGTAGCCCCGGATGCTACTCAAAACCCGCCGTATAGAGGAGCCGTTAAATCTGTTAAAGCTCAAGCGTCCTCCCGTTGGCATGATGTGGGAGTTTGGAGGAGGGGCCAGCTTAGGTGTCGTCCTCGTCACTTGATCATGGTTCAAAATTACGAGGTCCGTCAACAATAGCCCTCGTGCCATTTTATAGAGCGACGTAAATGTAACACTCACATGTAATTAACTTCCTTTATTTTTCTTCTCGCATTTTTAGCGAAAAACAATTAAAATTTGGTTCTTACCTTCTTGGGAAGGAAATGTAATTGAATATTTCCAAAGTTATATATGTATGGATTCAGTAGCGCACACAGGAATTTTTCAAGGGGGGGTCCGGGGTTGAAAGTTCACCATTCTTGTATCATAATCCTTTTGATTTTGTCGATTTTCGGGAACAAAACACAGTAAAAAACTAATTATTGAATAAATAATTAGCATTAATTAATAAAATTAATCATTAATAACAGATATTTAATTAAATTTTAAGTACTATATACTTAGAATTATAATCAATCGGAAAAAAATTAAGGGCTTTGGGGGGTCTGAACCCTCAGGACCCCCTTGTGTGCGCCACTGTATGGATTGCTTCCATCAAAGAAAAAATATAGTAAATGGTACATATATCTATTTATTTGAAAACTAACAAGCTGCTGACTGAATAATGTTACTGTTGCTCAGCATTACATTTATTTAAAATTAACAGTTTATTTAGTTAAAATAATGGAATTTAAGCAATAAAATGGAATTTAAATTTAGTTATTAATGCAAATAAACTTCGAGATAAATTCTAAAACGTAAGTACCCATACTTCAATAAGTATTAATTATTACTGTCTACATATATATTCATTAATATTTTCCACTCTATACACTTTACTAAAATATTATAATATCTAAGTAGTATAACGCAGGGTGATTCATAAAGAAGTATACAATTTCGATGCACTATAAATCAAGAACAATATAAGATATAGAAGGTAACCTGCAATAGAATTGTATGGAACTATATTTTAAGTTTTGTTAGAGACATTCATAGACAGGGGCGTCTTAAGACATGGGCCAACTGGACCTCGGCCACAATGGGGGGCCTCGTCTTATTTTTCTCGACTCAGATTTAACAAAGATCATTATTCGAATAATTTTAATAATTAAATGTTTTTTTTCCGGTTGAATTCTATGAAAAATTGGGAAATTTGGACAATATGTTAACTGGTTACATGTGATGACGGCCGTCCATGAATAGGCATAGGCCTTCCATCATATATCATCTTTATTCATTCAGTCATATGGCAGTAGTCTGTCAAGCAGGTTTGTGCGATTATAAACCTTGCACATTTATTTGTTTCGGGTTATTGTTTGTACGAGTATTTGACAACGCATGCTATGTATAATTTATCTTTAAGGATCATAAGCGGAGCCTACATTTGTGTAGGGGTCCAGCGCCTATTTTTGCGTAAGGGCCTAGGGCCTACTTTTGAGTAAAGGCCCGGGGCCCATGACTTCCAGAAGTCTTAAGACATCCCTGGTCATAGATGTTCAATGTGTGAACCTTTAGTGACACGACACACATCGAGCCGATAATCCTTTTTCACCCAAACGTGTGTTAAGGTATCAACTCCATCGATAGTGGCTGTGATACGCTGTTTCAGCTTTGTCCATGACTTTAACTTTTGCACAAACAGCCCGTAGTTTAAAATTTTTCATATCATTGTTAGATAGATTTTCTAGTTGGTGGTTCTTTTCCGAATCGTGATCAAAAATGCCATTGCACAGCTGTTGTAGATTTCACTTTGCTAAATTCAAGAACATAAAAAAAATCTCTTCCTTTATAGATACCGCCGTTTCGACTGATTATTCATATGACACGGCCACTATTGCTCGCGTCACTTCTGTCAGGGACCAGGCACAAACTTTAAAAGTACATCCACCTTACGGTTCACTGAGGTGGTGCATGTCTTTGACTATTACTGTTTTCCAGCGTCTGGAAAGTGAATGCTTCCTTATGAATCACCATGTATTACTTTTACCATTGACTGAGTTCTTGATATTTTAAAGAGGCGTTGATAAATTCTTGAGTTTAGACTGATATTTCTATTTCTAAATATATCATTATATGGAGTATAATATGGTTTTAACAACAAATTTTTAAATGGTCGTTTACTTCCGTTTCGACAATTAGTCCTATCGTTGACTGGGAAATTATATATTCTCGACTCATGTAAAAATATGCATAAAAAATATTGATATTGTCTAAGCTTATCCCAAAATCCTTGTTCACACACACACATACACACAAAACACTCGTGCCATTTTCATTTTTAGAGAACAGAATTCGATAATTTATTTCAAATGGGAAGAAATTCGCGAGTTATAATATATATTGTTACCCATTAAACACCATGAAAGAAGGACGATCAAAAAGTAGAATTCTCATAATAGGAATAAGATGCTCGGGAATGCAGATTATTAGCATTTAAGTGTAATATAACGATGCAGGATGGTGAAACGGCATCTAAAACTCCACATACAAGGAACGTTACATAGTGGTGTTTATTTTCAGAGATCGCATTTGAATGCTAGTTGTTTATCAGAAAATCGCTTTATGCCTCGTAAAAGAAGGAGAAAATGAATTCTGCCATCAACATACGGCAGAATTGAACGGTGGAAGGATCGGGGTTTATCATTCCATGATATTGCTTTTCGAATTAATCGTAATACAACACTGTCTTGCTATTAGGGAATCGATGGGCATAGAAGAGTTCTTTTGAGCTTCATGCAGAATCTGAATTCCGCCCCTAATGACCTAGAAAATAGACATGCTGTCAGGTCGAAATTGCGAGATTGTACAGCAACATCATGGATTGTGAGCCAGGAAGTAGGTTTGTTTGCAGAATGGTAAGTATCCGCATGGACAGTGAAGCAACGTCTCGGCTCTTTTCAGGACAAACATTACTACGACTTCCCCTGACACTACGTTTAATAAACGCCATAACTACGCCGCAACAGAGGGGCTCCAAACGACAAAGCTGGATACAGGAGTGGCGCCACATTGTATTTTCAGATGTCTTTATTCTGCGTGCAGCAATATGTCGATGTATCCCTGACCGGAAGCAACAAGAAGTACACAGCCTCTTGCATTCGATATCGTCAAACAGGCCTTTCACTCAGTATAATGAAATAGACCACCATTTGGCACAAGATACGAACACATCTTGTTCGCATCATTGGTAATCTGAACGTCCAATGTTACATTTCTTAGATTTTAAGGATGGTGACTCTTCCCTAACTTCGACTCCTCCAACCTCCGACTCCTCACTTGAATAAGTATTGTTATTTACTTGCATTCCTGTTGTTGCAATTATAATGTACAAAGGCGTATTTAAAAAAAATTGTCACCTTATCGCAAGTTCTGGCTTTTGAAAATTTTACAAACATTTAGGGAATCAGAAAAGTTTCATTTTCACTTTCGATTCTGGGAAACTGAAAATGGGAGTCCGAAATTTCTTTGCAGTTGCAGTTAGAAAAATAGTGTTTCATATACGCCACTTACGGAATTATTGACAGGTGCAATTTGGAAACAATATAAAAAATTATTAGCTTAAGGTGGGAAAAGAAAGAGAATATTTTTGGTCTAATATACGAGAAAGACATGGAATGATGCCTTTTAGAATTTTACAGTATATTTGTCATAATTTGTGTTGTAATTTTTTGTATGGCATCACAACATTGATTAGTGATAACACAGCGATTAAATAACAATATCATGGCGGAAGATGTATCAAATGACAGTTCGTACAATGCTGCTAGTCGTAATCCTCATTCTGAACACGAGCTTTTATTGTATGAATTAGAAACTTCCGATACAAGCAGTGTAGGATTGGTTGTGAGGTAATTTTTGATTATAAATCGTTATTTTCACTTTTAAAATTTTCAAACCGGGAAACGTCTACGCCGCATGTTTCTATTCCGTATTATGTGTCACTCTTTAACTATCGGTGGGTATGTGATTGATAGTAATAATAAATATTTTTATCTCTTTCTTCAAAAATATTTTTAAATAATAAGAAAGAAAGAAACTTACTGCCTTATCTGAATATTCTATGCCATATTCTTTATTTAGGAAAGGTTGGTACTTCCTGTCACAATCTTCCGTTTTCCGACCGCATCCGCTGAAAAATCTCATATCTTGTATCAAATATTGTTCTAAAATTTCAAACAGTTCATGTTACAAATGGATCGAGAACTATCGTTGGTTGGTACCGAAGATGAGATGTCTTTTAGTAATAGCAAAGATCTGTTAAATACACCCATGGTATTTCATGACGATTTAGGAACATTTTCTCCTCGAGAGATTCTGTATGTAATTATTTTAGAAATTTATTTCGCATAAATCAATTAATCTAGTTGTATTTTATGTAGTGAATCTACTTGAATTTATTTGTAAATTATTAGTAAATCAGAAACAATTTTATTAGTAGATTGAATATGATGTTAAACTGGAAATGGTAAGAATACAAAAAAAAAAAAATGTAGTTTTGAATATCAGAACTTTAAAATTAATTTGTAACTCAGTATGTCAATTTAAACATTATACATGCATCTGATTCTTTCATAATCATTGTTTATGAAAGCTATCAACTGTGAAATATTTATACATTTAGCATATTCATTCTCTTGTATTACATCTACTTTATGTAATTAAATGAATCAAAAAAAATTTTTTTTAAGGAAAAAAATAAAGATTAAATGATTTGTTGATGTACAAAAAAATTTTTACAAACCATTTATTTGTTTTGCTTTTATGTTTATGTACTTCAGCTAAATTAATGGTGAAAATATTTCATTCTTTAAAGGTTGATCAAACAAACTTGAAATTCATTTAAATTCAGCTTTTTTAATTTTTTTTTTAAAGTGATGTGCTATTTTCCCCCATATTTGTTTTATCAAGCTTTCTAAAATTTTAAATTTGAAAATATTAAAGATTATTTCATGTTGAACTAAAATTTAATAATCATATATATTATAATCAAATAAATTGTTTTATTACCTAAATTTTGATAAAATTATGTGTTGATTGATGAATTACATTATAAAGATCAAGTATAATCAATACTTTTAGTTTTATACATTATTTCAAAATTTTTGATTTGTCTGTTAGGATTTTATTAAAATACTTTATAATTCTTGTTTCTAGTTTTTAATTGATGGGATAAATGTATATTCATCTTCCTCTTGAGTTCAATTTTGTAGTTCAAATGAAACATTTTTCTTAAGAAGTTGAAGATAAAACATGTCTCTTAAAATCGATTGAGGAAAGTTATCTTGTGTGTGTAGAATGTGCACTGATAAGCTGCAACAAAAAAATAAAATGCTTTTCTGATTATGGGTTGAGTTTTGTTTTGATTTTTAAAAAATTGACTAAAAAAGAAAATTTTATAGGATTTTTTAAAAATTTTCAATTTTGAAGTCAAAATTTTAATTTCAGATTTCAAATAAAATTTTTAAATTTTGCAGGAATTTTTTTTAAATTGAAAACTTTTTAGAGAATATAAATTATTTTGAATTAATGATAGGTTTTAGATATATAATTACAATGGTTATTTATTTCATGAAACAAACAAAAGTTGTAAATTATTATTTTTTTTAACTGTTGAATATTATTCAGCAAAGAATATAGAGCATTTAAAAAAACTTATTATGCCTTTATAGAATTATATTGTATGAGACTTTTTAATGTAAAATGCTACATGTTTAATCTCGTATATTTTCAATGTTTATGCACTATTAACCTATTATTGATATATTAACCCATAACTAATGTATGAATAGTTAAAGGAGTATTATGTTCTCCCCCTCCTCCTCCCTTTTGTTTTCGAGTCGAGTATGAGGAGGAAAAAAGAAACCAAAATATATATTGACATGTTTATAAATAAAGCTTTATGAACTGGAAATTTTATATTTTGCCTTTGAAACACAGTTTTCAAAAATTAGTTTCATTGGCAAAGAAAAAAAAATTCTGCAAGCTTTTATGAATTTTTAATAGATTCAATTTGCAATAATCACATTGACCACACATTAGTAATATTTGTTGAAATGCAGACAAATTCAGGTAGTGAGTTAGATATAAATATATTGAAAAATTTTGTAATGTTTTGCACCTATATTTTTAAAACTTGAATCTAGATATATTTGTATGAAATCAATCTTGAGTAATTTTACATTTTCAGAGCCATTTATGAAGGAGATGAATATGAGAAGTTTATGGAAAGATTGGATGCTAGGATCAAGAATCATGACAGGGATATTGAACGAATGTGTAATTTTCATTATCAGGGTTTCATTGATTCCATCCGTGAATTGCTTCAAGTGAGAACTAAAGCTCAAAAATTAAAGGTAATTAAAATAGTTATTTAGTCAAAAGTTTCTTGGGTATTTTTCTGTTTTGCTGGTGCAAATCTTGCCAAGCAGACTTTATTGGTGATAACACACAATATACATATTAAAAAAATGTTGTAAATGTTAGTTCTTATTGGTTTTTCATTTATTTTTGATGTACTATGGAAAAGACGTTACTATTATGAAAATAATGCGACTTGTTCTGAAAATATGGCGGTAAAAGGATACCAGTGGGAATATTCCATTTGGCGTTGGTTGTATCATTTTTAACGGCTAGATCACTTGCTCCGGCAAAACGGAAAAGCACCGTTTCTTGTTTTCAGTAAGCTATATTGATGTTATGATTTATTATTTCCTTGTATCTCATTTGTTTTGTAAAATCTTATCTTATTATCTAGTTCAGGGATGGACATTAAGTTGTTCATGATTGACCATTGGACCACCAAGACATTTTGGGGTGACTGCCTTTACTTAGACCTAAGAAGCAGATACTGAAAGAAACATATTTATGGAACACCAACACAAGCTAGACTCAGCTTTGCACAATCAATGTGGCTGTGTTTACTTAAGTAAATGATTAGATAAATATGTAGATGACCATATGTACCTTCAGTGAAAGCACACAATGATGCTTAACTGACTACTGTACCGTAGAGCCAGGGTTTGAATCCCTGAGAAGGCATGGATGTTTGTAAATGTATAGTGCCTTTACGGCAAGGAGTACTCTAAAAAGCCATTGAGCTGCAAATCCTCTCTGAGGTTGGTGGAAGGGAAAGATAGGTGGGAGGCTCCTGATCATCCCCTGGATGTTTTCTCTCAAAGTTAGGGTGGAACACAGAGCCAAATCTTATTGTCACATGTATGGTGCTCAAAGCTACGGCTAACAACAGGCATACAACTTGTCCCTTGCCAAGATGAATTTCATGTTGCTGTCAATCAGGTGGCATAAGTAATAACCACTGTTGCCTTGGGGGAAAAGTGATCACTGCAATGGCAGCCGTATAAATGAATTTTTCTCCACACCGACTGAAGGGGAGAATAAATGTTGGTGATAGCTCTTTCTGTAATAGCAAAGGATTGGCTATTGAAACATCATCCCACACCATGCTCTTTTACAGGATTGGATTCTTGTGTTGATGTCATGTCCCCCGATGGTGCGGGACATGGCAGCAAACAAATTAGGTTCATATGTTGGTTTCAGCTTCGTTGATTCACATGTTCTCCACTTGCATCGAATATGTCCATGGTCTAGCAGTCACTCACAGCTATTTAAGCATGTTATGTGATAATTTTGTGTCACTTGTGGCTTTTTGTAGTAAGCATAGTAACCTGAGATATTTTAAAAGACAGGTACAATGTTAAAACAAGTGTTAAGAAAAGAAAACATACAATTTTTTTACAGAATAACCACACAACTCCTTAAAAACATTAAAGGTAGTAAGTACCCAATACTCTGGAAAAGTCCACCTACCCTTGATCTAGTTAATCACAAATATCTTTTTAGATTTAAAAAATATTATGTAAAAGGAAGTAATGTAAGTTAAAAATTTTGGTACTTACATATTAGTGTTACCTCAACCAATTTTATGTCACTCAAATCACGTCATTTTTCACCAAAATCTGACTTATTGGGTTTTTTCTTTTAAAATAAAATACATAAAAATCTTTTTGTTTTGATATGGCGTGATTCACATGGCGTAAATTTTGCTGCGTTAATGCTTATACATTGTTGTGAATAAAAATGATTTGTGTGAATGAGTGGCTGCATGTCGCCACGTTTTTGTAACTGTGAAGAGGTTGTGTGACGTCATTATGTTCTGTATATAAAAAGGGTGAAGCAATCACGTGCTCACTCTGACTCGGTAATTCTGAATAAACTAAGTTACTTTAATTGACTGGTTCAAGACTGAATTTCTTCCTCCAACGCCGAGCATCGGGTAGATGCAGCTCACAGAATTTTATAATTTAAATTGTTCTTTACATAAGTTTTTGGTACCCTCGGCGGGATTGGTTGTTGGTTGGAAGCGAAACTGAAACCGAGAGAGAATTTAAATTATTGAACTTTGAACTATTGAACTTTTTTTGAACTATAAAATGGAAGTGAATGCTTTGAAAGCGGCAAGAAAAGGCCTGAGAACAGCATTTTCTCTCAGTCTGAAAAAGATTGAAATCGAACTCATAAAAGAAAACATCGATATGAATCAACTTTCGATTCTGAAAACTCAATTTATCGATAAATTTCAGAGACTCGACACTTGTCAGAGTCAAATTTCTGAACAACTCTTGCATACAGAAGATGCCGTGCAAGAATATTTAGATGATATGGAAGATGCAGAAAACTACCGTGACCGCTACATCGAAATGTGTACTCGAGTAGATTTGAAAGTACGAGAAACCGTTGTTCCTACCGAAACTGAAAAGAGAAGCTTTAAATTACCGAAAATCGAACTGAAGAAGTTCAGCGGTGAAGCTAAAGACTTTTGGCCTTCTGGAGTCAGTTTCAGAAAATTCACAATGATAAAGGCATTGCGGAAGAAGACAAAATGCAATATTTATTGCAATCCGTGGAACTGAAATCGAAAGCAGAACGATTAGTGTTGAGTTTCCCTGCAACGGCGGAAAATTATCCTAAAGCCATTGATCAATTAAAAGAGAGATTCGGTCGTGAAGATTTGTTAGTACAAATTTACGTACGTGAACTTTTAAATTTAGTAATGAAGAACGCTGTTTCTGGAAGAACGAAAACTGATTTGTCGGCCTTGTACGATGAACTTGAAGGGAAATTACGGTCGTTGGAGAGCCTTGGACGAACACAAGAAAAATATGGAGATTTCCTTACACCATTGGTCGAGTCCTGCTTACCCGAGGAAATCCTGATGGCCTGGGAAAGAAAACGGAATACTGAAACAGACGCTAAAGGATCGCGAACTCTAGAACATTTAATGACTTTCCTTCGCCTGGAAGTCCAAGGGGAAGAGATGGTGCAGCTGGCAAAATCTGGTTTTGGAACTCCTATCCGAAAAAGAGATTCTCCAACTGAAAGGGTTAAGCCGACTGAATTAATGACTGCATCAGCTCTGGCAAGTTCCAAAAAGTCCTCAGGTAAGAAAATCAATAACTGTGTATTTTGTGAGAAATATCATCCCAGTGAAAATTGCTTTAATGCTAGAAAAATGTCTTTAAATGCTAAGAGACAATTGTTATTAAGAAAAGGTGCTTGTTTTATTTGTTTAAATAGATCTGGACATTTGAGTAAAAATTGTGATATTAAAAATGATATTAATTGTTCTAAATGTAATTATTCTCATTTTGAAATTATGTGTCCAAAATTAAATAAGAATTATGATCAAAAATTGTGTTCCATAAAAACTGAGAACTCTCTATCAAGTAACTGCAACAGAAACCAAAGTATTTACTTTCAAACTCTCTGCGTTTTCATTCGCATTAAAGATCAGGAAAGGAAAGTTAGAGTTCTGATTGATACCGCTTGTGAAAATAGCTACATTAGTGAAAGTGTTACTAGTATTTTGAAGGCCACTCCACTTAGAGAGGAAACTATAATTCATTCTCTATTCGGGGCAACGAAACTAAACCGAAACATCACAGCGAATATTCTATTGAGGTCAGTGATATGAAAAACTCTTATACATGTTGTTTTGAAGTGCTATCCGAAAAGAAAATATGCGGATTTATTTCTAAGATTGAGGATAAGCATATTTTAAATGAGTTAAAAAATAAATTATTTTATCGGATTTAAATTGTAAAGAAACGGAAATTGGGCTTTTGATTGGGGCTGATAATATAGGAAAATTATTGACTGGGAATTTAATTGAATTTGATTCGGGTTTAACAGCTATTGAAACTAAACTAGGATGGACGGTAATTGGAAAAGTATGTTCAAACGATAAAAACGTTATGTTAACGACATCGTCTTTGCATGTTCGGAATGTTAGCGTTAAAGAATTATGGGAACTTGATGTTTTAGGAATAACGGATCCCTTACTTAATGAGAATGCGAAAGAAAATTTTGAATTAACCGATTTTAAGAATAAATTGAAAATTCTTCGCGATGGAAGATATGAAGTTAAACTCCCATGGAAATGTAACTCTGAAAATTTGCCCAGTAACAAAGAACTAACATGGAAAAGACATCTACGGATGATGAATAAATTAAGAAATGGTAAATTTTTTGATGATTATAAAAGTGTGTTTAGGCAATGGGAAGATTTAAATATCATTGAACGTGTGCCGGAAGTAGAATTGAACAATGAATGCCATTATTTACCGCATAGACCCGTGATTAAATTAGATAGTGCGACTACAAAAATCCGACCCGTATTCGATGCTTCAGCCCGTGAAAAGGGAAACCATCTTTGAACGACTGTTTATATAAAGGCGTAAACCTTATTGAACTGATACCTGACATTTTAGATCGTTTTAGAATTTATCCAGTCGGATTGTAGCCGATATTGAAAAGGCGTTTTTGATGCTATCTGTTGCACCGAAAGATAGAGATTATCTCAGATTTTTTTTTCCCATGCAATGAAAAACAATTAGTGTACAGGCATTGTCGAGTTGTGTTTGGGGTGTCTTCAAGCCCTTACTTATTGAATGCATCTATTATGCATCTTTTGGAAAACTGTAATTCCGAATTTAAGGAAGTTGCACAAAAGCTAAAATCTTCCTTTTATGTTGATAATTGTGTAACTGGTGTTTTCAGTGCTGATGAAATAGAGATATTTATTGAGAAGACTAAATTAATTATGTCGGAAGGATGTTTTAATTTACGTATTTTTGAGAGCAATGTGGCGAGTAAAAGTGTTGATAAACACTCAGGCGAAACTTTTATTTTGGGTATCATCTGGGACTTGGATAATGATGTTTTGAAATGTTGCACGAATTTCGACTCATTAACGTGCGAAGTGAAAATAACGAAACGATGAGTTTTGTCTACGGTGGAAAAAGTTTTCGATCCCATTGGAATGTTGGCGCCGTCTACATTGCTCCCAAAATTACTATTGCAGGAAATATGGAAAATGAAAAAGGCATGGGATCAGGAACTACCTCAGAATATTGTAAACAAATTTATGAAATGGTTTAATGAAATTCAAATTTTGAAAGATGTAACTGTACCACGTTGTATGAAAATTGATATTTTTACTGAATTACATGTATTTGTTGATGCAAGCAAGGGGTCACATGCGGGATGCGTCTTTGCTCGATCAATAGTTGATTCTAGAGTTAGCGTAATTCTCGTTAGAGCGAAGTCTAGAGTAGCTCCTCTCAAACTTTTGAGTATACCGCGTCTAGAGCTAATGGCTTGTTGTGTAGGTGCTCGACTTGTAAAATTCTATTTTGAAAGCGCTTAATATGCCGGACTTGAAAGTTACTCTTTGGTCCGATTCCACAACACACTTTGGTGGATTAAAGAATATGGAAATTGGTCGGTTTTTGTAGCTAATAGGGTAAAGGAAATTAGACAATTAACTCAAATTCAGTCATGGAAGTATGTTCCAGGAAACATGAATATCGCGGATTTACTATCTCGTGGTTGTTCTCCACGACAAATGCTTCGGTGTGTGGCTAATTCTAAATGGTGGGAGGGGCCTTCCTGGTTGAAACAAAATTAGGAATATTGGCCAGATGGTGAAATCAGTTGCGAGCCTCAAGAAGTTAACTTAGAGAGAAAAAGAAAACTAAAAATGTGAATGTTGATCTAGCAAGCGATGCACCCCCTTGCTTATATGTAATGTGTCTGATTATGATAAAATGATAAGAGTATTTGCATGGATTTTAAGATTTGTAAATAATTGTCGCAAAAAGACTATAACAAATGTAAGGAACATGAACTTTCTGTTGCTGAAATTGAAAATTCTGAGAAACAATTGATTCGTTTAAGTCAAACATATTATTTACGTGATGTTGAATCTTTAAAATTTGTTCCTTTTATTGATAATGATAATATTTTAAGAGTAAAATCTAAAATAACTGAACAAAATGATGAAAGTTCTTTTTTGTATCCTATATTGTTACCTGATAAATGTGAATTTACAAAACTTTTGATTAGATCTATACACAAAAAGAACTGTCATGCAGGAATCCAAATAATGCAATCATTAATTAGAGAAAGGTTCTGGATTATCAGAGCTAGAAAAACTATTAAGAGTATTTTGAATGAATGTTTTATTTGTGCTCATTTTAAAGTGAAATCATTGTCAGCGGACCATCACCTTTACCACCAGACCGTGTGTGAATGATTGCGCGATATTTGAAGTTGTAGGAATTGACTTAGCTGGACCTCTGTTTTTAAAAACTGGCAAAAAGGTATGGATTACATTGTTTACTTGCGCAGTCTATCGCGCACTACATCTTGATTTAGTAAACGCTTTATCTTCTGATGCCTTTTTGCTAGCCCTTAGGCGTTTCATTGCCCGGCGCGGGAGGCCCAGGATAATTTACTGTGATAACGGTACTAATTTCCGAGGTGCTTTCAATGACCTTGCGAAATTGGATTGGCATAAAATATCGAGAGAAACATCAACTCAAAAAATAGTTTGGAAATTTATACCACCCACCGCCGCATGGTGGGGAGGCTGGTGGGAAAGGTTGGTTCGCATTATCAAGGAACTATTGAGACGTTCTCTTGGAAAATCAATATTGTCCTATGAAGAATTGTCTACAGTGATTTGTGAATGCGAATTTTTAATCAATAGTAGACCTTTAACTTATATATCTGAAAATCCACAGGAATTGATCCCTCTTACTCCAGCAATGTTTTTAATAGAGAATCGCTGTTCCGATACTACCGATATTGACGAATTGAATTCGAGAGACTTAAGAAAAAGAATGAAATATAGAATTAAACTTTTAAGTGATTTAAGACAACGTTTCAGGAAAGAATATCTAAGTGAGCTAATACAAAAACAGAATGATAATCGGGTGCAGGAACCCCGGGTGGGGGAAATGGTCTTAATTGGAAACGACAATAAGAAACGTTTGTCTTGGCCTATAGCTAAGATTATAGAATTAATCCCTGGTCGAGATGGGGAAATTCGAACAGTTCGGCTAAAAACTCAACATGGAACAGTAATACGTCCCGTGCAACGTATCTTCCCTTTGGAAGTACAAGTGATTGCTAATAGCGATAAGGAGTTGAAAGAGGAATCAATTTCTGTTAAAAGTACTAAACCTGAAAAGGTCTTGAATACTAATGATGCAATTGTAAAAAAATATACTTCTTCTGGAAGATTGGTTAAAGAACCGAAGCGACTTGATCTTTTGAATTATAACTGTTATAGAGGTTTGACTCTCCCCAAGTCTCAAAGGGGGGAGTATGTTGTGAATAAAAATGATTTGTGTGAATGAGTGGCTGCATGTCGCCACGTTTTTGTAACTGTGAAGAGGTTGTGTGACGTCATTATGTTCTGTATATAAAAAGGGTGAAGCAATCACGTGCTCACTCTGACTCGGTAGTTCTGAATAAACTAAGTTACTTTAATTGACTGGCTCGAGACTGAATTTCTTCCTCCAACGCCGAGCATCGGGTAGATGCAGCTCACAGAATTTTATAATTTAAATTGTTCTTTACATACATAAGTACCATAATTTTTGTTAAGATTTTGTAGTGTATTACTTAAATTGCTAAACTATTTTTAATTAAAGCTGAATGTTTTATTTTAATAAGATATTTCTATTTTGTTTTATAAGCAAATAATATATTGAACACTTAAATATATTACTTAATTCTTTGATTTATTATTTTAGAATGAAGTTCAGCTGACCAATGATGATTTACAACAGAGTGCTAAGAAAGTTATTCATAAAGCTGAAGAACTGGTCAAACATAGAAGGATTCAATATAATATATCATGTGCTATAGATAACTTGAACTTATGTCAGCCAGTTTTAGAAATGTACTTTAAGTTATTGCATCAGATGAAAGAAAAAAGGTAAAAAATTCTGCAATCCTTAAAACATTCAGACTTAAATGTAAAATTTCTTTAAAAGTTTTGATTTTATTTTAAAATAACTGTAATACAACCATTATAATTCCTTCTAAAATATTGTTTAAAATATTTTAGTTCCTAGTACATGTTGCTCCCTGTTTTCTGTTATTTTTTAAAAATTTTCTTGGGAATAAAGAAAAAAAAATAAATACCTGTTTTTATATATCATTTTTGCAATTTATAATTGTGCATGCTTTTGTATTAATGGTGAATTTATTATTACAGCATTTTCTTATACATTTTTTAAATTAGTTTTATCACTTTTTTGTTGTTTCTATGTTTGAAGGGCAAAACTTGTATTAAATATGAGTGTATATGTTATAACAGGATGAATTTATATTATTTCTGGGGCATTAATTCATTAGAAATAATGTTTTAAGTTTAAGTTTTATTTTTGAACTTTAAGCCAAAGCTGTTTTGATGTCCAATTTGTCATTTATTATTAATGAACAAAAATAATAGTATGTAAATAAGTTAAACTTAAAATCACATTAATTGTATGTGTTGTGCAATAATGATATTTGTAAATGTGTTTGTATATAATTTCAAGTACTTGAAACATAATTATAGTTATTTTATTAATGTCTTGTATTTTACCATGTATAAATGTTTTATCCTTCTGTATTATCAGAAAGTGTATTAAATGTTATTAATCTTGACATATAACTTTTTTATTACTAAGATTGCTGATTTTTTTAAAAAAATAATTTGTATTTAAAATGTATTTATTGTAAAATTTTGATGAAAAAAGCTTTTTGTATCTTGGGAAAATATTTGTATTACATATATATTTTTTATTTTTCAGATATTATCCAGCTTTAAAAATTTTGGAACAGTTAGAACATACTTATTTGCCTAGGATCAGTCGTTACAGATTTGCCCAAACAATGAAATCAACTATACCTGTGCATAGAGAAAAAATCAAAGAAGCATCCAAATCTGATTTAAATGATTTCCTTGAAAATGTTAGACGAATATCACCAATGATTGGGGAAAAAGCCATGAAACATGTAAGTTTCTACTAAATATATTTTTTATTTAGTACTCTTTTGCAACTAAATATAATTTTTAGAAGTTGGTTGAAAATAATATGTCACTTAATTTTATGTTTCTTAATATGTCTGAATTTTTATTAATTTGTTTTTCTCCGTGTAATCTAATATATATTATAAATGTGAAAGTTTGTGAAAATCTTTGTGGGTCTTTCACGCAAAAACAACTGAATGGATTTTAATGAAACTTTACAGTAATATAGCTTATACATCAGAATAACACATAGGCTATAATTTATAGCATAGACTATAATTTATAAAAATTTGTAAAAAGTGTCCAAAATATAACAATATTTGTCAAGTAAGTGTGAAAAATTTCTGCCATCTACAAGCAATTCTGGCTTGCGCTGCAAAAAAGCCCACCACAGCATATATCTATCTTTTGTTTGTGAAAAACTCTTTTTGTTTCGGCTACACAATGGGCTCGCTTCTAATTAATTCCTGTGATCAGAATAATGCCTATTTTTTTTTATTTCAGAATAAAACTTAAGTTTTAAAGGGAGAGGTTGTTATAAATCTATCTTCATTTTAATGTTTTTTTATGATTTTATTATGTATATTTGGTAGTAAGAAATTGATCTTTTTTCAAAATAAATGCTTTTATCGGTTCTGGCACTTAAAGTAAATAAACTTTCTCTTTCACACTGCATCATTTGGACAAATTTTTAAAATTTGTTTGTGGTTAGTAGTTAATTATAACGCTATAATTTTAATTGAATAGGCAGATATTGCGTTTTTAAGTATAAAAATAATTATAACTACTGTACTATATTTTTTGGAGTGTGTGAGTGAGTGAATATTAACATCACACTGTTCAGCTACAAGAGGGCTTTTGGCAACGTATCATGTAATTTTGAACCATGGTCAAGTGACGTGGATGACACCTGAGCTGGCACCCCCTTCTCCTAACTACCACACCACACCAACTTAGAAGGAATATTCTACCAATACTTAGCAGGAATATTCTTTGAAATCCAATCTTCCAAGATATATGGCAGCACGGGTTCCATGATGAGTATTTTAGCGGAAAAAATAGTTTGTCAAAATTTAAGTGTCTTATGTTTTTGTATGTTAGTGAAGACCTTGGAAAATGATTTGACTTCTTATTTTAAGTGAACGGTGGACATAATTTTACAGTGGAATATCTTTAATTAATTTATTAGCTCTAACGGATTAAATTTTCCAAAGTGGAGTATTTTGTTTATGTATATCCCTTAATTTGTAAATGTAGTGATCCAAAAAAAAATATTGTATGAAAAAACTGCAGTAAATCATAATGCGTTTGGATAAAGTATTAAAGTGCATTTCTCCCCTATGCAGCGGATCTTACAAAGCTCTAATAAAGCTCGAGCTACGAAAGTAGCTAGGCATTTGCCAACTTGACTCTATCGTTAACATTTCGCTATGTTTTTCATTAAATCGCTATTATAATTTAAGAAACGGCATTGCTTGTGAATATTACAATTTTAAAATAAAATAAATACAACAGAAAGTAATATTAATGTATTACACTTTCAGATATAAATTATTTACACTACTTTAAGCGTTCATTACGCAAAACTTTTAACAATGTGTTACTTTTGCTGAACAGAGATCAGCTTGCGGAGGTATTTTGAAAAATCGACCCTCAAGAGTTTTACGAGGAATTATAAATAAAAAAAATCCTTTTTATCAGCTATTAGATCTACATACTTAAAATTTAGCAAAGGTGTTTTTTTTTCCTTTCTTTTTTTTGTTTAGCTGAGATATACAAAAAGCTTCTTTTTTTGTTTAATTTGCAATTCACATAAGATTAACTCATTAAAAACTTCTTTTTCCTTCAATCTGTGTTGCTTAATTTTTCAGTTCACCCGTGCGAAGAACGGGTATACCAGCTAGTGTTTAATAATTTTATTTCCTGAAAAAAATTTTTTTATCATAAGATTTCAAATTTAAAAAGTTATCTGTCCAGGATTCCCAGGTAAATACCAGAAGAGGTTTAATTTCATCAAAAATGCATTGAGAACAAAAGTGACCTGGAAATAATATTTTAATTTTTTAAATTTCTCTTCAGTGCAAAAAAAAAAAAAAAAGAAAAATTGATCTCCTAATATTTTTCTAGTTTACTAGAAATTCTATCATAGTGAAGAATTGCTTATTTTCATTCAAACTGGATTTTCATTTAAAAATGAATGCAAGAGTGTGGGGAATGCTCACTTGCTTTTGAAATTGAAGCAATAATAACTGTGTTAAAAAGAACAAAAATAATTCTAAGAAAAAAATTAATATAGTTCTATTTCAAACTAGTTCCAGTCACTAAAGGTCTGGATTTGAATGGCTCGAACTTAGAATGGTTTCAAACTTGTACAGATAACCATTTCTTATTACTTAGGTTTTTATTATAACAGCTTCATCATCCACTGCTCAACAGCCCAGGATAGACCAAGGCTTTCAGATATTTCCAACTATCCTTCTGGCAGCCAAACTCCTCTAATTCTTAATTTTAAGAACCAAACAATTCTCTACTACATCTATCCCCTTTGGAGTTTAGGTCTTCATTGTCTTGTAGTGTTATGTGGTTTAGCCAGAAAGATCCCTTTTAAAATGTTACTCTTCATATGGATAACTTTACCAATCCAGGTGGCTTATTTTAATTCATTGAACAACATATGCCTCTTTGAACATTTGGTATAATTAGAGATTGCATATTCTATGCCTGATACCATTATCCTGAATTCCTTCATAAGCATTTCTCAGAACCTTGGATTCAAAATCCCTTTCTCTTTCATGATCATAGTTCAGGTCTCCTAAGCATAAGTCAGCAAGACAAATTGGATCAGAGGTACTCAACTTTTTTTTCGGCTGGGCTGTATACATATGACAGCTCATGCAGGCCGCAACCTGAGGATAAATGGGGGAGAAATGCTTTAAGACTAAGATGACGTTAGAAATTTAAAATGTGGAAAATTGATATTATAACCCTTGTTTTGCTTTTTTAGTTATTTTTTAGATTTTTAATTTTTGTCACTAACACTAAATTGGAAGCAATAAAGAAACACCCCTTCACAATTTCTGCATCTGTAAACTGTTTCATATGATTACCAATAATATAACAAACTTCACAGGATGTCTTTGTTACTGCTGTGTTATTACCACTGACAAAACACTTTGTTGCTGTTGCAAAGATTTTTCAACAAAGTTTACTTATCACCACTCGAAAGAGATCTTCGAGGAAAAGTGTCATTGAATGATTCCTGTTTATTGGTATTTTTTAAAAGCAGCACTTTCGTGACAAATCAAACAATTACTGATCCATGTTAATTTTTTGCTACAAAATAGTCAACCTCCCAATCATCTTGAAACAATATATTTTCTTTGAATATTTTTTGCTTGCAAGATACGAAAGATAGTTAGAAATTAGTTCCACCCATAAAATTGTCACTACTTCACTGTTGTCTGTTATCACTAACCGTAACCGTTCCAAATAGAAAAAGAATATCAATTCATATCCATACCACACCGACAGTAAAAAGCAAAGTTGATATGCACTGAAGTGCCACTGAATTAGGGATAACAAGGGCTATGCAAATTGTGTAGCACTACATATCATTAATGCGCAAGTGAGGGTGCTGTGGCAACTGCATATATAACACAGACTGTGGTTATTCTGAATTAGTTGTTGGAATTGCCAGTATGGGTAAACTGCCTGATTTAGATGGCTTCGATTGCGGACTAATCGTAGGTGCGTGATGCATGACCTGTTCAATTTCCGAAATCGTCAGACAGCTAGGATTTTCAAGGTCGACAGTGTCAAGAGTATACCAAGAATACATGTATGGTGGACAAAAAACTAGTGATTGAGTAAACTGCAAAGGACAATTAGTCTTGACAGTGTGTGGAGAGAGATGGCTCAGGCGTATTGTACATAGCCAGCAAAGCCAAACATTAGCTAAAATTACCACCCAGTTGAATGATGGTGGCATTTGTACAGTCAGTAAATGAATTGTTCAATGCTTACTTCACTATGCATTTCGGGAGCCGTCGACCTATGAGAGTATCATTGTTCAATGCTTATCATTTGGCTGAACGTCTTGCCTGGACAAGAGAGCTCAGAGACAGGAGTATAGAGGACTGAAACTTGTAGCATGGAGTGATGAGTGTCAATTCTGAATACTTAACGCTGATGGGAGGCTGAGAATGTGGCAGGCTCATGAAGCCATGGTCCTGCATCCTAGGTTGGAACTGTACAAGGGCATGGTGGCTCGATCATGGTGTGGGATGTTTTTTCGTGGCACTGTTTGGGATCTTTGGTGCGTGTACAAACCTCCCTCAATGCAATTTGGTACGTAGTGTTGCTGGGTGATCTCCATCCATTTATGCCGTTCTGTTATCTGCATGATGATGAAGTTTTCTAGCAAGACAACTGTACCTCTCACAAGTTCCAGTTGGCTATTGGCTAGTTAGAAGAGCATTCCTCTGACTTTTCTGTCATAAATGGGCCACCTAGAAGCCCAGACTTAAATCCTATTGAGTATCTTTGAGATGTTTTGGAACAAGGTGTGAAAGACCATCACACAGCACCAATGAACCTTACTGAATTCTGGACAGCTTTTGTCAATATTTGGCAAGTCATTCCCATGGGACCTTTCCAGAAACTTGTTGAATCTATGCCTCATTGTATGGCAGCCATTATCAAGGTCAGAGGAGGCCCATGTCGTTACTAGGTAGGTATCCCTAATTCAGTGGCACTTCAGTGTATTTGATTTCTTGATAAAATATTTCCCACTAAATTTTTAATACAATGTTCTTAAATAAGTAAATTTCTCAGAGCAATGGGCCATGATCGAGCCTCTTAAAAAGGGTCAGTTGGCCACAGGTTGAGTATTGCTGGATTAGAGTTTTGTAGAGTAATAGCTTTATCTCTAGATAAAAATCAAGATCTACGTAAATTTTCCATCCATAAAATGCTTTATTAGTCATGACTGTCTCTTTATTTGATGTATAATTGTTTTTATTAAACATTGATCCCAGATAAATGAATTCCATAACCAAATTCAGATTTATAATCTCTAACTAAAAGATGAGCTTGATTGTAAGTATTTCCAATAGTAATCATATATTTCATTTTTTTGTTTGTTTTGTTTTTGATATAATAATAAGGCCTGCTAGTTTAGCTCCTTCTCAATAGTTTCAAATGATTTTTTTTAAAATAACTTTTACTTCTAACCATCTATACTCTTATCTGCAAAACCAGTACTTGAATAGATTTTCTAAAAATACTGCTCCTGATGTTTTTCCTGGCTTTCCTATGCAATTTTGAATAAAAGGTATGAGAATGCATCTCCTTATCTAACTCTTTTATTGACAAGAATGTCATCATTTTATTAGAAACTTACAAAATGTCATATTAAGTGTCATTTTTACCAAATTTATCAGCTGTATGGGAATATCAAAATAATGCATAGTTCTAAGTAATTCATTGTGGTCATTGAAATCATATACCACTTTGTAGTCAATAAATTAAAGATGTAAATTTTTATTAATTTGTGAAATTTCTCCATAATTTAAGACTAAAGATATGGGTCACATTGGGGATTTACAGGCACAGAGATGTACAGAATTCGCTTTGAGAGTCATCAAGAGAATGTGAGGTCAAAATTTTAATTATAACATATTGGACATCATACAACTGCTCTGCAGGAAAATTGGCCCCAATGCCATTTCTGGAATTCTTATGAAAAATGATTGCTGAATCCAAGTAAGGCTTTCATTTTGCCCCAGCACCCATCATTTTTTCGGGATCCCCCCACATTGCTGTTTGTTAATATTATGGCAATGAGTTTGATTGGGAAGGGAGAGAAGAATGAAATGTCTTCTGAGAGGCTACAGAGGTGAAAAGTTTTAATGCATGAACATCTGTAGCAAGGAAGGAAGATTTGCCCCATATAAATGTTCTTTTTAAAAAATCAATAATTTTTTTAAATTGTTTCTTTCTTGCAAGTTTTTACTTATTTTCTACATATTCCAGCCCACCCCCCTTTACTTAAATTTCCCTTGTAATAAAAGTATATTGTTACAATTTGGACCAAAAAAATGGGTGTGAGGGAAAGTTTTGAAGCAGTCAAAAAAAGTTTAGATTTATTATTCAAGTTTGCCACTCTGAATAATTCTCAAGCTTTGTGTTTTGCGTTGAAATTTCTTGCCTTTCGTCATTTTAAAGTCCACTGTTCTGAAAACGTTGTCATTATCTTTCTTGATTACAGTGATTGATTCTTGATTTCCGATTACAGTGTGATTCTCCATGTTTCCAAATTGTTTAAATTTTGTTAAACGATCCAATTTTTTCCCTCTGACTTTTTAAAAGTTAATTTTAGTATGTTAGGGTAAATTGTTATTAATATCCAACATTTATTTTATTGTTTCATTTTATTATTCCACCACATATGTAAAAATAATCTCAATAGCTTTTACAACATTAGTATAAAATTGTCTTTCAAAGCAGAGTGTAAGACCTTTTCTCCACTTCTGAAAGCTTTTTATAATTTTTACTTTGTTTACCAAGTCAGTGATTTGGACAAAGTTTTTTTTTTGTTCTCCAAAGTGCTGCACTACTTTTTACTGTAGCTTGATAAAATGGCCCAAAAGGGCCTTTCTAAAAACACCGATATTGGTCAATGTCTTTTGATGTGCCAATGGTTCTATCATTGGGTTTTGTAGCAAAAGTAAATGGTTTACGTATTATCGCAATAATCGCCAACTCTATTAATAACTTGCCAAGTTGGCAACCCTGATTTCCTCTGTGTCATATGCTCTGAATTGACAACCAGGTGCTTTGTTACATTTAATGTTGCCAATAGGTTGCAATAATACGTAAGTATCCAAAAGTTAACACACAACTTAGTTTCGTAATATTCCTTCAGCTATAAATCTTTGCCAATCTCAGTGACCTCCTATACTCCTGTAAACAACTATACTTCTATACCTACTTATAAAAAATTCATTATTGTTAGTTTGAAGATATATCAGAAAGTATATATATATAGTATATAAAACTATTGGTTTCTTACCCATATATTTTTGTTAAATGTGCGAGTTTAATCATATATTAATAAACAAGAGTGATTTTTATTTATAGCAATCAGAACAAAGCACTGTTGATGTTGATTTCAAATGGAAAAATAAGAAAAGAAAGGCCCCACCTCCTCCTAATCCTTTTACAGGTGAAATTGAACAATTTCCAGATGAAAACGGCTTGGATGATGGGGAAGATCTTAGTGCACAGGACATGATAGATTTTTCTCCTGTTTATCGGTGCTTGCATATACACACAGTGTTGGTATGTGTAATTAATATTAAAGTTCCTTACATTTGTAATAAAAACATTATTTTACTAAACTATTATTTTACTCTATAGTACAGACAAAGAACTCAACAAAATCATTCAAAAAGAAATTTCAATATTTAAAATATTCTTTGCCTAAAACTTAATGCAGTTCATAAATTTGTTATTTGTATTCTTTTAATAATATTTTTAATTTAAGCACTGTTTTTGATACATTGTATCTACTGTTAAAATAGGACAAATTTACTGTTTGGCATGAATAATTTTAAAGATATCTGTAATTTTCAATTTTTAAGTAGTATAGTGTTCAGTTATTTTTTCACTGATTTTTGGTGTTAAAAAAATTAGAAATTTCATTTGTAATTTGCCAACTTGTACTTTGTATCAGTTAGAAAGTATTGTAACAATCAGTACCTTGTGTAATAATATATTAACTGTTTCAATGAGTTAATGGACTAAATTCATGTGACGTCATAGTCACATGATAACTCCAGCCACGTGTTTTCAGCCAATCAGTTCTTAAATTCATGCGACGTCAGTTATATTATAAATGTAACCACACGTTTCCAGCCAATTAGGTCATGTTATTCACTGTTGCCAACTTTTGCTTTTTGCAGAAACTTTCTTTTAAAAAATTCACATCTGTCAATGTTAATAATGCACATAGTTAAGCAAAATGAGCTTATTTTAAAAATACACATATAATGCAAGTTTTTTTTACTTTTAAAAATTATTTGAAGAATTTTAACACGTGTGTGTGTCTGTGGACATAACATTTAAAATTTGATGATTAGTTAAAGATATCTAAACTTTACATGTGTATGTCATTTTTAATCAATGGAGAACACGTGAATGCCTTTATCACGTGACCGTCATGAATTTAGTCCATTGTTAAAAATAGTAATATGCTAAGGCTTTTGGTTTCTCAAATTCTTTAAGAGTAGTATTTCTGTTTGTTTTTCGTGAATACATTTGATCACATGTGGATGGAAAGCTACTTCTCACCTTTATGAAGAAGTATTTCATTTGATTCCCATTCTTTGTGAAAGAAAAAAAAATTTAAGACTTTAATTTAAGCTGAAAGAAATTATAATTTTGTTCTTATATGAAGAACTAAAGGAAAATAAAAATTGCTTGCATAATATTTTCATATTACACATCTGAACATTACTAATTTAAACAAAACTATTATGAGGTATAGAAAAATTTGGCTAATATTACATTGAAAAACTGAAATAAAAGAACATAAGTTAATGAACAGTTTTAATTTATTAAGGAATTTAAGTTTTATTTAAAAGTTACGTTAGAGAAAATTTGTTTATTTTAATTTGTATTAAATTTTAATGTGAAAAGAAAATAGTTGTGCTTTTTAATAGCAAGTTGTTGTCAATTAAAAGACCTTTAACTTTGTATTGATTTTAATAATTTTTCTTTTTAAGGGAGAAAGAGAAGCTTTTGAACAATACTATAGAAATCAAAGAAAACAGCAAGCAAAATTAGCTTTACAGCCTTCAACAAATATGGTCAGTTCAAATTTTTTCAAATTTTTTTTTTTTTTTACTTAGACAAAAATTTGATACTATAATAAAAATAGTTGAAACAAAACTTATTACAATTTAGTTTTAATTATTATTTTTTAAAACTTTCATTAGATAGGAATTTAAATTATAAGTATTAAATTTTATTTGATTTAAAGTGTATTTAAATTTTGTATGACAAATTTAATAATGAAAGCAGTGTTTTAATTTTTTTTAATGGATTCAATGTGCATATCTTTTTATTCCTATTTATTTGCTTAACATTAATATAACTAAAATTTTCATAATGGTATTTTATGTTCTAGGGAATTTAATTGTACTTACTGAATTTTACCCATTTTTTTTTAAAAGTATCCATATCAACAATTGCAGAATATTTTTTAGAAATTATAAATGCTATGAAACTATTAGGATTAATAAAAAATAACTTTATCATACATTTCAATTTTTTAAAAAATTGATTTTCTTTCAGAGCGAGACCATTGATGGTTATAGAACTTACTTTTGTGGTATTATTGGGTAAGAGTTCATTTTCCAACTGTTACTTTTGTTAGGTAATGCTGTTAATTTTAAAAAAATATTATACTTTGTAATCCATTCTTTTTAATTTATATGTAGGTTTTTTGTTGTTGAAGATCATGTTTTAAATACTGGAAATGGCCTTGTAAATAGAACATACTTAGATGAAGTGTGGTCCAATGCTCTTTCTAAGATTGTTGCATCATTAAGGACTCCCTCTGTAAGTAATTAATATACTTATTTAATTTGAAATAACGAATTTTTATATATTCTACTAGTGTTATCTTCCTTTTGTTATTCTTGTGTATATCCCATTGTAAAAATATTTTGGAAAAATTTATGAATTTTTTAAAACAATCCTGTTATTCAGGTTATGAAACAGTTACCTTTTGAGGTATTTGTATTTTAGCTTATTGACTTATAAATCAGCAAAGATTTTGGAGGATTTGCACCAAAGTAATTTACATTAGTAAATAAATTTATTTTTTACATAAATATCTAAAATAGTAACTTACATATTGGTATTATTCAATTGATCAAAACATCCTAATGGCAATCTAAATGGAATCAAACGAGTCTTCCTTAGGAAGATGATGCCACATAAACTCGAATAAATATGAATCTTGAGCGTTGTCATACATTTCCATGATGTTTTTCATTTTAATGAACTTTATAGTCTTTTGATGTGCCGTGTGTCTGCACCAGTCTCAGAAGTAACATAATTATTCAAGTGATTGACTTTAAAATGTTCAAAGTGTGTAACTCCCAATTCATCCATTTAATAAGTTTTCTGAGAGTCAGAAAAAAATCCTGGATCTATTGATATTTTACTTCATTTCTTCCAAAAGCCTAGTTGTCTTTCTGTTCCGAAGTCCCAGAACAAAGCATTTGTTTTTATCCCTTCAAATTTCACTGAAGGTCCATTGTTTTGGTGGCATTCTACAATTTGTTTTTCTACAATTTCTTTTTCTGAATGAACGTTTTTGTTAATTTTATCATCTTCGCTAAGGCCCTTTGATCTTATTTCTAGATAATTGGCTATTTACATATATTTGTCTCAAGTAATTGGTTTAATTACTGTTTTGTTCAGCTAAATTCAATTGATATTTTCTCTATTCAGTGGGTGTTTTTTCTTTGGACTAGCTGTAAAAAAAGTAAATAGTTCATATTTTGCATTTGTTAACCATAATTTTGAAAGAACCCCACTGTGTTTTCTATCATAGAAAAAGGGTCCTAAATTTTAGAAAACTACCTGAAAAATAAGAAAAAGTATAAAAACATTTATGTTCAAGTTTGGATTGGAATGTTCTTTATCCTATTATTGGGTATATATTATGGTAATTGCTGATGGTTTTTGATTTTTAGAAAATATTCATTGGACTAATGTATAAGTGCCCCATTTAATTACTAAATTCCTGTTATTTTTTTAAATATTAGAGATTATTTTGTTTATATTATTTCTCTCACCAGAATATGTTTGAAAGCAAGTAGTTTAAGTTTAGAATAAGATACATGTCTGTACAGTCTGAATGGCCATGGTAGCGTAGCCTAGTGGTCAAGGTAACAGACTCATGTAATATAGTATTTTGGCCTAACATTTGCATTTTTATCTGTAACAGATTGATCTCATTCAAATTTTTTTCTGTTTGTAAGATAAAGAATAAGCCTAGTGGCTGGGTGGTAGTGTATCGTACTTCCATGCTACAGGTTCGGGGCTCAAATCAATGGTTCGGCAAGGTCGACTCATCCCTTCAGTGGGTTGATAAATGAGTACCAAGCTTGCTTGGGAACTGAACACTGGGGGTTTTGCTTCAAACTGACCACTTGACCAAAACATCAGCACTTGCACCCCAGCGCCTAAGGTCACGAAACCTGAGATGGGCGCAGTAAGCCTTGGCCCCTCATGGGCTGTTGCGCTACTGAGTTCAGTAAGTAAGATAAAGAATAAACCTGGCTGTGTATAATATTCTTAATTCAATGAGTTTTATTAGAATGAAAACCACTTATTGTTTAATTTCCACTCATGTTATTGATTATCTTTAGTTATAAAACAGGCTTATATTACGGAATTTTCATATAAGAAATGAAATATTGCTTAAAATTTTATTTTTGATTTTCATTTTAATTCATATTTTATAAAATAATGTATTTTAAATACTTTTTTTCAGGATTGCTCTACAGACACATCTTTGATGTTACAGTTAAAATATTTGATTATGTTATTTAGTTACACACTTCGAGTGAGTATACAAATAATAATTTGTTCCTTGAAATTATTCATACCTGTTTTTCATACTGAATATTTTTTTAAACCTTGAATATATCTTTAGTTACTTTGTGAAGATTTATCATTTCACTACACTGTGTAAAATGTACTGACAATCAATTATTCTTTTCCTTGTTACATCAGTTCAGAATCCAGTTCTTGCAAGATTCTGAATGTCACTTGAGAATAAAATACTTTAAACATTATTAGAACTTCAGCCAAAATTTGATTGATAAATAATATATTAATTTGTTACTATTACTGATATATAGATAGAGGAATTATTTGTAACAGCTTTTACTTTCAGTTGTAGATAAGTGAATTAATTATGTACTTGTTATTGTTTTATTAAAATCATATATTCTCTAAAAATATTTGACATATCTTTATGAATGTTACCGGCAATAGAATGTTTTATAAATTCATTCTTTAAAAAAAAAAGAAAATTAGGGTATTGAAAATCGGTGATATGAAAAATTACTTTACAAATTCTTTATTTAAACTAGTGCAAACTGATTATACTTTGGTTGTGATTTAAAATATTTACCTGCCATTTACAGGGTTTAATGCATGTTAAATCTGTCAAGATTCCAAGTCCTCATTTTGATGTGAAAATTTGGAGAGTGTATGGTCCTTATTTGTTTGCTAAGTTCAAATTTAGGAAATTCTTTGCCAATAACCTACAAGTAGCTTCAAAGTGTAACATCAATAAAATCAAATCTTACGAATACTTAAAATGGGAAATTATTTTAGTTTTTAAAATTAATTTGTTTATTAGATAAGATAATTTAGTGATAATGATAACTATGCAGCCCATCCAGTATAGTGGTTAGTGACACTGACTGCAGTGCTTTTGGGCTGGGTTCGAATCCCGGAGAAGGCATGGATGTTTGTAAATCTATAGTGCCTTCGCGGCATGGAGGTACTCTAAATAGCCGTCGAGCCACAAGTCCTCTCATAAGGCTGGTGAAAAAGGAAGAGAAGTGGGAAGACCCTGATCACCCCCATGCTGTGATCCCTCAAAATTGGGGTTGAACCAAGCGAAATCATACTGTCGCTTGAATGGTGCTCAAAGCTAAGGCTAACAACAGGCGTAAAAATTTAGCCTCTAGCCGCAATGAATTTCGTGAACCTTGATCTGATGCTATTGTCGATCAGGTGGCATAAGTAACAACAACAACAAGATAATTTAATCCATTTGTTGTTGCTTATCCCATGTGATTGACTGTAACATCAAATTGAGGCCCACAAAATTCATTGGGGCTATGGGCTAGTTGTAAGCCTGTCATTAGCCATAGCTTTGAGCACCATGCAGATGACAGTATGATTTAGCTCGACTCCACCTCAATTTTGAAGGAGAACACCCTGAAGGTGATCAGGGCCTCCCATCTCTTTCCTTTACACCAATCTTACAAGAGGACTTGAAGCTTGACAAATATTTTGAGTGCCCTAAGCCCCAAAGACACTATACATTTACAAACACCCATGCCTCTTCAGGATTCAAACTAAGGCCCTATGGCACAGCAGTCGGTGTCACTAATCATTATATCTGATGGGCACCAATCCATTTGTAATTGCAACCATAAAATTACCTTTCAACTCATTTGTTCAAAAACTATCTTCCCTTTTTCTCAGGTTTATTTTCAATGTTAGTACAATATTCATGGCTCTAATCTATCTTTTCTCTTGTTAAATAATGTTCCTCCTTCATCTTATGTTTAATTCACAGATATGTTTTGTTACAATTATTTACATGGTACTCCAAATTAATAAGTGTTTGTTACTCATCATGGTCAAATAAGGCTTTTATATCATTAAAGTCGCCCATCCGGTATAGTGGTTAGCGACGCTGACTGCGGTGCCGTTGGGACTGGGTTCGAATCCAGGAGAAGACATGGATGTTTGTAAATGTATAGTGCCTTCACGGCATGGGGGTACTTTAAATAGCCGTCGAGCCGCAAGTCCTCTCGTGAGGCTGGTGGAAGGGGAAAAGAAATGGGATGCCCCTGACCACCCCCTGGGTGTTCTCCCTCTAAATTGGGGTGAAACCGAGCTACAATCGTTCTGTCATCTGTATGGTGCTCAAAACTATGGCTAACGACAGGCATACTTAGCCCTTTGCCGATCAGGTGGCATTGGTAACAACATCATTAAAATTTGCCAATTTGTCTTTTGATGATTGGATAAAATGTGAGGAAATAATAAGTTGATCCACGGGGCATGTGGATATTAGGGCAAAACAATTTGCAAATGTTTTTCAGATATGCTCTCTTGAATAATGATCTTTTTATTGAGAGAATAAAGTTCATTTAGTTTTCATCACAAGCTGACTGATTTTGATCGGGATTATATTTTATCAGTGATGTTTCATTTTATTTAAAAAATGTCTCTAATGTTTCCATGCTTTTGTTTTAAAATTATTCTACTGTTTTTACTTAACAAGACTTGGAAATTGAAAGAACAAAACCAAAAAATTTAAAAGTAAATTATTTTATTCATGATTGTCTGTAATTAAAAAAAGTAGTAATGCATGTGTAACTTTTTAAGAAAAGACTTTTTTTTATACACTGTCGAATTAATTTTTTCATTTCTCTTTTTGTGTGTTATTATTTTAATATTATTTATGAAATTGTAATGACTTATTTCCAAGTTTGAAAGTCTATGATGATAAATAGTGTTTCTCTTTAATTTACAGAGCTATGGCTATCCTGTAAATCAACTATTTGATTTATTACTAGAAATTAGGGACCAATACAATGAAATACTCATGCGGAAATGGAATAAAATATTTAGGAAGATATTTGACTCTGATAATTACCATCCAATTGAGGTTGAGGATCAAGATGCTTATGATGTCATTATTAATAGGTTTCCATATCATGATGAAGAATTGATGCTGGTAATTGATAAGTTTTTTTTTTTTTCAATGAATACTTGCATTCTTTTAGTTTTTAGAACTTAAAAATTTAACTAGTTTTTTAAAATCTTGACTAGTATCCAATAAAAGTTTACAAAGAAAGGGAAACATCATTCAATCAACAAGGGTTTTACTTTAACCACCTTTATAAGAAAATTAATGCTGTTTTGAAATTTGATTGGATATAAAAGTTGCATTAATTCCTTTGTTGTCTCTAAAGGCTAAATATTCTAAAAAGGTGGATTTAAATTTTATCAGTTGTATTCCAAATAGTACTTAAATTTTTTTTTTATTCTAGTTAATTTATAATATTTATGGAAATTTTATGTGAATGTTTAAGCTTGTTAAAGTACTGCTTAACATTATCAGAGACTACATCTAACATGAACTAAATAATTAATCCATTGACACAATTGAAAGTTTATAATAATTTGCATAAAATTCAATAAAGATTAGTTTCTAATTTTATTTTATCAGGTACAAGAGTTATTTCAACAATTTTTTTTATCAGTACAAGGGCTTTGTTGAAATTAAATATTATAATTAATGTTGTAATTTTATTTTATTTTACAGGATTATTGTATTGTGCAGTTACCTCATCTTTGTACTGTTATTTGATATCATTGTATTTATTTCAAATGGGCTTTTTTAAGACAACGTTACAAAAAATTTTATTTATTGTTGTACCTTCATATCAACATTTAAAAAGTATTTATAACATTAAAAAAATGTAAAATTTTTTATTTTTAAACTTTTAAAAAAAATTGCTATTCATATTGAAATATTTTGCCACATTTTAAATAATAGATTTACTTTTTTCTTTTTATACAGGCTTCTTTTCCCAAAAAATTTCCTTTTTCACAGTTTGTTCCTGAAGTTTATGACCAAGTTAAAGAATTTATAAGTGCTTGTTTAAAGTTTTCCCAAGATCTGAATCTCAGGTTAGAAATTTTATTTCTTTCAAATTGGTATTGTAAATTATAAATATTTCTAATTTATATTTATTTTTTAATCACTATTGTGTATTTGAATAATTTGAAGTAATTTGTGTATATACTGTATAATTTTAAGTTGGACGTATTTTTTCAATGTTAACACTATTTAAAATCGGGTGTGGTTTAGAATCAAAGACAGAAAAATTCGTCTTATGGGGGAAATTGAACATAATATTCTGAGGGTTAATGCAATAACAGGTTCATGAATGTATTTAAAAGTTTTTAATACAGGTAAAGTTAATAAATTATTCACTTCTTATTTTTTCTCATTTTAAATTTCATAAATATCAAATATTTATAAACATTTTTACACTTTTTTATTTTTTCACAAAAATGTGTTGAGAATTTAGGGTGCAGCGTAGAATTAATAGTGCTTAGATTCAAATAAACACGATATTTAAATGTATCAAAATAGTTAGGCAGTATATAATATTAGCAATATAACAGTTAGGCAGTATAAAGTTTATTTTCAAGTATAAATTGTGTCATTTTGTTACACACTTGTCTAATATAATTTTTTTCTTTTTAAATTATATCTTCAGCTTAACAGAAGTGCAGGATATGGTACGGAAATCAACAAATCTCTTACTTACTACTACACTTAGTGGTTGCTTATCAAATCTTATAAAAAATTCAAATCTGGGACTTTTACAGGTAATTCTTATTTTAAAATTATATATAAATATACTGGTCTAAGTGCTCATTACTTTATGAGCTAATATTTGCTAAGTTTGTGTAAAATTAAATTTTTAGATTCTTTAAAAAATTCTTTTTATATATGTTAATTAAAGTGGATATATTTTATTCCATAATTTGGATATTCAGAATAGTTGTATCAGACTGTTATGGCTATATGGTTTTTTGTTACATAAAAAAGCTGTAGAAAATATTTAGACTGACTATTTTAATAAATTTCGTGCTTTTTTAAAAATTTTATAAAATGAGTTTTTTAACATCATAATGTTATTCCAAATAATTTTTGGAATAAATAATGAATTCTTAAAACCTTGGACTAAATTTCAGGATATTTAAATATTTCTTTTTCTCCAGCTAATACAAATCACCATCAATACCAACCACCTTGAGCAGGCTAGTGTATATCTTGAAGATTATATATCGACTGTCACCGGGTGAGCAAATATGAGTTTTTATGTTCGTACATCATAAATTCAAAATATGGATATGAAGATAATTTAATTTTGAATTCAATAATCCTTTCAGATCAGTGACCAATTCTTTTCATGTTGCAAAATTGCAGAGTTGCTCTATGTTCAAGGTTTGTTATATATATATATATTTAAAGAATTGGTTGAAAATGAATTATGCATTTTTATGGTTTTAAATGAAATACCGTACTTACTCAAATCTTGGACTTGTGACTAAGTTGGATTTTTTCTCCCAAAGTTTATGCTACTGAAAATTAGGTGCAGTTAAGAATCGAAAGGGAAAAAATTACTGGTTGGGGCAATTAGATTAATGTCTGGTTCAATAATTATTTAAAAGTTTATAATACTGATAAAATAAATAATTATTCACTTATTAGCTTATTTTAAATTTATTTTAATTTTTTAAAATTGCATGTAGATAAACCATTTCACACTATTTTTTATTTTTTTACAAAGGCCTGTTAGAATTTTGGGTGTAGATTAGAATCAATGATAGCTTAAATTCAAATAAATGTGGTATATTCATTTTTTTAAAAATTGAATTAAAATTTAATTTTTTAAATATTGTGACTATTGTATGTATATGCATGTGATACAGAAATAGGCATAATATAACTTGTAATTTTGTTACTCTCATTAAAAGTATATTTAGCTGTCTAATTTTTTTCTTTTCACTTATTTGTATTTTATATAAATAAATATGAGATACAAAAATGTTATTTCTGTACAGGATGCTCGGGCAGATGCAGAATCTCAAATTTACGAGAAGTTGAATGAGAAAATAGACGAGTTCTTGGAATTAGGTGCGTAAATCTGATGTTTAATTTTTTCCTATCAGTTATTTATTTACAGTGATATAGATTGTAACATTTTATGTTGTTTCACAGCTAATTATGATTGGTTATTAAATGAACCTGAAGGTCAAGCTAGTAGCTATCTCACTGATCTAATAGCGTTTTTGAAAAGCACTTTTGAAGCATTTACCAATCTTCCTGTAAGTTGTTTTATTTTTAATTACAATTATTTAGCATGGAATATGCACAGTCTATGTAGCATTAAATGCTTTATTTTTTTTAGAAAATATATTACAATTTTTATATAATATATTTTGTTTAATTTTTTAGTCAGAATAGACTTATTTCCAAGATAAATATTTTTATTTTTTTGTAATTCCTTTACAAATTCAGAATGAGTAAATGGTTTATATTCATGATTATTTCAAATTTTTAGGATAAAGTTGCACAGACTGCTTGCATGTCATCCTGCAAACATATTGCAAATGCTCTTATGGGCTTTCTGTTGGATAAGGAAGTGAAACACATATCTATAGGAGCTTTACAGCAGTTCAATCTTGATGTTATGCAGTGTGAATGTAAGCATTCTCAATTTTTTAATATTTTGTTGTTTTATTCTGTTGATAATTTAATAATACTTTATGTATTTGTATAGAAGAGTAGGAATTTTTAATGAAGTATTAAGGTAACTTGGATGCAATTTAATTTTAGGTTTTTTTAAACCAATATCTTTGAAAGTACTTTGGCACACATTTTTGTATGTCATGGCTTTGCAATATATGCAGCGTGTAATGTAATGCAGATATTTCTCTTGTTGAAATTGTAAAATGTAGCAATGTAGTTTGATATTATTTGATAAAATCAAATATAATTTAATTAAAAACTAAATTATATATATATACAACCTCCATTCAAATTAATAAATGACTTTCACATGTTGGTAAAAGTTCGTGTGCACTAATGTTCACTTGCAACTCACACAGCTGTATGTGAAAAGTTGTTGAAACTAATAGTTGTTTGTTTGACCATTTTGTTTTGCTTCGCATAAGTTGGACCTGCAGCATAGTGCAGTGGCTTTGAAAAAAAAAACGTTACAGATCAACATGTTAGTATGTGGCTTTATTTTAAGTTGATAAAGTCACAAAAGGATTGTTCTCAAATCTTTTTATGGTGTGTGTAGAAAAAACTATACTTAATGTATCAGTGGAAGAGTATAAATTATCAACTGTTTTCATGAAGGACAATGATTTTCAATGATTGAGGAGATTCAATAAAATTGACTGCTAAACTGAAGTGCATCCCAAAAGACATTTTTTTTTGCCTAGTTTCAGTCACATGCTGCCAAACATGCATAACATGAGACAGATTACTTTGAACCACAATGAGCCTTGTTTGCAGATTTGTGTGTGGCTACCTTTCTGAGAAATTTACATTTTGGCAATCTTTTTGAATCTGGGTTATGTGTGTGTATAATTATACTTTTTTTTAACATTTTAAATATTTGATTATTTAGTAATTATTCTCTAAATTTTGTGAGGCTTAAAAATTTGTGAGGAAATAGTAAGTCTGTATATATATAAATGCACTTAGTAATAAAATAAGTTTTATTTGCTCTACAATTTATTAAACTGAAATATTTATTGTTCATCTCTCACTCAAAATTAGAAATCTATCTTTAAAAGTCTTGTATCTGTATGCATTTTATTTTGGGTAATATTGTGTTAATTCTACTTAAAAAAAATGTGTTATATCCTATAGAAGCTTCTTGTGTTATGTTATGTTGTGATGTACTTTAAAAAAAGTTTTGAATGAGATAGTGGTGTTGCCATATTGGTTAATAAAGAATTAATAAAAGAAAGAAAGAAAGATTAATAAGAAAGATATACATGAACTATTAAAGAATTTTATAAAATCATTTTTGATTTTTTTGGATTAAATGACCATATTTTTCTATGAGATCAAGCAAAAATCTTGTGAAAAACTGTTATTATCATAGGTATTGGTATGGCTTATTTATAAATTTATTTTTATTACATCCGGTATTCCATGTTATTCAGGGGGTTACAAAACCAATCAAATATAAGGCTTGTGTGAAGTCTTAATCAATTTTTCAAACTGCAGCAATATGAAATGTAATTTACACTTTCAATGCTATATTATTTTCTGTTGTTTCAGTTTTAATTTCCTTGAAATTTTTTCTTAGATTGAAATTTGTATTACTTTTATATTGTTAAGAAAAAAATGATATCTTTAAAAATATTTCTTTTTGAAAGTAAATTTAAATTAAGCTTATTATTATAAGTAAATATTACTATTTCATAAGTTATTGCAATTTTATTTTTAGTGTTTGAGAGTTTATTTTAAAATCTACACTAGATTATAAATAAAGGATAAATTTTCTATTCTTTCAGTGTTTGCTAATTGTGTTCCAGTACATGATTTTGAGGAAGGAATTTTACTTATGTGTTTCTCAGAATTGAGACAGGTAATTTGATTGCTTTGTTAAAACAATTTTTTAGCAAATTTCTTTGAGAGATTTTTGTATATTATAATGAATCCAAGATTTTGTCTTTAATATCATCAATTTAAATTATATTTATTCTAAATTATCATACTGTATTAGTGGAAACTGATATATATGTATTGAATTCTTATTAGTTATTGGATCTCTTCACTGATTGGGATTGGTCAAATTATTTTCGTGAATATGGTCAAGACACTAGTAAATATTTGAGAGTCAACCCTCAAACAGCAATAATACTTCTAGAAAAGTATGTATTTTTGCATATATTTACTTTTACAATGCTAGTTTTGTGTAATATGCGGTCATTTTATTTTAATTAAAATAATCCTCATAAAGGGAATGTTTAAAAACAAATCTTCTTTATATATGCATAAATTTGATAGATTAGAAAGTGGTAAAGCATGTGAATGTTCATCTATGGGCCAAAGATAAAGGTTATTATTACAGTGACTATTATCTGTTGCTGTGACCAATTGAATATTGGAAATAAAGTTAGGGGAAACATTTTTCACGACTTTCAATAATTATAATTATTGAAGATAATATTTTAAATAATAAAAATAATTATCTATTGGTTACTTAAAAAATTATTGATTTTTGTGGTCCTGAGCTCTGACGATGTGAAACTGTACTAGGAATTTAATTTTGCCAGGACACCCAAGCCAAATAAGCAATCTAGGGATTTTGATCACATGCTGTCAATTTTTTACATCAGGAATACCCATTGACTGCAGCCATGGTTGAACCCGCAAACTTGGGGGTACAAAGCTTTCACCTAACCAACTACACCACCCTATCCTCGCTTTAAATGTTGTTTTGACTTTATCTCATTCAAAGTTTTTAAAATTATTTTTTTATATTCAGCATAAATCTTGAACTATATTTTTCAGAATAAGAGAAGCAGACAAGAAAAAGAATATATTTTCAGCTTTAAAGAAAAATGAAAGAGATAAAAAGAAACTTCTAGAAACTGTGTTAAAACAACTGCGGCAATTAACTACTAATGGAATATCTTAGTAATATATTTAAAACAGAGTAAAATTTATCAGTATTTTATTATATTTTTCCATCCTTTAATTATTGTCATAAGGTGTATACTTTTTCAAAGAAAAAAATTTTAATGCAGAGAATGCTGATTAAATTCTTTTTAAAAACCATTTCCACCTGCTTGTTGCAATTTTTTTTTCAATTTTCAAATATGTAATGTTTTCTGTTGATTTTTGTCTGATGCAGCTATATAAGCTTATATATAAGCTTCGTTAACCTGTATATGTCTTAATTTGTATTTTTTTTATGTATCTATGTAGTACTTTATTGAAATATGTTGTGTATGTGTTTTTAAAGCAAACTAAATTTCTGTACATGGGATTCAGATAGAATAATTTTATTTCTTCCTTCATGACACTAATTCTCTGAATTCTATAGCCAAAGTAATAAATAAACCATATAATTAAATAAATTCTATAAAATTTAGTTTATGCCCTGCTGTTTTCTATGTATGGTTGTATTGCATTATATTTCTTTTTTAATATTTTCTTTAGAAATTTAATTCCAATCCTAAATTTTGTTAATATTTTTGCATTGTACTACATTTGTTCATTTAATCCTTATGTAATCTTTCTCTGTTTAATTTTGTGCAATTACTAGAATATGTTTCTTTTGATTATTAAAACTTCTACTTAAATTTTCTGCCTCCTAAAAATATTATGCAGAGCTTAGTGGACATAATTTTTTCCTTTTGTTTTTGTGTTATTGATTACTTACAGGATAAAACATACAAATAAGTTCTTATGTCTGGAATTTGAGTTAAATTTTGTATATTGAAATTAAATTATTACTTTATGATATTAAAAGTGAGATTAATACTGTAGCTTAAAATAACTAACTACAGTATAGAGTTGGTGCTATCAATTTTTTTTATGCCTCATGGACTTTCTAATTGTGAGAGCTCTCTACTTTTATATAGCCAGCTTTTGCTTAGCAAATATGTCTTAAAAGAAGAAAACAAATGACATATTAAAAAGCTGAAATAGTGTCAGCTTTTTGTGATGGTTCTGGTCATTGATTTATAACATCTGATAATCATTTATAATGTGAAATGTTGTATTTTTTTTATTTTTAATTTTTGCTTTCTTTATCTACTTATATTTATGAATTTGAAATTGTTCCTCTCCAAAGATTAGTCTTAATAGAAATTGTATAGTATTGTTTGAGAAATAAATATTCATTGTAAATATTTGTATGTAGAGTTCATATTTTTTGTTACTCACAAATGTTATTGTAAGTAAGCGTAATGTGATTGTATATATTTAACACTGCCATCGAAGAATTACTTGGCAATAAATGAAATGAAATATGGTTGATAGGTATTCAGTTATTGTTTACAAATAATAAATATTATTAAATAGCTATTACTCTATATAAATTGTTTAAATAAAAATTATGCTTTTGAACTTTCAATAGACAATTTATATTTCGTATTTTTTATTTTAAAATTTGTATTTTTTTATTAATTAACAAATGTTATTTATACAGTTTGAAATAAACATTTTTCTATAATATTGTGTTTCAAAGTTTTTTCCCTCTAATTTTTTCCAAAATCTTTTAAAATTTGTTCCATTTAATATATACAAATTATACGAGAAAGATCACAATAAATTTGGAATATTTGTTTTCCAAATGTTTAAATTTTCAGCTGCATTAAATCAAATTTTTAATGAGGACATTAATTTGATAGAAAGAATGCATTAAATTTTTTTTAATGTAGGCCAGATTAAAGAATGTGATTGCTATTAGTCTAAGACAGGCAGCTCAATACAGTCCAGAAACACAATAAAAGTTATAATGATTTTCATTAGCATTAGCTGCTGCTATCACACCAAGTTGAGAATGAATGGTCTCTGCACATATTGCTAGCATTACATAAAGGGCAGGTTGAGGAATCTACCTAATCTAATCTTTGCTTATGTTTTGTGAGGTAATCATGTTAATTTTTAATTCTAAAGTTAAAGACATTAACAAGTCTATGCAGGTCGTAAGGAGCGGGGCTTTCCACTAAGGAACCCAAAATCTTAGGCCTCGCAGAATCTCCATTATTCTTTTAGCATTGTGATAACTGGAAAATCTGGCTTGGGAAGATCAGTCTATCTTGGCCAGTGTGTGGGCAAACCCAGTATTCTGCAGTGACTTGGAAAACATTGTGACCATTATCCATCAAATAATTAATTACAAGTTGACAATTAAGAACAGGCCTATTCTTTGAAAATAGGACTGAAAAAATTGCTTTAATAGTAGCCTGGGAATCCATGAATATCATAATGTGTTTTAATGATTTCAGTCAAAGCCAGTTGGATAGCAGCCATTTCACCATCATAAATGGCACTAATAACTATTAAAGCTAAAGGGTTGAGAGTGAAAACCCCACACCAGCTCTGGTAGCAGATCTATCAGTGTACATGTGCATCGTAGGAAATCTTTCTTCTATCGTTGCCAAAAAGGCAATCTTCAGTTCTGTCTCAGTTTTAGACTTCTTACTGGCTAGCAGAACTAAGTATAAATTATAATTTGTGGTTTTGAAATGTCATAAAACACCAGCTACAATCAGGGATTGTGCATTAGATGAGGAAATATGAAAAACTAGTTTCTCTTTGTGACATGTAAAAATATTAGAATTCTAACCTATTATCTGCTGTCTAGTACATCTTCAAAACTCCACCATGTCTCACCAATCTTTCAACCAACTTGCAAGTACTTATTTTCCTTCAATGTCAGAGGCTTAAAACTGGTATGGATTTCTCTGCTATACTCAGCAAACCTAATATAAGATTTATAACTGATACACAGCTCTTGTATGGTATCCTTTTTTACCCAGATAAGCCAATAAAATAAAGTTAAATTTTTATGAATTTAAATCATATGTGATCTTGTGAATAAGATATCTAAGCACTATATTGATTTTTGAAAATAAGTTGTTGATTGTGTATTTTTTCCTGATAAAATATTCATGGACTGAATTAAAGGGAGAGGACTGATATTTTTTAGAAAATATTCATTGAAGTAAGATTTTAATGGATTTTTTTTTAGTTTATGAACTCTGCATATTTTAGTACAGGTATTTTTTGTATTAAAAGTATTTTTTCAGTCGATGAAGACATTTGATTAAAAATGGATTTCAAATTAATTTGGACTTACAGAAATTTTAACAAAGGATAATCTGTAGACCATAAAATAAGATTTTTATTTCTTAAAAACAAATTCTAATGATTTAGTGCAAAACTTTATCAAATGAGCAGATCACTGTGTATCCAGGAGAGTTCACTGAATTACACATGGCAGAATTCAGATAAATTTGGCTATCTAAAAACTACACAAACAGCACTAAAAGAATATAGACATAAAAAGAATACGTGAAAATGAGTCGGAAGAGAAATTTATATACAGCACATGCTTTTCGACCAACGTTTCATGTTTTGGAAAGAATCCTTCCAGAATGTGGTGCATCCTCCCAAAATGGCCAGAACGAAATTTTTCAAACCAGTTTTGGCACTGGTGTTCTCTCAATACTTTAAATACCTTTTTGATAGTTAATTGGTAAAGTATGTTGAGAGAGTTACTTTTGATATTTGATACGGTAACAAGCAAAAACTTCTGCACAAGATCAAGCAAACTTCAAAAATAAGCCTTGCTATATCAGCGATCAAAAGAAATAATAAGGCAACTTTTCATTTTTAAGTGTGAAACTGGCTGTGAAAAAATACAAGTAAAATGTCCTGTTGGGGAGAAACGAAATTACTTTAGAAACATCTCAACACGACCAATTAAAAATTGAAATTGTTCTAGATATTTTTTCCTTAATTATTACACAATTGCAATCTGATTTTTACTTCAAAAAATAATATGAAAGTATAATTATGAAATAAATATTAAGTATAATTATCAAGTTATTATAATTATTAATTCTACGGGTTATGTTTTTTCTTTGTTTTACATAACTCAAAAATGTTTTAAAAAATTATGCATTTAAGTTTAACAACTGTAATTTCAATTATTTTTCATCCTCATATTATAACAAAGAAAGTTTTGATACTCCTATTCTTTCATGCCAACAATGCATGTCATGATTTAATATCGCCCTTGGTAATGTATAATGCAACTACTAAGAGCTTGATAGTATAAACTCAGATTTTTAGCAGAGGTGTTTTTTAAAGCAGGTTTAAATTTTAAATGTATGTAAGTATCAGAATTATTTGAATTACATACTCATAAATAAAAAAAGAAGCTGTATTGTTTAATGCACAGCCCATTCAGTTACCTAAATAGTTTTTTTTTTACAAATTATTTGACATTTAAAACTTTGTGAAAAAAAATATTTAATCTGTTATAAATTCAACTTAAATAAATGTATAAATAAAAAGCACATTAAAAATAACAAAATTAAATATAAAATTTATTTGATCCTAAGATAGCTTTACAAATTAAATATTTTATGCAAATTGAGTACATTTATATACATCATGCACAGCATGTAAAAGCACAGTTTACAAATTAAACATCTATCACAGCTTATATTTTCACAAAAATTATGAGCTAAATCTTTCTAAAAACGAAGTAAAATAATCACAACAATTGATCAAATAATTCGTTCTTTTTCTAGACAATACATAAATAAGCTTTATAAATATCTTTGGTCATTCAAAAAAAAAGTTCGCTTTAAAGTAACTTGAAACACAACAATACAAGACAAATGTAGAAGCCAACAAAAACATTTATGAAAAAATATAAATATCACATTTATAATAAGTCTCAAAAAGCCCTAAGATTTCTTGTAATGAAAAAATTAATTAAAAGACAGTGCTTTTTCCAAACTGATAACACAATAGAACTTTTACACTTAACAACAGATTGCCAAAATTTCTTACAAGTGTTAAAATGAATAATTATTAAAATTCTTACATAAAATTTTGACACTAAAAATATGAAATATTCTGGAGACATCGCCTTTTAATCTAATGTTCATTAATTGTTAAGTGAGATACACAGAAGGAATTACAGCTTACACAACTCATGGTAACAACCATTAAACATTTAAAACATTCAATTGTTAAATCTTTACATATAAAAATAAAGTAGAAAGAAATGTTTTATTACTTTACACATTATAATAGTATTAACATGGAAATGATTAAATCATGATCTATTTTCTTATAAATGCAATGCAAATAATTTAGCAATAAATAATATACAATTAGCAGAAATATTTATTAACATTAATAGGAAACATATTTTGATCTTAAATTAACAGATATGATTTAATGAATTTTTTTAAGTATTTTTGTTAAATGCTTCTGTAATATAATCCAAAAATTCAATTTTGAATATTTTGAGATAAATAGTAATGATTAACTACATATCACAAAAAAGCTTTGATTTCGAGGAAAGTAACAAGGGACATCAAAGCTTTACTTATTTAATTTTGTTTACATTCACAATTTATATACATAATGGCACTTAAGACTATTTTTTATCTATTTTGTTTCTGACCAGAGTGATCTTAATTCAGATCAGATAATCTTCATTCACAATAGATCTATATATTTCAATCAATGAAATATAAATCATAAGTCATTCTGCCAGCAATGACTTTATAACAATATCCATGTATTTTGAATCCCCCCAAAAAATCTCCCACATGTTTTTAAAATAATTCATTAAATCTGCTGGAAAGTTCTGTATTTTGTAATGTTTTTTCAACTTTCAAACACACATGCGCTTGCTAATTTGAAACACATATTGTTGTCTCTCTTTATCATTGCATTTCAGCCACTGACGTAGCTAGTTCTGGGTGGGCCCTGTATCGAAATTCCAACAGGGCCCTTTTTTTAGATATGAAAACCCAGTTAGTAGGATTGTAGTTACACATATTGGGGTCCCTGTAGCTTGGAGCCTTGTATCATTAATACGGCAGTAGCTACACCCCTTATTTCAACCCAAATGAAACTAACTGAAAGAAAATTGTGTGCCTCATTATTCTAAAGTGAGACATGTTTATGTAAACATGGTTACTGATGAAGTTTATTTAAAACACAGTATTTTGCACAAATATCAATAAAGAAGGAATGCCATGGAAACATATAGAAATTTAGTGAAACTTTTCGGTGGAGATGCAATTTCAAATAGAACATGAGATGATTTGAAAAACAGATGATTCTATCTTTATGATATAAGTGGCCATCGACAACATGAGAGACAAGAAAAACTTAACTCAGCTCAATAAACCATCTCAGACCATATTCAAAAATAATAATTGGTCTATAAATATTCCAGATGGGTAACCCATGAGCTAGTTGAGAAAAATTGGCATGAGTAAGTTATAATATTCATGTATCTGCATGTCTGGAACAAAAATGAACCTTTTTTGGATCACATGACAACTGGTTATATAAAGTAGATTACTCATGAAAACGAAATGAAATGCCATGTGTGTTAGACAATATTTCTCATCCACCTCTAAATCAATCTTGAACCTAAATAAGAGAATGTTAAGTGTGTGGTGGTAAGTCTATGATCCGATGAATTACAAACTTTTGAAATTTAACAAAAGTTTAATTTTGGAAAGATACTATCAACAAATTGATGATTTAAATAAAGAACTTGAAGAAAAGAGGATAGTGATACTTAATAGGAAGCACGCCATACAGTATCATGATAATGCCAGACCGTATATTGCTTTGGTGACTCATCAGAAAATCACAGAGCTAGGTTGGGAAATTCTGACACATCTACCATTCTCATCAGACCTAGTACTCTCCAACAGTCAGTCATTTCTCTCCTTCCAAAATGTGTTAAAAGTAAAAAAAAAAATTCAAAATTTACAAATGTCAATCAACCATTACTTTTTTTCACTTATAAGGACAATACTTTTTCACAAACAATATTTACAAAATATTATCATGCTGTCAAAAGATCTTAAGTAATGAAGGAAATTATACTGTACAGTAAGTTTTGTTAAAGGTATGGAAAATGCATTATTTTCTTTCCCATCGCAAACGAATAGTTTTCAGGTAGGACCTAATATTTTTTTTTTCACAAAAGAACACAATCTTTTAGAAATTAGCCTTTTTTGATAATAATTTAATTTTGAAAACAATTTATAGATTTCTGATAGATAAATATACTGTTTACAAACTTTAATATCTAAATTTTTAAAAACATAAATAATACCCCCTCCCCCCACAAAAAAATAAAAATAACCATAGTTAAGTGTTCATGAAGCTCATCAGCATGTTTTTTCATTCATTAAATTTCTTCTTGAGAAAAATTTATTCATCTATATTCAATAAAGGGGGATTTAAAATATATAAAGTTAAAAAAAATTAATATTTTTTTTATTTGAATGTCCAATCAATTATCGTATTCAAAGAAATAAAGAAACACTAAGCAAAAAAATAAGAAACACTCTAAATGGGAAGTTATGTATTTAATTACTAAGAATTTTGTTTAACATATAATTACTCATTAATGTACATTTATTCATTTTCTAGATAAAATTTCTGAGTTCAACAATATGCATAGAAATATGAAATACATTCAATTTTGTAAGTTACTTTAAAATGTTCAAAAAGTATGCATTTATTTTTATTTTTATACATTTAAGAAATATTTTCGAATTTCATTTCGTTAACATGCTTAGAATTTTAAGATTATAGCAAATAATGATGATATTTTTCAATGGCTCTTTGTACATAATATTCTCAGCAGTTGAAGAGTATGAGGAAGAACATTTCATTGTTGGGAACTTAGTAAAGTGCATGAATATGCTCTGTGATCCAATAAATTTTCACATTCCCTTTATAGAAATTAACAATGTTTTTCTACCACTTACACATCAAAATAAAAAAAAATTCTATATAAATGCATATTTACCAACTGCATTTTTATAAATTAAAAAAAATAATAACAAATTTGATTATTTTGATTTAAAAATCTGTAAATGAACCCCAATACCTTTATTTCATAGAGTTCGTTTTGACAATTTATGAATTCCTAAAAATACACAAAGCATTATTTTACAACCTTATTTTTATTTATGCTTTTTTAGTCAAATTTGATTAAAGACTAATTTTAAAAAAAATTACTTCAATAGATCAGTTATTTATAAGTAAAACACTACTATCATCCAATTGCATATAATCAAAGTTAAAATTTTATGAATATAAAGGAATAACATATTTTTCTCTTTGAGATTTACTAGGATACTTATAAATAATTATAATCATAAAAGTAAGAACAAGAAATATCTTTCTTCTGTGGTAGAATGAGCATTTATGAATGAAATACCTATTTTATAATTCAGATTTATTAAAAAAATGCAATAAGTTAAGATATATAAACATATTACAATAAAAATGGCCACTTAAAGTTAAAAAGAAGATAGCAGGGAAAATACCAAAAATAAATTTATAAACCTCTCAGTAGCAATTAAAATTTTCAAATAAGGAAAATAATGACTATATATATGTAGATACTAGAAATTTTACATTATATAACTTGAAACTTAACAAAAATAACAATTTAGAAAAATGAGTACTTTGATCTACTTTAAAATTGCTTTACATTAGTAAAAGCAATAAAAAATACATATATCATTTTTAGATGGATCAATCTTTACGTCAAGTCAATTCCTCTGATCCAGGAGGACAAATCTTTATCCACACAATGTTCCTTTTTGTCATGTTTATTATTTGGATCTGAGTCTGGCTCTAGTAAGAGCTCAGCACACTTTTTGCCAGATAAATAAGCACCATGTGTAGTAGAGTAGAAAGATGGATGAGTGGCTTCTCCAGCGAACATCAAAGCTGGCTAGAAAGCAAAGAAATCCAGAATTTAAAATAGATTCAGAAGTTTTGTTATAGTCTGAAATTTGGTTTATAATAAAAATTTTCTTTGGCAAGCTTGATAAGTAGGGAAAAAAATACAAAAGTATAACAAGTCAAAAAATTTTAAGTCGATTCCTATTTCATTAGAAAATGTACTGGTGCCATCTGTTGCAGTTAGTTGTAACTTTGACAGAAATAACGCAGAATAAATTTAAAATTAAAAAATAAAATTCAATTAATGAATTAATATTTGAAAAAGCTGTATAAACATCAAATGTCATCCAAAAAAATGTATTTGAACTTGAATGGATGAGTAGAAAGTATTTTATTAATGATTGAAAATGTGAACAAGATATATATACACAGGGAGAGAGTAAACTTATAGTAGGAATTGAAAAATATGATTCTTCTATTTTGATATAAAAGAGATTGATATAAAATTATTAAATTAGAGATTTTAAGAACATTTTAAGATCTTTATTGTCTAACATGCTCTACTTTATAATATAAATATACACTCAGTGATCAAATTATTATGACCCCTTGACACTTTTATGATCAGCTATAATTTCACATAGCTGCAACTAGAGGGAAAGGTGGCTATTAATAGGGAATTCAGGAAAAGTGAAGCATCAATTTCACCATATTGCTTGCGAAAAAATAGGGAACACATGTGATTTGGCAGTGTTTGAATGTAGGATGATTGTAGGCCCTTGAAGCATCAGGACCAGTATCAACAAAACAGCTGCACTTGTGGAATGTTCGAGAGCAGCAGTTATTAATGTTTACTAAGAGTGAATTCCCAAGCAGAAAACCAGATCTTGAGAGGCCTGTGCTCATCACAAGCTACTGAAAGTTTGTTTGGAAAGAAGAAACGTGAAAGTCATTCAGTCCAACAGAAGGGCAATCATACTTCAAATTAAAGGAAAACTTTATGAAGGAACAAATGCAAACATCTCTGAATAAACTGTTCACCTCACATTACAACTATGGTAGCTGACAGCCTGTTTGAAAGCCTCTAACATCCCAAATTGATCATACCAGCTATCAACAATTCATACAGCTCTTGCCAAGAAGAATCCATGCAGCATTATGGGTAAAAGGTAGTCCAGTATTGAATTGAAGGGGAGGTCATAACATACGAATAGGCATCAAATACAAAGGAGACTTCTTTAATAGTGACAAACAATGTTTATATGTTTTCCCATAGCAGTCATAATTAATTATTCAAAGTTTAAGCAATTATGTGATATTTTACTATAAATATGTTCATTTATTTTTCTTTGCGCTATCTAGCAAGACAAGTAAGCACTAAGAAGAAAAATTAAAACCTACTGTAGTTACATAGCAAAAAGTTATTAAATTGTTCATTGTTAATGCATGAAAAGTCAAATATACTGAAATTTGGCACAAACTGAATGCCAATCAAAATCCTCAATCAACAAGGGAGACAATAACTTTATTTTGGTGGATGATAATGTTCTGCTTAACTAAGCCATGCTTGTACACAGGTACCTTCCTGATCAATATATTAGCCAAATCGAGAAGCCGTCCCATTTGCCTAACCTAAATCAGATAGAGTACTTTTGGAATAATCTTGATAGAGCTTTTGTATCTCTTAATCTTCTTCCCAGATATTAATATGAGCTACAACAGGGTTTGCTTTTGTATGGTCTCCCATACCAGTGCATGTGTCTAACAATTTGTAAGCAATATAAAACAACTACTGATCATACATTACAGGCAGAGATGAACATACTTTTTAAATTCCAAATTTTTATAAAAATTTTAAACTATTCAACCTATAATTTTTTGTCGAAGAATGAACTACTTTAAAAATTAATATTAATAACCTGTTTCATCAGTTTCGATCATTAAATGCAATATACACTACATAAATGTATAAATATTGACTTCATTTTCTTAAATTTAACTATATTCCTTAAAAAGTCAGTTTAAAAGAACACTTTTGCTCCTTAACTTCTAGAGGCCCATGTAGTAAAAGTTATAAATTGAAATTTATAAACATTGAATTAAACTTAAACTAATGCAATTGCTTTGTTTCTACTTCAGTTTACACATTTTTTAAATTTACAAGATAACATACAATTGCAACTTAAAATGACTAAAAATTCAACATATTATAGCAGCATCTTAGGAAAAAACTATCCCAAAATCAATTTATCTACCTTGTTTTAATTTTGAATAAACACTATAAATATTAAAAAAAAACCCTATAGTTTTAGTAAATTAACACATTGATTGTCGATTAAGCGTTAATGTGTAATTTGGTATTATCGCGAGAAGTCAACCATGTGCTGGTGCATAGTAGTGTCTATTTCTCTATTTAAATTGCCATAATGTTTTGAGCATGTTTCCTGTTTTTGACATGTGCATGTTAGAGCCTAATTGTAAATACATGTGGGTTCGAATTTATTGCTTTATTACATTTTAAAAATAAATTTTATATCATGAGCTATACAGATGATAGTTCTGCAAGGCCTTCACATCAAAAGAAAAGAAAATAAATGAATGAAATTCCAAATATGCTGGTCGAGTAAATATACCAATGGCTTTAGTTACATCAGTGATAAGGAATTCCTTTCTCTGAAAGATACCCATCATAAATCAGATTCAGAATATTCAGAATTTAGACAAATCTTCAGTAAAATAAGTATTACCTCAACAACATGACTCTTCTGATAGAAAATATAATTAGGAAAAATGACTTAATATTCATGAAATAATTTCCTTTCACAAAATCTGATTGTTGCCTGAAACCAGCTGCAGAAAACAATCTTATGGATTATTTTTGCTATTGTTTTATAAATAACGTTTTGAATGAAGTATTTGCTTGTAAAATACTTTGCTGTCATGAAAAACGAAACATTCTCAAATTAATCCTTGAAAGGACAGAACATATGAGTAATTGGTACTAATGGAATATCAATTTTACATAAAGGAACTGTATATTGCACATAAGATCAAAACAAATAATTTGTAATAATATTAATACTACTAATTTATTATATATTCATTTATAAGAAATATAGCTTTTTGATACATTAATTTCATTTACATGCTGACATGTTAAGTGACTGGGAAATAATTTTGCTTTTAATGTCTATCTTATCTTAAAGTATAATAAAAAAAAATTCTAAGATGAAAGGCTTACATATTACTTAGAAATAATAGTACACATAATTATCATTTGAAATCCCTTTCCAACCACATTTATTATAAAAAGTAAGTCTGTTCTTGGGAACAATCCACTTTTATGTAAAGGTTTTGACTATCAATGCAATATCATGTGGACAGAAGTCAAAGTGTTTAAATCCAAATGGAACCAGGTATATTTTGAGCATCAAAACAAAATCTAACCATAATATTTAATACTATTACTATTAATACTATTTAATGTGTGTTTATTTTACATATTATTTTAAAGAGAAATATTTTATTTTGTTACTTATTCAATAAAATTTTTTTTTCACATTCTCTTAAACACACACACAAGAAATTCATGTTAATGTTCATAAAGCACAAAAAATTTGATTTACTCCAATAATTAATTAGATGCTGTTTTTCTTACCTTGAATATTACTAGTTATGCATAAAATTTATTTTATTTTTACCTTACTATGGTATGGATTAGCATAAATAGGAGTAGCTAATAATTCAATGTCTCGCTGAGATCCCTTGACACCAATGTATGAATAAGATCCTCTACTATATGGATGGCTTTTCCAAGATGTGCTATAGAATGAACAAAGCAAAAATTTTAAAAAATTGATTTTGGGTAGAAAGGTATTCATAAATATAAATGAACTAAGAGCAAAATGCATAACATATCAATTAAACTTTAAAAAACTGACATTTCAATACATTACACACAATTGTTACATTTTTTAATCCAATCATGATTATTTTAATTAATTTGCTCAATCAAATTTAAAAAGTTTGTATATTAAATACTGTTAAAACAAGCAAAATGGCTTAATATTAATTATTCAAAGAAAAATTATTAATATAAAAGAAATTCTTGTGAAATTTATGCACATTTAATTAGTATTTTCAGTATTTACGTATTAACACAACAATTGATAACTCTATTCATGACTCATCAAGTTGGCAACCCAGATCTCCTATGTGTCATATGCGCCGAATTGGCAACCAGGGGCTTTGTTTCATATAATGTAGCTAAGAGGTTGCAATAATACATAAGAGTACCATATATATATATATAACTTCATTTTGAAAAAATTATAACTTATTAAAATATAAAAGCAGTTAAATCTTAATTCATATATCATAAAGGTACTACTCTAAACAAGATTAACATAAAAATTACCATACAAAGTAATTCATTTTAATGAAATATAATTACACAAGTTTTAACACTTTTATGCCCTCATAATCGAACAAATAGTTAACGAAATTATAAACTGTACTTAATAAACTGATCCAGCATGTTACAGCACTAATTAATATCACATAATTACATACAATGGTTGCATAACAAATTAATGATGATATTTAAAATAACAAAATAGCTATTTGAATATCACCTTGTTTGCATTTTAGATGCTTCTTATTTTAATTATAAAAACTTATAATAAAAATACTCTAATTGTTTTAAAATCCAAAGTTTATTTTAATTCTTTTTAGCAGAACTTTGAAAAAGAAGTCACTTATTATTTAAAGAAAAGTATAAATTTTGAAGAAATGGAATTGAGTTTGAAACAAACTATTTTACAATTAGTGGGACCTCCATTTTATGAATTTTGTGAACTTTTTCCTGGAACCATGAGCATTTTTCTATGATTAATGAGATAAATTTCTATTAAATAAATTTTCCACATAATGAACTTTTTTGGGGGATTTAGTGACTTTGTTAAATAGAGGTCCCACAAAACTTAGAATAACAAGAATGAACAGGATATGGGACATACAAGAGTAGGACTTATTGATATTATAATACAATTCATTAGGCACTACATCATAAGAATTCAAATTTATCTAAATGAATCCTTGCACATTTAACAATAATAAACAAATGATTTTGTAAAAAAAAAAAAAATAAAGTTAAAAATTAGGTTCATATAATTATATTTTCTGAAAGCAATTTATACTTTTTATTGAATAAAAACATTTCAAGTCTTTCATTACCAATAATATATTAAATAATCCTTACCAAACTACTTTACAAGGCCTTGGAATGTATGGATCATTAAGAAACTTCCTCAAAATATCAGTACAAGTATTGGCAACTTGTTCCTCAGATAATGTTTCAAGGTATTCAGCTTCATGCCCTGAAATCCAAGCTAAAAGAATGTTCTCGGTATATCTACGAAAAGAATAAATTTTTCTAAACCAAGTTTTACTTATATCCTCCTCTTCAGTCCTTGCCCAAAGCGTAATAACTTCCGAAATTTCTGCATTTAAAAAAGGTCTATCATACTCTAAATATATTTTATTTACCACACCAAAACTTAAATTTTCTATACACTCCATTTTGTATTCAGGTAATTTGGGTTCAAATAGTTCTCCTGCTTTGATCTTAAGTACACCCAATGGAAGAGTAACTACAACATGCTGTGTTAACCATTTTGAGCCATCAGAACATTCTATTGTGATTTGATTGTGAGAAATATTTTCAGTATTTGAATTTGATTCTGCAGTACCTTCATTCTGTTGAACTGGGGTTTTCATTTTCCATTTTATATGTTTTACTTCACATTGTAGTCTAATACATTCTTTTGGCAAAATATCCACTAAGAAATTTATTATTAAATGAAAACCACCTGGTATACTAACATTGCCACCAGGAAGTTCAGAATAACTACCAAAGTCACTAAGACTAGTTTCATCCATTGAATGGCAACCAGTAATACATGTTTCACGACTTAAGAGATGATCAAAAACTTTTCTACGCATGACAGCTTCATCACCATGATATTGTTGCAAGTAAGCAGCTATATCCATCTCTAAATGTTTACCAACACTGTTTATGTGTGGTGGTGTCTGTAAATGAAGTAAAAAATATTCTTCACATCTTTTACTAAACCAAAAATATGCACTATATACTTCCTCTATAACAGAAATTGGCACTCTTTTTCCCTCTTCAGTAGTAGCAACAACAGTATGAGGATCTTGATCATTTGTAATGTTGATCAGTCCATTTGAGACAGCTAATTCATAAATAGGATTGCCAAGTACACCATGAATCCAACTGGCTCCTAAGTCTACTTGTTCTTCTCCTACAGAAAATGGTAGATTTAATTAATTAAATTTTAAAGCAAGAACTTATGCTCAATTATTTAAGTTTTTTTAAAAATTATTCTGCTGTTCAAATTGAGCAGCCATTTAAAAGAACAAGTAGTATTTTTAGAATAGAGAAAAGCTTTCTAGGAATAATGAGTTTCCATCATGATGCAAATTCATCATTTTTTTTCCTAAAAGAAAATAGCAGATGAAAAAGTCAACTCGTTTAATGCATATAATTCAACATAGTTCTAATAAAACAGGTTACGGAAGATTTTGAATTTCATTTACAAAAATAAAAGATAGTTTATTTGTGTAAATAAGATTAGTAAATGTTAAGAGTCTTTATTACTCTAAAATTAAATACTATATTACCATAAAATCCAGCATATAATGCACACACTTTTAACACAAAAAATAAGATCCAAATTTATGGGTGTGCATTATATACCAGGTATAAAAATGACAGCTTTAAAAAACAAAGGAAAGTATAGAAAAAAATTAGACTTCTACACATATTGAAATACTGTTTTTTTAAGAGAAGTGACATTTCTTAGGAACTCTTAAGGGGTTGTAGTTCTTGAAGTATGCTATTTTTTCCTAAAACTGGGAATAATACCATTAATAAGTTATTTTAAAACATAAGAGCATTGTGTATGTATATTTCAAGTTGTTTCATAAAAAAGGGGTTGTGTGTTATATGGGGAATAAACTTAAAAATTAAACGTAAGTATAAGTGTGGTTATACGGCAGATTTTGAGGTATTTCATTTTTTCTTTGCTATTCAGGTTTCTTACTTTGAATTTATAAATCATACAGAAATACTTTATCTCACAATGAAACTAACAAAAAACAGAATTCATGCAGGCACTTAATATTAAATTTTAATGAGGAATATTATAAAATGACAAACTGTCTTTTTAGAAGTCATGCCAAAAATTATAAATTAAGTTTAGAATATTTAATAGAGGCTCATAAAACTACATTTAAAACTAAATAGCAATGAAAATATTTATTACTAATTAAATAATAATAATAAATGATACACGATAAAGAAAAATTAATAAATTTTTTTAACAATACATTAGCAATATCAACACAACTAGAAAAAAAAATGGAATTAGGAAACTTCTAATGCTGCATGCACTGAAAATTAAATTAAGATAAAGTGCAAATAGCTACAAATAAAATTTGCGAAAATTAATATAAAAATATTTAAATAATAGCTAGAGTAGCTATCATGAAAAATAAAAATGGTTTCTGAGTAATAAAATAAAGATCTTTATTTGTGAATATTACCCATAGCCATTATTTAGAGACATATTTGTTAATAAATTAAACAAAATAATAAGAATTATATGATCTATCAAATAGACTATTTCTTATACATATAGTTTTGTGCTCTTAAGGAAGTCAGCTGCAGATAAAAAAAATAGTTTTATATGCTATTTTAAATTAGCAACTATTTCTTTTCAGTTTTAAAAATGAAATAATTTCTGCTCATATGAATTTAAAGATACTGTATCTACTCATAAACACATTTACAGATATGTTGTTGTAATTTATCCCACCCAATCTAGAGTAACATCAGATCATGGCCCACAAAATTCATCGCATCAAGGGAATATTTACATGCTTGTAGTAAGCCATAGCTTTTAACATCATGCAGGTGACAGGACGATTTGGCTCAGTTCCACCCCAATTTTGAGGGAGAACACCCTAGAGAGTGGTCAGGGGCCTCCCACCTCTCTTCTTTCATGAGAGAATTTATGGTTTGATGAATATTTAGAATGCTCCCATGTTGTGAAGGCACTATATATATTCAAACACTCAAACACCCATGCCTTCTCCAGGATTCGAATTCAGGCCCTAAGGAAAAGCAATCAGCATCATTAACTACTTTACTGGATGAGCAACTATAAATATATGTGTTGTTGTTACTTATGCCCCCTGATTGACAGTACCATCAGATCAAGGTCCATGAAATTCATCATTTCTAAAGGCTAGATTTTTATGCCTGTCATCAGCCTTAGCTTTGAGCACCATGCTGATGACAGAACGATTTTGTTTGGTTCCACACCAATTTTTGAGGGAGAAAAACCTGGGTGTGGTCAGGGGCCTCCCAGCTCTCTTCCCCCTCCACCAGCGTCACAAGAGGACTTGCGGCTCGACAGCTATTTAGAGTACTTTCATCTCGCAAAGGCACTATACATTTACAAACATCCAAGCCTTCTCTGGGATTCAAACCCAGGCCCTACAGCACCACAGTCAGCGTCACTAACCACTATATCAGATGGGTGGCTCTATATAAATATATAATCATAGTTAACAAGAAAAATTAAATCTTAATCTAAAACCCATTAAAGCATTAAATTTTGCAACTTAATATAATAAGTGCTCATTAATTAAAATTTTCTAATTAATTTTATGTTAGAAAAGAGATATTACGATTAGTCTAATATGTTTTAAATCTTTGTTTATGTGGCACTTTAATTCATAAAAATTATTAACTATTAATAATTTTAGAAAAATGTATTTTTAGATAAGTAATCAAAAAAGTGTGTCTATTACAAAGTACAGTATAATTTTAAGTATTTTCTTAGAATACAATGTAAAAATTTGAGAATTCTTAACATATGTTTTACAAACAGCAATATTGCACATTAAGTACATAGTGTCCAAATTCTAGATAGTTTAGAAGAAAAAGAGTCTTAATTAAACATTATGTTTTAAAACAATTTTATTATAATATAATCAACATATTATTAACATTAACAAAAATTTCATAATCTGCATTACACAGCAAGCTGTATCATAAAGAGTTTTGGTTATCAAATATGATACCACAACCAAATAAAGTGAAAGATCCATAAATTGTGAAACAGTGAATAATTGGCAATGACAAAAGTGAATAACGTAAAACATTTGGTCTGTGGTAGATAACTACATAAGCCAGTAACAGCCTCCAGACAGAAGTGATCACTTTTGTATAGTGGTTAAATTACTTGGCTTTGAATCTATAGGTTTCGGGTTCTAATCCCTGACATTGGTCAGAAGGTTGCATGTTCAAATCACGTCCGGGTCACCATTCTCAGGGATTAGAACCCACGACCTATAGATCCGAAGCCGAGTAACTTAACCACTAAACAAAAGTAATCACTTTTGTCTAGTGTTCATGTTACTCGGGTACAAACCCACACTTCACGGGTTCTATCCGCTATTTCATTGATGACCTTGGTTAAATAAAGAAAAAACGCAATCAACTGATCTGTCGTGGCCCCATCTACTTGCAAAAAGAGCAATTAAAGCCATCAGACCCACTTCACGTAGCAAAACAAAGTCAACAGACTCACTTGACAAAACAGCAACAACTCACACGCTCATTATATTGTTCGTTTGCCTATCCACGGAGTCATTGGTGGGCAGAGTACTGTAGCAGATAACTACATAAGCCAGTAAGAGCCTCCAAACAGAGGTGATCACTTTTGTCTAGTGGTTAAGTTACTTGGCCTTGGATCTATAAGTCGCAGGTATCAGTTAAATTTACAGAATTATTGATCCTTTCACTGCTTGCCTGCAGGTAATATACCTCTTTGGACCTTTGTATATCGAGCCCATTGAAAAAAATATGTCTCCATGGTTATCCAAAATAGAAAATTCAATTTTTGTTTGTTCACATTCCTCCAAACCCCACCAAAATAGCAAATGATTTATTATGAGTGCAAGGATTATAACACTCTGTTTTCAAAATTTTCATAGTAAAAGAAGAATTTTATGTAACATATTCAGTTTTCAAATGTAAAATGCTAAAAATCATTAAATGGTAAGGAAAAATGCATAAAAAATTAATTTAAGCAAGAAATAACTAGCATAAAGTATGTAAATACAAAATACATAAAGCGTATGTTGTTTATATACTCAATAGGACAGGGGTGTGCAAATAGAGGGCCACAAAGAGTTTTTTTGCAGCCTGCCTAGAAAGTCAAAATATTTGCTTTGAATTGAATTGAAGTTTCTTTCTTGTGAACAATCAAATATTCATCTTGTATTTTCACTGTTATTAAAACAGAATTCCTTTATTAGGAAAAGAAAGACAGTGGTAACTGAAGTGTGTCTACTAAGAGATCATCTGCAGAATTTGGAGGATGAGGTCACAAGATTTCCAGATTGCAAGAAAATTAAGCCTATATTCAATTCGCTCAGTTATCCCATTGCTCCATATATTGATACATCACCCAAAAAGCAACAAACTGAACTGCAGTCCCAGCTGAAAAATTTCTATGTATGAAGAAATTTGCAGGAGAATTGTTCTTTATATGTTAGTCAGCATATATTTGTGTTTTCTTCCATGAAAATCAACAAGACTAAATATAGATGCAAGTACAGCAAGATGACATAAACTTGGAGGCTGACATGAGAATTTAAACAAGTAATCTCATTCCTGCTTTCATAAAAAGAATTGTAGAAAAGGATCTTAAAGTGCATTTGTCTCATTTAACTGATTTTAAAATTAAATGTGCATGCAGTTATAGATAATATGCAATTAGTACAATAAATAAATTGAATAAAACTGCCACTATTTTATTTAAATTACATTTATTATTTTTTATAATGAATGTGATCATTTTAAAAAGGTCCACTCCCCCAATATGAACTACAAGCCAAAAACCAGTTCCCCACCCCTGCTAAACAGCATTATTAAACTATGTGTTCACATTTAAGTATTTTCAATGATTTAGACTAAACTGCAAAAAACCTTCTATCCCCTAAGTGACACAAGTGAAAAAACCTCATGCCCTAGCAGTATGCATGTTTTTATGTCTTTCATCCTGAAAAGTGAACATGTTTTCTGAGGATGATTAACTATGGCTCAAAGATGCTAATTTAATTGAAGATCAAAAGTGGTTAATAATAGGTAGAATCAAGGAAGGTTAAACACAAATGGAGGTTACTTAATATTTGAATATCTCTTGCAGTCATACTAAAAGTTTGGAATTGCTTTTTAAGCACTAGATCAGTTAATAGACTGTGGAATCAAGGATGATTAAGAACAACAGCTACATCCAAAAAACACTTTCTACATCATTTTTGGCTCAAAGAACTCATGAAGCAAATAAAATAGAGTTGGTTTTAAATCTTTAGGCTGCCACAGGAACTTGAATTAGCCATTTTACTGCTGCAGGATGGCTTAACAAGGTTGGGCTATATGACAGAAATCAAACAGCTTGTCTCCTATTCATTCCAGTGACCAGAGAGGACCTATTTGGACCAGTGCTGTCATCATATTCAATGAAGTCAAGAAAATTGGGCTCGAATATTGTTTGTAGACAAGTCCAAATATAATTTGAAAACTGATTCTAGGCACATTTTGATCTGGAGAGAGGCAGGAACATGAAACTTGCCTTCTCAAGCCCATGAAATATGTTTCTGAAACCATGATTTAATAGTTAGGGGAGGAATTATAACAAATGGCAGTACCAAGCTGCTTATTTTTCAAGGAGATTCTGTAACCACTCAAGAGTGTAGACAAGGTATAGGAACCCAAATATGGACTACTTTAAGGTGTTGTTAGCCCAGAGATTTTGTGAATGGATGGCAATGCTTGGCCATATCAAGTATATGTGTGTGGTGTCAGAATACTTGCAAACAGAAGATCTCACTCAAATAGATTGGCTATCTTACACACCCAACTTGAATCCAATAGGGCACGTATGGATTGCCTCAGGACACCAAATTTCCATACATCAAATTTTAAGTCTAAAAGTGCACTTTCAAAAGAGTGACATGCAATTCTCCGCAAGACTTGATCAAAACTTTGGCAAAGTCAACAGAATCAGGGTGTGAGACATGCTTTTATTTCCAAAATGATAAAAGGTGCATTTTTTTCATATAAAAAAAATTTCCATAAGAGTTGACTTAATTTTATTATCATTTACCAATTTTTAAAAATTTGGTTTTAATTTCAATATTATGCAAAAATTCAACTATCAAACATAGTAATTCATGTTAACTAAAGCTTTTGTACAAATTTCTATTTATAATTTTTCATTAAGTATCAGTTCTATATTATTTCTCTCTGTCATTATCCTTTAATATTAATGACCAGTAAAAATATAAATTTTAGATATGTAATAAATGTGTACAATTTTTGAAGCAACTTTATTTTAAAAAAATGAGCATTAACCATACATTTTTAAGATGTTGATGACTTTAATAATAATAAGGTGACCAACCATCCTCTTTTTACAGGTTTTGTCCTTCCTCGAAAAGTGTCCTCCTTTTCAATATTTTAAAACTGATGTGTTAATCTCTGTATTCAGAGATGAGCCAAACATGTTTCCAAAATGTCGAAGAATGGTCTGAAACAAATAGCACAGGAAATAACAGTTCTCAATGGTACTTTTTGACTTTGTTGCATGTAAATTGGGCAAATATATAAGGTGAACTTTTTTTTTTTTACAATGAAAAGGAGGTCAAAAAATTTAAGAAAAAACTACAATTTATATATATGAAACGTTTTATAAATTCAAACAAAAATACACTAATTACACATACATTCTTTTTGATTATTACCTTAAATGAGTATTTTTTTATTGAATGATTTTTTTTGACAACATATCATTTTCTAATAAATCAGAAAGTTCAGGCAAAAAATATCCTTCATACTGATTTTACAGTAAGCGCTGTAGCTAAAATATTAATATTCAATTTTAGTTTCTCACTAATCACTTCTTAAAAATCATTACCAACTGAAAAAAACTCTTTCAACTGCTGCATTAGTTCCAGGGCAGTACAACGTAAATTCAGCAAGAATAACTACATTTTCATATGGAATGTGTTCATTTTTGAAATGGTTTAAGTAATTTCACCCATCTTTTACCAATCTCTCAGCATGTTTATTTTCTAATTGTTCTAATTTATTAGAATTTAAATGTACATTCAGTCTTCTTTCTACTTCAAAACAGACAATTGTCATCATTTTTTAATATCAGGCATTTCTTTCAATAAAAACTCAACGTTATTTTCTATATATTTGCCCAATTTACATGTGACATAGTCAAAAAATACCATTGAAAGCTGTTATTTCCTGTGCTATTTGTTTCAGACCATTCTTTGACATTTTGGAAACATGTTTGGTTCATCTCTGAATACAGAGATTAACAGATCAGTTTTAAAATATTGAAAAGGAGGACATTTTTCAAGGAAGGACAGAACCTGTAACAAGAGGACGGTTGGTCACCTTAAAATACAGAAAATTACGTTGAGTTTTTATCGAAAGAAATGCCTGATATTAAAAAATGATGATAACTGTCTGTTTGAAGTATAAAGAAGACTGAATGTACATTTAAATTCTAATAAATTAGAACAATTTGAAAATAAACAAGCTGAGAGATTAGTAAAAGATGGGTGAAATTACTTAAACCATTTTAAAAATGAACACATTCCATATGAAAATGTAATTATTCTTGATGAATTTATGTTGTGCTGCCCTGGAACTAATGCAGCAGTTGAAAGAGTTTTTTTTTCAGTTGGTAATGATTTTTATGAAGTGACTAGTGAAAAATGAAAATTGAATGTTAAAATTTTAGCTACAGTGCTTACTGTAAAATTCAGTATGAAAGATATTTTTTGCCCGAACCTTCTGATCTATTAGAAAATGATATGTTGACAAAAAAAAATCGTTCAGTGGAAAAATACTCATTTAAGATAATAATTAAAAATAATATAAGTGTAATTAGCATATTTTTGTTTGAATTTATAAATGTTTCATATATTTAAGTTGTAATTTTTTCTTAAATTTGTCGTCCTCCTTTTCATTGTAAAAAAAAATGGTCACCTTAATAATAAGAGTTAATATACTATTGAATTTGTAACCACCAAACAAATAAAAAATTACGAACTTCCGTTTTACACTTTAAACAACTTCCCCCCTTTTTTTTTAAGAGGGAAAATAATAAAGAATTTAAAATTAAGTCTATATTTATAAGTAGATAAAATAAATATGGATAAAATTTACATTTTCTCATAGGTTTTGAAAAAGTAAAAATTACATGAAAGCAAAGCCGGTTACATAATTTTAAATTTATTTCGGCATTTTATCAATTTGATGAGAAACTATACAAAAATAACAGATTATAAAGATAAAATACAATACATTCAATCTACTTACTTTTCACAAAAATAAATAAGTAATAATAATTAGGAAATGAAAGACATTTAATTTTTAGATATTTATCAACTTACCCACAGGTATGGAAATAATTCTTCCCCCTATTCTATTCCTTGCTTCTAGAATTTTAAAATCGGTTTCTCCGTTTTTAACAAGATGATGTGCAGCAGAAATACCAGCAATTCCAGCACCAATTATGATTGTTTTATAGCAAGACACCGATTCATTTTTAGTTTCCGATTCATTTTCTTCTGCTACAGCTGCCATCATAACAACAAACAAAGTGTTAGCAGCATGTTGTTGAGCGGAAACATAACTACTTAAAAGCAGAAAGTTTTTATAAAAATGTCAGGTTGTCATTTTATTTAATTTTAATATAAAAATTACTAATATTAAAGAAAATGTTAAATTAACAGTTAAAAAATGCTACCAAAATTCATTTAAAGTTTTTAACACCAACCATTAAGTTTCTGTTTCTTACAAGTAGATCTTTTTTGAATATTTTTATGAGGTTATGTATAATATTTTTCTATTAATTTCGGTATTTGGCAACTCAAAATAGAAATCGGAAGTAACATCTGTTACCGAAGTCGCCGTCTGTTCTGTGTTGCAATAGATGTTTTTATATGTAAATTAAGATAAATGATTGTATATAAATGTATATATTAAGATTTATAAGAAATATGTTTTCGTATGCTTTTTAAACGTAAATCGTTAACTCCTGTCTTGAGTTATCGAAATACAAAGAAACAAACTTCAAGTTGATTATATTGTATTTAACCAGCAGGATGTTAAACATTTTATGTTGAGCTCTTTTTTTTTTAAGTTTAAATTTATTTTTTAATCCCAATGTACAACTATGACTTTGAAATTTCAAAAACTTGAAGAAGATTATCTTTCTTTATTAACTGAGGTAGTGCCACATAAAAAGTTAATTAATTCATACAGCTTTATATGTTAATATAATTTTTTTAAGGTAGTGAAATATTTATGAAATTGTGTGTGTGTGCGATTATGTGTTTTATTTTTATTAAAATAGACTGCCTTAAATTATTATCGTATTAACGTAAACTTTACCAGTAAATAATTATTAATTGCAACCCATTTTTAGATACAATAAAATAACTGTATTAATTTCTATTTGCCTTGTTATAATGCTGGGTTTATTTCAAGTATCAGTAGGCTTTATTAATGAATTAAAAATATGATGATTGCATGTTTAATATGTCGGAAAAGTACTTCAAATGTATTCATTATTGTTAACTATAACAATGTTTCTTGAAACACAAACAGTGTTATATTTATATTTCAACATGTTGGTTAAGCATGATCTTGTAAACAACAACAAAAAAATTGCCTTATATTTGAATTTGATGTAGAAATTGCAAAATAAGTTTTAAGATTTCTTTAACAGTAATCAATGCTTTAATATGCTTTATTCTATTTTCAATCAAAGCAACACATTACCTGTTAATTTTCAAATGGAAAGAAAGGAGCTGAAATCTGATTTTAAACTTAAAAAAAGTTTAATCATACCTTTTTTTTACTGGATTTTGATGAGGCGTTTGCTCAAAGAAAGCTATCTTTTTCAATTCACAATCATGCCTTATTTATGTCACTTCTAGCAATTTGATTGTATTTGTGCACACCTTTATTAATCATCAATTTGGCAAATTTTTGCTGTCATATTATATCCAAGTCCTATACAGAAAAACAAATCTTTAGCATAATTTGGTTCTATTTTTTTCTTGGTCTTCAAAAATGTGAAATGTTATAGAGTTTTATCCTGGAGAACACACCTGTGAACAGTTTTATTCAAGGACAAAGCATTTAAAGGATAAAATTAGACTCAAAATATCTTATGAACATTTGGAAAGCATGCAAATCATGGGAAATCCATCTATTGAATTAAATATCAAACAATTAATGTCTGGAAAACAATGAACACATTTTTTTTTTACCAGTGAGCAAGATCAATGAACATCTCACTAATTTTGTATTGTTTCTCCCCCTTTCTTTTGTTATAAAGTATTCATAAATTAGTGAAATCAAACTCTTTCATATATATAAGTAAGTTTATAACTATTATGGATTTTTTCTTTCATTAACTATTGAAAGTGTTAATATATTTCAAATATACCACCCTAACAACATATTTTTGTTCTTAGAAGCTTAAATGTTAGACACCTGATTTAAAATTGATAAGTCTTTGAAAACTTTTATAGAAAGAAATGTGAATTAATTTAAGGTATTTTTCCATTCTGCTCAGAATTAGTAAAAAAATAAACAAGTGGCGAAGAAAGTTGCCTATTGCCTCCAATATTGTGACTTGTAATTTTCATTTAATTCTCTTTTCTTTCTTTCTTTTTTTTTTTTTTTTTTTTTTTTGTAAATCACCTAACTAGGGGGACAGATTACACAATTTGGATGTCACTAAATCATGAAAAATCTATCATCAAATTATTGTAAGGTAAAAAGAATTCTCAAAGACAGACTTTGTCCTAAAATTACCCAATAAAAATGAGCTTTGGTTCAAACTAAAGACAAAGCATTGCTGTACATATTCATCTCAAAGGGGTGGGGGAGGAATGAAAGCAAAAATAGTGTTTAAAAGCCCACATATTTTTATCTCAATATCATTAGATTCATTCACTGTGGTGTGAAGAATTGACATCAGTTAAAGCTACAAATACAAATCTATCACACTATTATTGTTAAGCTAATAACATGAAAAGTTCTCTACTAATTCTTTGATATCTCACACAAGGATTAAAATCAGCAATTCTGAAAGATATTTGTAATTTTGTACTGTCCAATTTAAAAAAAAAGTAAAATTCAGTCTAAGCAAACTGAATTTTGAGTTTTTTAATATATATCTATAGGCCTTGTAAAATTACTTTTCTATTTTTATGTTATATTTATCCATCTTATTTCATTTTTATTTTTCATGAAAAATAACCCAGCATTAATGGAAACTTAAATCATTCTAAATTATTAGTCAGTCCCTTTTGTAGCTTAAATCAATTGTTTGTTATATTTTCAAAAATTTTCATCTATTGAAGTCAGTTTATCTGTTAATTTCCATACTTTTATAAAAATCTGATAAAATGGGGTAAAAGAAATTGATGTAATTATTGCCTTTTTTACATTTAATATTCATGCATAATGTATGTATGTATAAAATTTTTGTGTATTTTTTTTATTCATGGAATATTAACTGTAATTTTATTCTAAGTGTTTTGACATATATTTTTTTTTTATGTTACATAAACTATCAAGCCTATAATATTCTGCCATGTTATTGAGATTTCATGAATTGCATGTATATGTGTTAAAATTATTATACTAATATTAAATCATTTCTATAAATTTAGTTTAACACTGTAAAATGTAAGTTGGAATGCAAAACTGATTCTTTGCTGATATTGAGCCAAGAATTAGAAAAATGTCGCTTGGAAAGAGATCAGTACAAGCTGATGGCGGATCAGTTACGAACAAGATACAGTGCCTTAAAAAGAAGAGTGGAAGGTTGGGTATGTATTTATACTGTTATACTAAATCAAATCTATTAATTCTATTTATTATGCACAATTATGATACTTTTATTAACCTAATTTTTTATTCTTTTTTTTATGTAATTGAATAAAATGAATTTTTCAATATATAATTAGATATTTATGTATTAGCATCACCACAGCCAAATTTATGCCATGGAAATCATGCCATTTTCTACCAGAATCTGACAGATTGATTTTTTCGAATAAATATATAAGAATATTTTTGTTGTTTTGATATCATGGCATGATTTGTGTGGTGCACAAATTTTACTGTGGCGAGATACCTATAATTATATATCAAATTAATAATATCTGAAATATATTTGGGTAAATAAAAAAATATTTAACAATCAAAATTTGAAGACCTTGATTTCCACATTATTTAATATGATCATGAACAATGATGAAATCTATAAAATAAGTTACAGTAAGACCCCGCTTATAGCGCTGTTTTGGTTTAGCACTCTTTTATTTCAACCCGAGGATTCCCCGAAATTGTAGGTTTCAATATATATATATATAACATATTCAAAACAGTGTAGTTGTGTTTCTTGTTTGGTGCAGTACCAACGCATTTTTATCATTTGAAACATTTGTTGATATTATTGTAAGTATAAATTTATGTAATACTGTAATGATTAATACAATGACAAATATTATGATCTTTAGTTTTTATCATGGGTGATAATGAAAAACAAGAAAAGAAAGTAACCAGAAAAAGCATTTCACTGGAAACTAAAATGCAATTACCTGTTCCACTGCTAAATGAAATATTAAATAAACAAATAAATCTTGCAATGAAATAAAGATTAATATTCTCCTGTTTCAAAGTATTCCATTATAATAGATTTAGGATTACATCTAACTGCAAGAAAAAATGTTAATCAAATGTGCTCCGTATAAGAAGAATATGTGATACACTGTCTTCAGAATCAATTTAAATTATGAATGAATCACTATTGTGAAAGGATTAAAGAAATTGTTGTTCTGAATCTGTTCTTAAATCTATTGTTACGAATTTAGTCTTACTCTAATTGTTTCTACTCATTTGTGTTCATTTTTACAGTTTAATGTGATTTCAACCCTGTTTACCTGTAATATCATTTCCACTGCATTGCACGGCCCCCATGCTTTAACATTGGTTTAAATGGTAAACTCGCCAAATATTGCAGCTAGCGCCAAGTTGGCGACGGATTTGGCGACTTAATTTTTGGCGCCAAATTTGGCGATATATCGCCAAATGTGGGCGATAAGCTTGGCGACCATGGCAACCCTGCTCCTAATAACCCTGTCTGGCAACCCTATCGTGGTATTGTAACACTATTGTATTGAATGTATTACTGTATTGAGCTTTTCTCGTACGTTCGGATTTTGCTAGACCTTTCTATTTCTCGATTATTCTGGCAAGTGCAAGAGGTTTCTGACCGAAAGGTATAAAAGGGCCCGGGCCGGCTAGTCAGTTAGTCAGATCTCAGCTTTCATGCAAGTGATACCTCTCTGAGCTAGAAAGAGAGACGATTGCATAGTGCGTGTGTTATTGCTTTTATTGAGTTATTATTTTTGTGCTGAGTGTTTACTATTGCTTTTGTTAGTGTATTACATCTGTGTTATCAGTATTTTCATCGATTGTACGTGACTTTCTCGAACTATTCTACAATTTGTGGAGGACTGTTTTGGCCAAGAATAAAATTGTTTTGGATCCCGCTCTTCGGCTTCAATCATTTCGAACCCCCGAAAACGCAACACTATTCTTATGAGATTTTTATCCGAAGGAAAAACATGTACACTGGCTTAAATGCTTAACATTTATAGATAATAATTAAAATTTAAAGATTGTCTATATAAAGGCATATATTGTTATGAATAATTTATGTTTGTAACCTATCATTTTTTTCTATAAAAAAAGTTGAACATTACCAACATGATTGTGAATTCAAGTATCCAAATATGTTAACCATTTATCAAGGATATATATGAATTGTGCTTTTTTTAAAATGTATAAGAACCTTATTAAAATGTTAAGAATGAAGTGAAAAGAACAGTAAAATTATATATATATAATTTTACTGTTCTTTTCACTTCATTCTATATATATATATATTAATGATATTAATGCTTTATTTAACAATGCTAAATATTTTAAGATAGAACTAGCAAAAAATGAGATATAGTAAATAAAATTAAAAACAAAGAACTTGATCTCAGAATTAGTATTTTTATAATAGAGAAAGAAGTTTATGAAAAATTCTCTTACCAGACATATAAACCTGATTTTTTAAAAAGATCGGTTAAAAAATGTTTAATTTGTAAATGAACACAAATATTCATGAATACTTTTACGATAGAAAATGTGAGACTTTCTTAATTAAAATATTTGACATAGCATTGTATGTATCTTTCATACAAATTTTGAGAAACTGTATTTCTTTTTGTCATATAATTTTTCCATATGAAGCTTATAATTTCTATCATTTACATACCCACAAATATCAAATATAAATTCAGCAACAATTTACTAATGCAAAGTCATTTTTTTCCAGCAACAAGGAACTGGTATTTAAATAATAGTTACATCTGTGGATCTATAAAGAAAATAAAAGATATTAACAATATAATAGAATGCAGATGTTAAAACTTACAAAAATGTGTGTAATTTTAAAAATTTAAATACTAAGTAGATTTTGTTGTATTGAATTCTTTTACAAAACTTGATAATTCCATTTATTTTTTTCCTATTTTTTGTATTCTAAGTTGTGTACTTTTTCTTAGGTTAATTGATTAAAGCCAAAATGAAAATTAGTTAAGTAATTTTTTTTTTTTTTATAAAGGTCAGAATTTAAATGTAAGAGTTTAAAAACTTTCAGAAGTTTATACTTTTTATTATTATAAATTATATTATTAAAGATCACAATTTTTAACTAATTGAGTAAGAATAATTGCTTAATTTATTAGAGTTTTTAACTGCATGTTTCTTTAAAAAGAATTAATATTATTTTTGTATAAATGCGTGTTGTTTTCTTCTGACATATAAAAGGCACTGTTCATTTTCTTCCATTAGGGACCTTCATTGATGGGTGTGTACGATGTTGATGGTTTAAAATGTGAAAGAGAAAAAGTAAGATTTTTTTTTCTTTTTTTCATTATCTATGGAAGGGATACATTTTATTTTTTATACAAATAATTATTTTTTACTTTTAATACGTTATGTTTTTAATAATTTTTATGAATCTTTATAACTTATAGTCTATTACAATTTTTTTATTTCTTTGCATGTCAATGTATCAAATATTTCAAAAAAATGATATCTAATTATAAAAAAATTTCTTTTCCCATCTAAAATAGGTTTTGAAATAATTATAATTTAAAAATCTTTATTAATTTTGCAAAAGATATTTGCAATTTAATATTTAGTCTTTTTTTGTATAACATACTTAATGAATCATTTTCTATTGTTACAAATTTTAAATAGTCAAAATTTACTTAATGAATCATTTTCTATTGTTACAAATTTTAAATAGTCTTCATGCTTCAAAAATTCCTTGTTTAATGAGATGTTAGGACTTTATTGTATTTTGTTAAATTTATTAAGCAATTATCTATGTAAAAGAAATAATTTTTCTGATATGCAAAAGTTCCATAAAAAGTTATCCTTTTTTTTAAATTTAATCTAATTAAAAAATTTTTTTAATGTTTTTATATTTTATTTTAGTTTGTTGTACTATTGTTAAAAGCTCTCAAATTCTGGCAAAATATGTTGTTTCTTCAAATGGGCACTTAACTGTCATATATTTTATGAAAGCTACTTTGGTTACTTTAAAATTATAGTCATTGATTTTTTTTTTTTTTTGATAACTTGATGTAACAAAATTGAGTGTTTTGATGTAAATTATAATTTGATGAATTATTTTGATATATACATTGGTTAAAGTTTTTATATCATAAAAATCATTTCAGATTTCAATTATTTTATATTTTCAGGTGTTAGAAAATTCATTCGTAAGTTTATTGTATAGTAAAAATTATAAAACATTAAAAGATTTTGTATTATTTTTGTGAATAAAATTTAAGATTTTGTGATTAAAATTTCCCTCTTTAGAATAATGAATGCAGTCTTTTTAAAGTTTTAAAATTTTGATTTTGTTAATTAAACATGCTTTTTTTGTCTTTGCCTAATATTAAGAGAAACAAGATATAAACTCTCAAAATATATATTCATTTATAGAATAATCTCTAATAATTGAAAAAATTCATTAAGTCATATAGAGTCATTTATCACACTGTTTCCTTTATTCTAGAAACATTCAATAATTTTGCCATTTTCTTACATTTCATATTAAACTGTATGCATTTGTTTACCATTAAACTATGCATTTGTTTACCATTAAACTGTAGAAAATTAAATGCGAAAAAGGTTTGACATGGAAAAAAATGTCAATTTAGCAATGAATAATGTTTTTAAAGATGTACTTGTGTACATGACCAAAATATGATATTAATATGAGAAGATATTTTTTCTGTCTGAAAAAATGTCTTAATGTCAGTTATTTATTTTAAGATACTATAAAGTCTCTATGGTAATCCTTACTAATATTATAAATGCGAACGTTTGTATGGGTGTATGTTGGTTACTCTTTCACACAAAAACAGATGAATGGATTTTAATGAAACTTTACAATAATATAGCTTATACATCAGAATAATACACAGGCTATAATTTATAAAGATATTGTGTGTGAAATGTCTAAAATATAACGATAATTGTCAAGTAAGTAGGAAAAAATTCTGCCATCTGCAAGCTATTCTGGCGTTCACTGCAAAAACCATTACACATCAGCATATATCTATCTTTTATGTGTGAAGCAAAACTTTCCCTTTTTGTTTTGTCTATGTCAGGCAATAGTGTGTGTTTACTTCTAATTTATTCCTTTGATCAGTGTAATCACTATTTTTATATTTCAGAATAAAACTTACTTTAATCACTTCTTTTATTTAAAGTAGATAAACTTTGTCTTTTATACTACATGATTAATTGAATAGGCAGGTATTGCATTTTTTAAGCATAAAAATAATAACTACCGTACTGTATTCTTTGGAAGTGTAGAAAAAGTACCTACTAAGAATTATGCCGCGAAAGCGTAAGTTTAATCTTTCCCAAAGCTCTAATAAAGCTTCAGCTATGAAAGTAGCTAAACTTAATGAAACGTTTCCACAAGCCAAACTGCGAAGGCTAGAACAGGGGGATCATGAGGCAACTCACAGAGCTGCTGAGACTTTAGAGCAGTCCCAAGCTTGGCGTCAACAGAATGCTCAATACCTGGAAATTATTTACACTATTTTAATCGTTTATTACAGAAAATTTGTAACAATGTGTTACTTCTTTCTTGAAAACTATTTGAAAAATGAATGGATGAATGATACAAATATTTTTATTCTAATTTCATTATGAATAATATTTTACAATTTTTTTTATTTGTAGCCAATTTTTGTGTTTGGTTTCTGTCAATTTTATTTTAGTTACAAATTTAAGCATCAAATACAATAATGAGCTAATTCATTACATGGTCGTTTTATTTGAAACTTTGTAGACAGTAATTAAATTGTTTTGCTTTTTAGTATTAAGAGTTGTTTCTTACTTATATTCCTGTTAAATGTTTACATTTTTTTAAAGATGCTATAAATTGTAAATTGTCTATAACCAATATATCTTGCAAACCTTTTAGGTATAAAATATATTAGGATTCCATATACCCTATTTACTCGAATTTAAGCCACCATTGATTCTAAGCCGCATCCCCAATTCTCTTTTGAGAAAAAATTGTGTAAAATGTTTAATTATATCCGATAATTAAGAAATTTAAAAACTTTAATGAAAAATAATAAGAAGTTGATAATTTATTTATTTTACCAGTATTAAAAATTTGCAAATACATGCATGAGCCTATAATTAACCACCAGTATCATGTTTAAAAAATGATTCATTACTCCTATTGTCATGGCTGACTTTGGAATTAATGTTAGTGTCGCCATTTTCTCACATGGTGTCGTCTTCCATACTGTTCAATGAATTAGTTACGCAACATTTTTTTTAAAAGTGTATTATAGAAGAATGTTAAGGAATTATTAAAGACTGTTGAAATTTGCCAGTAAAAATTATATTTTGTTTACGCCTTCAAGGTATATTTGTCTTATCCATGTCAAATTTTCAGTAGTGACTGCTGTGTTCCCTTTTTTTTCTGTTAATAAAATTACCTTCACACTTTTGTCATTGTGAACTCATCTTGATACTATTACCAACATCTTTGATGTTTAAGTGATTAAAAGAATTAATTCACCTTTGATGTTTAGGTGATTGAAATTAAAAAGTATACAAAAAAATTAATAAGTACGAGCAGACAATGATGTTTAGTTAAGACTGAGTACTGGAGATAAACTGCGGAATAGGATAAGATATTGATGCAAGTGAACACAATGAACAGTTACATTTTTCCTTTTGAAAGGAGTGGAAACTCAATTTCCCTCATCCAACAAATTTTTTGCATTTGATTCTAAGCTGCACTCGATTTTCAGCAGCATTAATATTGGAAAAAATAGTGCAGCTTAGATTCGAGTAAATGCAGTATTTTTTTAAAAAATTTATATGAATATATAATTATATTCTTCCTGAAAGTTGATTGTTGATGGAAAAATATACATTAATATATTTTAAAATTCGACTTAAATACTAATCCCAGATTGTTACTTAACTATATTTTCTGGATATTTGATGTTATAATATCCAGGAAATATAATTAAGTCAGTCTCAAATTAGATATAAAGTACCATAGATTTTGGCATATAACATGTACTTTTTACACTAAAAATAAGATCAAAATTTATGGATGCATGTTATATACCAGATGTAAACATGAGAGCTTTCAAAATAACAACAACAATTGTAAAATGGAGTATAAAAAAAAGTAGATTTCTGTATAGATATCTAAATGCCATTTATTTAAAAGAAATGTCATGTTATATGAACTTTCATTATTGAATAATGTGAAAAGTTTGTCATATTCATCTTCCCTTATATCTTCAGATACATCACTATTTCATCATCTTTTGATCATCACTGTCACTCTGATTCATAAATAAATAAGTATCTTCCATTTTATTGGGATTGTTAGATATACTACATTTTTTAAATGACTTTTTAATTATGTCATTTTTTTTCATTCTATGCTTTTTTCCACTCACACACTATATCTAGACTTCAAAAGATAACATCACTGCACAGGTAAATTTCAGATTTCTACATAAAGAAAGGGTGTATGTCAAAGGGGGAATAAATTTAAAAATTAAAAATTGCAGTTTGAAAGTATAGATGCACATTATACTTAATGGTTGATGGGATATTTCCATGTCAATTGTTGTACATTAAAGAATTTATAATTTATAAAAATATTTAAATGTTTATATATATATATATACTATAAAAAAGATGTTTATTTCAAAAATCAAAATCTATAGTACAAAAGTCCATTAAATTCAAACTTTATTTAATTATATTGAAAGAAGCTAAATAAAAAGTTAGCTTTTTTATTTAAAGGAAACGAATAAAAAGTATTCTTTAAATTTTATTTTAATTGTACCTCTACTTTTTTTACTATCCTTTACTTTACTTCCATTTAATATCTTGTTTATGTGTATACATATATATCATCGGTCTAATTATCAAACTGCGTAACTCCATCTGGGATGCTAATTTGATACAGTAGGGCTAGGCGCCAAGTTGTTGTTTATGTTTGCCAAGATAGGCGATAATATTACAGTATGGTTTACTTTGATAGTTTTATCGTGTGATAGTGTGGTTGCCATGGGGATAACGTATGTTAGTGTTAGTTTTTTGTTTTTTTTCACAGGATCTCTGCTCAGCAAAAGTAACACATAGTTACAAATTTTGTGTAACGAAGGCTTAAAATAGTGTAAACAATTTATATCTGGAAGTGTAATACATTAATATTACTTTCTGTTGTATTTATTTTACGTTAAAATCTTGCCACCACCTCTCCCTTCGAAGTCTAGTTTTATTATGAAATAAAAAAAAGTAGAGATTACACTGATCGAGGAATAAATTAGATGCAGAGCGCGCACTGAGGCATGGCGCATTGCACTCCTATATAAAATCAATTACACCGGTGGAGTTACACAGTCTGATAATTATGCTGATGATATATTTCCATCCTCACAATATGTCTAAAATTTTATTTTTGTCAAAGTTAATTTATTTTTACATATTAGGTACATCAGATATAATTTAAAGCAATGTTTTTATTCTATTTTTTTCCAAATTTTTTCTCTTACAGAGTTTAGTTCAATTGCTGGTTGAACTGAAAGATCAAAATAAATTTCTAAAATATGAAGCTGAAGATTTGAAGCAAAGATTAGAAGATGCGCATGGAGATATGAAAGTATGAATATATAGTTTTAGACTTTTCTAAGCAGTTCTAATATTTCTATATTTCAATCAATCAATCAATATTTTGAATTGTTCCATACTGTAGTGAGACAGAGTGGAGTATCATTAATTAGTATATTTTAAAAATAGTTCCTAATACATCACATATTAATCATAAAATATTTGCTTTTCTACCTTGTTATTTAAATATAAATTCCTCTGATAAATCTTTACATTTTTATCTATAAATTTAAAATGTTATTGTTTAAGTGTTAGAATCTCATTCAGACTTTAGTTTAGTAAATATTGAAAATAAATATTACATAGTGTAATATAAATGTATTACACATCCAGATATAAATTATTTACACTATTTTAAAAACTTATTACACAAACTTCGTCGCAATATTAAGTTGAAAATCTAAATACTTTTTTAGAATTTATTTTGTATAAATGAAATTTCTTTATTGCATTTTTTTCTATAAATATATATAAAAAAGTTTGATTCAAAAACTTTGTTTGGCTGAATGTTAAAAAAAAAGGAAAACAGTTAAGGAAATTAGTTATTTTATATTTCACTTTTTTCAATAGCATAAAAATGTTTACTCATGATCAATTATTTTTAAAACTTCATCTATCATAAATTGCTATAGTTTCCATTACTGTAAATCAGGATATATATATAAACTAGAGGACCCGACAGACGTTGTCCTGTACACACATCTTAAATTCAAAATAAAAGATTTTTGAATATTCGATACTGCGATCGTGGCGCAGTCTGCCGGATCCAATGTAAAACATTCCAAGATCAACAATTGATAAATAAAGAATTAATTAAATAAGGATTTCTAAACCGAATTATAAATCTAAACCATTCTCGAGTCCACTGGAACAGACAAAAACTTTCATCAAAATCAGTCCAGCCGTTTAGGAGGAGTTCAGTTACATACACACGCACAGAAGAATTACACATATAAAGTTTATTTGAAAAGATATTAATTAAAAACGTTAAAAAGCGTGAATCGTCTGCATTTTCGTAAGAATAAATACCGAGTTTGGCCAGTTTGGCTGAAAAAACAATTTTCGACGCCAACTTACGTCTTTTTCAATTCTTACTATTAGCTCACGATCTCTATACATATTTTATTTGTTTGTTTATTTATTTATTTATCTTGGTGGAATTTTCAATCGTTAATAAAATACATTTTAAAGCACTCAATTGAGCTGAAATTTAATGTACATGATTATTTTGGATGACAATACAATAATTTAACTATAATGAATAAAAATTAATTGATTAAAACGAACTATTTAAAAAATTACTAATACAGCCACTTTGGTGACTTAGCGACCCTTTTGGCGATTTATGTCAAAATTTGAAAACATTTTTTTCTCACGTGTTAAAGCATTCAGTTAAAAGGAAATTTTATTTTATAACAATAGCGTTGTTACAACAATGCAGGTGAATGTTGAGTTGTATTTTTTGAATGTTTTTAATTAATATCTTAACTAATTGCAATATCGGACTGAATTGTGAATCTAAACCATTCTCGAATTTACTTTAACCCATACAAAAAATTTCATTGAAATTGGTTCAGCCGTTTAGGAGGAGTCTAGTGACAAACACACACACAGAGGATATATATATGTCTTACTATCTAAGTTTTGCATCGAATTTAAATCTATACTGTGAATGCTAGTAGGCTATAATTTTATAATTATATTTTATTGGTTTAGTTATTTTATTTATAATATTTAAATTTCTCCTAATGTTATTCTTTCCTTTCCTCTTGGTATGTAGTATGACAAACTACAGGTGAAGGTTGGCTTGCCCTAAAACTTGTTTAAACCTGCAATCCTGGTTCCTAAGGCCAGGAGTTTCTTATTATATTACTGTGCCTATTTCTTCCTATTTAGTATAGTTATCTTAGGTTCTATAGCTATCTGTGTATTTATATATTTTGGATTATATATAATTCTTATTTATTATTTTTTTAAAATTAGATTTTAAGAGAAGAACTTGCAAAGAAGAATGCAGATTGCTTCCACGAATATTTATCTCCCAATTTTGTTCCATTCTCTGAAAAAGAAGCTTTGGTAAAACAGTTGGAAACTCAAAAATTGAAGGTTGTCAAAGTTCTGCTTTAAGATATGCATTTTTTTCATTTATAAATTGTGCATTTTTTTCATTTATAAATTGGTTTTGAATACTGATCTATAAAAAGATACACACAAATATTTCCTCTTTTTCAGTCACTATATTTAAAATATTTAAATATAAAAACTTATGTGCATTTTGTTCATATGATTTGAAGATTTTGATTTGAGATTTGAGTAAATAATTAATTTGATAATTGTATAATATAATCATTAAATTGAATTAATTTTTAATTCTTAAAATTTAAAAATAAATCATAAATCAATCAAGATTTATGATTAATGGTGTTCTTTTAAATTGAAGTCATATTGATAGAATGAAGAAAGAAGAAATTTCTTAACACACATAATAAACAATAATTAAAATTAAGTTTTCTTTGAAATAAGTAAAAATGTTGTCAGTAATTAAGACTTATATAAAACAAATATTCTCCATCTTTATTATGAAATGTTTATAAAGGTTCGTTTACTAAAAATTCTTATTAAATGATGTATCCAGTCATTCAGATGTGGCACTATAGCACCAAATATTTATCTATACTGTATTAACATATTCAGAAGAGGCATTTATTGATACAAGAACAGGTAATTAACAAAGCATTGGTGCAGCTTAGCCTAATTTGGATCTTGCACTATAAAATCAAATAATCAAAAAAAAACAAAGTATTTACTTTTATTGGTATATATTTGTTTGAAATCCAACCAAATTTATCAAATTCAAGTTTCATTTTAGCATACAGGGGGTTAATCCTATAATATAACAAATACTAAAAACTATGATAAGTTATTAGTTGTATTAATTGGTAGTAAAAATATAATTTCTATAATAGTTTATTTTAGATAAATTTATCATAGAATTAGTAAAAGCAAAACCATAACATAAAATGGCTGTAATTGTAAATGACATGAGAGGAGGATTGAAAATCAAATACCATTGTTTTGATCTCTTCTTTGTGATTTTAGTCATTATTGCTTCAAAAATTCTGATGAAATTTTTAAAATCAATTTTCATTTTAAGATAATTTATGAATCAAATTTGATTAATTTTTACTTCAAATGTGTCATTATTTACTTAAAAAACATTGATTATCTTAAAATATTTATACCTTTGTGTTATTTATTCCCCCTCCCCTTTTGTGTATAATTGAAGTTCGTACTCTTTCACAATTAAACTATATATGCTGCTGGAAAACAGTACTGTATAATATTTTATAATGTAATCAACGTTCATTGCATTTTCATACCAACTGTGATGTTTGGGGAAATTAATGGTAGCACTTCATCTTAACAAAGTTGACACTTCAGTTAAATAAATCAATTATTTAATTTTTTACATCCACAGCTATTAATTATATTTATGTTTAAATAGATGTTATTCATACAGTTGATTATTTCAATACTACAGAATATGCTATTTGTGATGGAGGAGGTAAACACAACCAATCTTCTTGGTGTTTCAAATCAACTCTTTTTCACTTCCTCGGGGTGAGGCGGTCACCTCTCTTATACCTCGAATTTCAGTCGGGGTTCTGGCTTGTGGTGGGAGTAGTGTTTTTCTCATGGCCATTGGTTGTCAGGTGGATGTCAGATGAAAGACCCAACACATTTTTGGGGGTGTGCTTATGAACAGTGTTATGCTATCCATGAAAAGAAGCCGATTTTGCATTTTGATGGCATAAGAACATTACACTAACATATATAATGTTTTCTTTTTACCTGATATCATTTTATGAGTAGAAACAAAGCTCAAATTTTCTTAAGCTTATAATGGAATTATATTTTCCATCTATTTCAGAAAAAAAAAAATTTGATTAATTAGTTGTTTCATTTTATTTTAAATTGTATATTGCAGTATTTATATACATAGTAAAAATGTCCTGTAGTTAGTAAATTAGCAGTAAAAATAATCTTTATGAAAGCATTTAACTTTTTTCAGATATTATTTTTTTAATGAATTTGTTATTAATCCCTTAACTACAGAAGGAAAAAAAGTTGTGTGATTCACTCCCTAGTGTCACCATTTTTCATACAGGAGCGGGCAGTTATACTGTACATCAAGGGTGTCAAACTGAAATACTAACTTGAGCCAAATAAACAAGGTTTAACTTAAGGTGGGCCACAAAAAAAATTAATATTCATAGAAACGTACATTTATTTCGAGTAATACATGATAATGGACATACATAAAAGGACATGAAAATGTTTATATCCTGGCACTTGACATCTCTTCTCTGCTTTTTTATTTCATTATATTGTGTGCCGGTATATTGACCAGGCCACAGAAATGTTCATTGTGGGCTGCATGTGGCCCATGGGCTGTGAGTTTGACAGCCCTGCTATAAATTAATGGAAAAGAAAAGGCATAAATAAATTAATCCTGTTCTGAAATAAGTGAATTTTTGTTAACATTGTCTAGGTCAATGTATTGGATTCCAAAGCCTCTGGAATAGTTTTATAAACAACAGCACAATGCAAAGGCTCATAATTTGGAAAGGAATATATATACGCCAGGGGCATACAACACAACAACTGAACAAAGTGCAAGCTCATTTGGAATTATATGTCAAGAGATTTAATTATTTTGAATTCCTTATAAAAAGAGCAGTAAAAGAGTATGGCTCAAATAAAATATGTAAAATTATGAGAATATAATTTTTTTTGGTGTTGATTGTATACTTGGGAGTTTTATTGAAAATTTCAACAATTTACTTTAATAACATATTATTGTAATATTTTTTTTATTTATTTTGATAGTGTGTGCAACTAACTCAAGATTTAGAAGCAGTACTTGATGAAAAAGAGGAATTAGTTACATCAAGAGATCAATATGTGCACAAGTATGAAAGGTTAAATCAGCAAATGAATTATATATTGAGAGGTGATCAACAGAAGCCAGTTGATATTGACGGAGTGCTAATGGAAAACAAGTACATTATTGCTAAATTTTTAATTCTTTGTAATTACTTTGGATTAAAATTTTTAATTTATTTGAATATTATTAAATACAAAGACATTTTGGACAGCTTCTGGGAAATTCTATTAAGCAGAGGTCTTCTTGCACGTTACAAGCCAATTTTAGTTCACTTTCGAACTTTTATTCTTTTCAGTCAAAAATGAAGAAGAACGATCAAAACCCTTATGGCCAAAATATGTGTTTTTTAAAACATGTATTGAATTTTCTGAAGTATTTTTTTTTATTTTGAAGAATTGGTACCCGCATATTAGCATCACTGCAGCAAATTGGCACTATGTGGCACTCAATTGGCACTCCATCAAAATTTGACTGATTGTCTTTCTTTTCTCAAATAAAATTCATAAGAATCTGCTTTTGGTTGTCTGTTATAATATCAGGACACGATTCTCATGGCGCCTATTTGCTGGCAGCGACATTAATATGCAAGTACCAAAGAATTAATGCATATTTTATATAATAATAATGATAACTTTTAAGGTTATTAAGACAATAGTAGCTCTTTATTTAGTATCATTTTCTGAATTAATCTCTTCTGAGTAACTCAAGCAAAAAATTATCATCTCTGGGGAGGTGAATTTTTTAAGTTTATAAAATTTGATTTCTACTAATTTCTTTGTGTGGTAGTTTGCATTTTATTGATGAAATAAACCAATTGGAGAAAGGTCTTTAAAGAGAATTTTCATATATAAGTCAAGGAGAATTGCGTTTTGAAAGTTATTACCACACTTCTACAATTAGACTAATGATTATAAATAAATAAAACTAATCTGTAAATAAAAAAAATAACTATATCAGGATTATTTTGATGATTATAAATGTTAGTAAAGTTATTTTCTCCTCATAATGGTTTAAATATAAATATAATTTCTTATTAAATTTTTAGGTTTATTGCATACAATTCTGGATTATGTTTTATTATGATAAACAAGTAATACTGTAGAACGTCGTTTATCTGAATAAATTGGGACCAGACACCATTCGGATATGCGATTGTTCGGATGACCGAAAACCAAATGCGATCGATGCAGTATATGAAACTGGACACTATAGGAATATTGAAAATCATCACATGTGGGAAGCATGCCTGAATAAAAAGCAAAATAGATGCAAAATGTCACAGTTTTCCTTTCTCCCTGTGGTCATCGTCGAAGTCTTTTTCACCTTTCAAATCTAGCCACAGCTTATTCCATGCATTTTTCAGGCTCTGTCTTTCAAGTGAGTACCACACTTCAACTAACATGCAGCAGGTGTCCTTCATATTGAGCGCTTTTCAGAAAAAGCAACAACACTTTGTCGTTTTCTGCCAAAAGTAATCTCTTCAAAACTTGTTTCCTGCAAATTCTCTTGAGCTTTTCAATGATGCCTTGGTCCATTGGTTGCAACATCGCAGTGAGGTTTGGTGGAAGATACATCACGCTGAAGTCATCATCAATTGTATTGAGAATTTCAACTGGTGGGTGACTATTGAGAATCAGTAAAACTTTACCTGTTTTCCCTTCAGGCTCACGAAGTTTATTGACGTTGGGAATGAAGTCTTTAGAGCACCGTTCAGAGAAAAGGCCAGAGTTCATTCTTGCACTCTTTTGTGCCTTGTAAAGAGTAGGAAAGCATGAAACATTTTTGAAGCAGCGAGGCTTCTTAGATTTGCCAATCACACTCAATTGTAAAGTGTGTGTTCCACTAGCGTTCACATAAACCATGGCTGTAACATGTTCTTTACTGACTTTAAAACCTTGTGCTGTGGACTCATGTTTTGAAGCCAATGACTTTCTAGGCAGAGCCTTCCAATTTACTGCAATCTCATCTACATGGAAAACATAATCTCTGGAGTAACCTTCTTCCACATGCTGCAAAAATGTTTCCTTAAACTTGTGGGCAGAATTCTTATTGCCAGATAATGATTCGCCTTCAAACTGCAGTTCCTGTATCCTGTGGCGTGATTTAAAGTTCTTTAACCAACCAGTGCTAGCTTTGAAATTTGCCTAACCGCCTAATTTCTCGCTAAGTTCCAGAGCTGTTTCACACAACAGAGGGCCCGATATCAAATCACCTTTGTGAAAACCACAAGTAGAGGGCACAATCAAGAACAACATCGTTTGCTTCCATCGCAGTTTTCCTTTTCTTCAAACCATCTTCTGAGCCAAGTTTTGACACAAAATTTTAAATGGTTTCTCAGCATTTTTTTATGTCAGAAATTGTTGACTTTCCAACATTATAAAACTGTGCTAAAGTGCTCCACTTTCTCCCTTTGGGAGACAGTTCAATATTTCATCTCTATGTTCAAAACGTTGCATTTCCGTTTTAAATTTGAAGCCATAGCAATTCACAACTCAATAAAAGAGCACATATACACCCTCTCACATGGAAACAAACTGACCTAACATTCTACACAGATGTTTACAAAGTCACACAACTGAAATTCCCCAAATTTCCCTGACCTTCGGTTTTCCCGTCACTTTTGGCCTCACGCAAAACAACTGTTGAGCATTGCACTGTTCAAAAACATATTCGTATACAGTACATGTAGTTGACAAAAAAAAAATTGTTCCAGATATTTGATGCTCTGGATAATAAACGTTCAGATAAACGACTTTCTACTGTAATTGGATTATTTGCAAAAAACGGTTTTTTATGTTAAGAAAAAATGAAAACATCAAATTCTTGTTAAGAAAGTAATTTGTTTTAATTAAATATTTTATTGACTTCTTGAATACATAGCAGTGATATATCATATTTATTCGAGTCTAAGCTGTGATCGATTCTAAGCTGCACGCCTAATTTTCACAAGTTTTTTTTGAAAAATGCAAAATATAGTTTAAAATTGTTCATCAATATCCAATTTTACAAAATTGAAATAAATTGAAAATGAGAATGAATAAGAAGTGAATAATTAATTTTTTTACCAATATTATAAACTTTTAAATGCATACATCAATCTGTAATTGCTCTAACTGCGACATCCAATGAATTTTTCTTGCTTCGATTCTTAGCTGCATCTGATTTTCAGTAAAGTTAACATTGGAAAAAGGTGCGGCTTAGATTCGAGTAAATACGGTGTTTGATAATTTCAAAAATAGATAGTAAAATGAAATTATGTGCATATCATTACTGTATTCAGTCAGTAACTGTTTTGCAGAACGTAATAAAGTCTATTTAATTATAATCTGGTTGATCACTTTATTTTTTTCTCCTGTTTTTGAAGTTTCATTTTTCAGGATTTTTGATTCCTAATTGTTGTGCACATTTTGTTCTGACTGTATTATACTTGGGTATACTTTGAAAAGGTATATATGCAAGATATTAAAAAAAAGGTTTTGACAAAATAGGAGGGATGATTGTACCCATCATTATTTACAATATTTGTTATGGAACCTTGGGTCATGTACTACTCTGAGTGGCCGAAAGACCATGACAGTCGATCTGGTCTTCAAAACAAATCTTTTAGTTCATTTGCTATTAAGCCACTAAAGTTCCAACATGCTTACAAGCACAAAACTTGTCAGTCATTCAGTTCAGAGTAATTTTAAATATGAGCAATATGGCCAGAGTAAACACATTATTTCTGGTATGATTTCTTTCCTTTTGAAGATGTATTATGTATCCAAAACATCACCATTAAGTATTAAGCATATGCAAATTTCCTTTAAGAAGAAGACAATATTTACAATTGCAGCTCATTAGCTTATCAAGGTTCCTTAGGAAGTCAGTCAAAGCTTTAAAGGTAGCACATCCTCAATGCTGGATTAATTCCAATATACCATCATTTGGAACAACTTTGTAAAAGATATATTGGATTAAATATAAAAGGAGCTGACGTATATGCATCTAATTTATGGTCAAGCAAATACGAAAGGACACAAAACACGATTCCGTTAAGAGTAATTTCCTAAGTGTTGTCTTTTTAAAGCCATTCTGCCTTTGTCTGAGTTGATAAAAGAGTGTAAAACTGGCTCATTTGCTATTTCAAATATGAGTATAAAATATCTTTAAAATGCCCAGGTATTGGAAATGGAAGAACTGGTTTGGGGCAGATTTGACTGCTTCCACAAGTACTCATATTGACAATCAGCATAGATGTAAGTCACAGTGCGGTGTGAAGTGTTCTACATGAAGAAGGTATACAGACTTCCATATGCAAAGAATTTTGATTTTTAAATGTTGATGACTACCCACACTGTCTATAGTCTTCATAAGTTGAATAACTCAAGATAGAAACTAACTATCCATTGTAGCAAGCTGTCTTAATGTTATTTTGTATGAGACCTCATTTACCAGAGAAAGCATTCTCAGCTATTTCATCTGATCTAAGCCCGCTAAACTTCTTATGGGGTACATGAAAGCATTGGTGTATGAATCACCTCGAGGTAGTTTGGAAAATCTCATAATGAAAACCATTGCTGCAACAAAACTCAATAAGCATCGCTCCAGAAATCTTTGAGAGTCTGTGCCATTTCTTTATTCACCAATGTTACTTGTGTAATACAACATTTGGCCACCACTTTGAGTCATTTTCTTTAATGTTGTTTGATAAATTTGGGCAGTTTATGATTTTGTTATTTATCTACCTATTTATGTGTGACAGTTGCTCAATTCAGATATCTTTGTTTATGCTTTTCTGCTACTCAGAGTGGAATATGACCTTAAGTTCCATAGTAAATATCATTCGTCTTGATGAGTATAATCAGTATCATATTTTATCAAAATGAGAGGAGAGCTGTTTTAGAATACCCTGTATGATTAAGTAAAGTAACCCTATAAAATAAAGTAAAATAACTATAGCAATGTGTGTTGACTAATCCTTTAGCTTAGAACTAAGTACAGAGTTAAGCACAGCTTTAAGATGCCTACCTTCCTCTTTATTTTTAGGCTGAAATAAAATTTACAAGAGAAAATATATTTTAGAAAGACAGTTTTTAAATACTAAAAATAAACTATGGGAATAAAAATCTCCATAACATTATAATATCAAAAGAATAATCTATTGAGAAAAATTTATAAATTTGAAAGTATTTAAAATATATTAATTTTAAAAAATCTTAATTGCTGAAAACCAAGAGTTTCAAAAAATATTCTACTTACTATGGTATAAAGAACCAAAGAAATTTTTAATCTGTTTATATATATATATATATATATTTGTGTGTATATATAACAATTATAAATAATTAATATAATCTCCTTTAAAAACTAAATTAATGAGAGAATTTTGTAGCTTTATAACACTGTTTATACATTTGCAAACTATTAGTAACACTTCAAAATTTGGAAAGATTCTTATAAAATGTAAAGAGTTAAAAATATATAACTCAACTTCTGGTCTAATGTGTACTTATATATAATTATTAATAATATACAAAATTGCTATAATTTTAACATAATACTAAACAATATGTAAAAATATAGCAGGACAATAGAGGTGTATGTATAGCTGAAATTTTTATTTCTGTTTCCTTTAGATATCTTCAGGAAAGAATAAAACAAGCAGAAGAGGAAAAAGCAGTAACTGCATCAGCACTTGCAAAATGCAGGGTAATTTTTCCCTTTATCTTGTCTTCATTCAATTTTTTCTGAATTTATCTCAATCTTTTTTTAGTCATATTTTTAAAATTTTTTTTTATTTTGAGACAATTTTATGTTTATATTTCTTATAGATTGGTAAACAAGGGAAAAGAGATTTAATAAAAGTAACCAATTTATTTAATCAATTGAATAAGTGCTGTTGTTGTTACTTATGTCCCCTGATCAACAGTAACATCAGATCAATGCCCACAAAATTCATTATGGCAAGAGGTTAGTTGTAGGCCTGTCATTAGCTGTAGCTTTGAGCACCATACAGGTTACAGTGATATTTTGCTCGGTTCCACCCCAATTTTGAGGGAGAACACTCTAGGGGTGATCAGGAGTCTCTCACCTCTCATTCACTTCCACCAACATTGGAAGAGGACTTGCGGCTCGACGGCTATTTAGAGTACCCATATGCCGCAAAGGCACTGTACATTTACAAACATCCGTGCCTTCTCCAGGATTCAAACCCAGACCCTATGGCACTGCAGTCAGCTTCACTAACCACTATACAGGATGGGCGGCTTTAAAATTAAAAACAGTTATCAAGAGATTAAATGTCCTAAAGATAATTTTACCCTCATAGGTATTGTGAGTATTATACTGTGTTGTGATTTTAATAATTTAAATAAAATAAGCGTGATACAAAACGTATATAAAAAAAATTATCCAAATATTATTTGTTATAATTTAATTTAAAATTAACTTTATCTGTTTTATTGACCTAATATATTTTAAAGTATTTGTGGGTATAGAGGTTTGGTATTCTTAAACTGTATGTTTAAATCTGAAATACTTTTATTATCTTGCATATTTCATTATCATATGCTTTTATATTATAATTGTTTTGCAATTAAGTTCTTATTGACTTTACTTTGAATGTATAGATAAAACATTTTTAGATAACTCAAATGAATAGTTTTATTTATTATTTTCAAATGTTGTTATAAAATAAGAAATTCCTTTTTATTTAGGCTCTGATTGAAAAGAAACGTACTAAAGGTAGTATGAGAAGTACCATTGCTTCAGGATTATCAATAAGTGCCAAACAAGGTGTGATATATTTGTTTTATTTTTCAAAAACCTCTTAGGAATAAGATTTTGTAATATGATAAAGTTTAAAATGTATAATAAAACTTTTAAAAAATGTGCAGGATTTGTTGAGAAGAATAAGTATTTCAGATGCTTGATTTTATTTATATGTAACAATATTCTAAATGTATTTGGAAAATATATGTAAGCTATATATGTACTTGGAAATTCATGTATTTTTTGCTATACATGTTTCCGTTTTTTTTTTTTTAATTTTTATTTTTGTTATAAGAAATCATACATTATAATGTTTAGATGGTTTAAAAAAGATTCATTTTTAATCTTTTTAGAAATGTATTTGAATGAACATTAAAATGAGTTTAGTTAAACGGGTGCATCTTTGAAAAGAAAAAGAAAAAATTATCATGTTTTTCGGAGTAAAGTATACAACTTCAATTCTCATACTTTATTCCAAAAACATCAGCATTTTTCATACAAAGACAATTTATTATATTAAGAAGTAATATTTACTGTGGAAGCCCAGTGACTGAGTGGTAGTGCATCACGCTTCAACACCCCTGGTCTGAGATTCAAACTCCGGGCTAGGCAAAGGCGACTCAGTCTTTCATCCCTTCAGTGGGTCAATAAATGAGTACCGAGCCTGCTTGGGAAAACACTGGGGGTTTCACATCAGACTGACCACTTGATCGGAACATCTGCTCATTCATCTTAGGGCCCAAGGTCACGTATACTGATATGGGCACAGTAGACCTTGGCTCTCGTGGCCTGTTTGTGCCACTGAGTTAAGTAATATTTACTACTTTCTCATACAGTAAATTGTTTTTCTATTTCTGTAAAGGATATATATATATATGTAAGGATAATTAAATTAGATGTAAAATTAAATTCCCTGTATAGCACTTAACTTTTATTTTTCATTACATCTTCAAGTATTAAATTAATCACCCAATTATTTCTCTGAAACATATGGCCTAACCACTAAATATTTCCAATCCCAGATCATTAGATTTAATAGCCCTATATGTCAGCATTAACTTTCAAGTATACTCATAAAATCAGAGGTACTTCTCACATCTGGCTTAAGTGATAAAACACTTAGATTTTTTTCACTTTGGCGTTTCTTTTCTCTCTCCTCTCAGCATCAGAACTTGTACAAATTTCATCAAATAAAGACTGATTCTGGCTCGAAACATGTCATATATATTTATAATTTTAAGAAATTGTATTTTTAGGGAAGGTACCTAAACTTTGATTAAAATTAACTCTTTGGTTAAGTATTGTAGATACATAAAAATTTTTTGTTTCATTCATAAAATTTTTAAGGAAAGACATAAAAGGGGAACTAAATTTCATATCTTTGTTGTTTCCATATGAGTAATGTATCTATTATATTAATTTTCAGTTGAACAATTACTGCATAATAGTCCTTTCCTTGATCTCACTGGTAAATCTTCAAATGCTGTTGAATTTCGAAATCTTATTATAACCTTGTTAGAGAATTTAAGTGATAAAAGTATTGCTCTTTCCCACCAAAAGAAAACCAACAAGTGAGTTATGCAAATTTCGGAAAAAAAAAATTAACTAAATTTTTTCTTGTAACTTTGAATAATGCTTTAAGTGTTTTGTCTAATAATTTTAAATTTGTATAAACTGTATACAAAATAGAATTTTAATTTAATGTTCAAAATTGTTTTGTTTTTTTTTATATATCTAGGAAAACAAAAATTATTTTAAGTTTAAATTTCAATATCTGAATAACTGTAAAAAGTGTATTTACTTATTGCTGCAATTAAAGGGTTAGTTTTAAAATAAATTCTTATTTATTTCTTTTAATGAATATGCTTTGCAAGATGCATTTTGTATACTTTTTTATTCCAGAATATTAGGAAATCGAGTTGCTGAGTTGGAAGAGAGAATAAAATCATTAGAAGTTTCAACTGTGTGGCATCATCCTGATCCTAGTAATAAATCTTTATTCTTTAAATTTGGTTATTCAATCATTTTAGCGTATAAATTTATACTCTATCATTGTTTTGATCATGCTGTTTTTTTTTAATCACTTCTATTACTCTGAATTCTGAGACTTTTAAGGATTATAGGAAATGAATTAACGATATAAATATATATTGGAATATAGTTTTATCCTTTTTTTTAATATTTTATAAACACTAAATTAGATACAAATATCCAAAATAATAGAACAAACCTGTGCTCATTTACAAATCTCTGAAGAATAACTTAATTTTTAATTTAAATAGATACAGAAACACGCTAACTTTATATTTCTAGTGTTACTTCATTTCAAGTAGAATGTATTTAACTCTTATATAGAATTCTTTCTTTTCTTGGCATTTCAAATGCAGAAAATTAGTTTCTGCTGTATTATTATTTTATACAGGTTCTTTTGTATTGAAATCTTAGAAAATGGAAAATGTAGGTATATATATATATAAATCTTGAGGATATATATTCAAAGCAAAACGTCATGTTAGCTATTGGTTCAATTTCTTATATTAAAATCTTTATAAAAACTGGAAGTGCATTTTCAATGCATTTCTGTTATTTACATAGCTTAAAATAAGCAAAATACATTGAAATATATGCAAGATGTATTCTTTAAATTGTTAATTGGACAGTTAAGATAGAAGAGCTATTATATTTCTATTGGAATTTTATATGATTAAAATGTTGATGAAGGAAATGAATTTTTGATTCATTCATTATAATATGACTCATTGAGTTTTAATTTTTGAGAGAAAAATGAAGAGAAGAAATAAAATTTAAATATTTCTGATATTTGATTTGAAATCTACCGGATCTTTTTTTGTATACGGTTAAGACTAAATCAATTACAGTGTCTATCATACTCAGAGTGGTGTCTGAAAGAAATGGATTAAAAAAATGTGTTTTCAGCTTTAAATTTGAGGAAAATATAACTATAGTTGAGTAATTATTTCCATTTTAGATTTCTACTTTTCTTACTCAATTCATACCTTCCAAACCAGACATATATTGACAGACATTTTTAGCTTGGGATGTTTTCCCTTATTTTGGCGAAAATGAAGAACAACAGTCAAACCAAAGTTTATCAAAATCTGTAGAAATGTGATTGATGCAGTCATTCTTAAAAATAAGGATTAATACAACAGCTGAAAATTTTTTCATATCACTGGGATAGGCTGAAGAACTGAAAAGAAAAATGAAAAACTAATTCAGCTGGGACTGTAAGCATGAATTCGAGAAAAATTCCAAAATCTTTTAAAATTTTGCTGAAAAAATTATATATAGGCTGAAGAACTTAAAAGAAAAGTGAGCAACTAATGCAGCTGAGACTGTAAGCATAGATTTGAGAAAAATTCCAAAATCTTTTAAAATTTTGCTGAAAAAATTATGCGTAAAAAAATAAAAGATGTAATGATTTTTAGCTTGCTTTGTCCATTTATTGATATTATAAATAACATCAACAAAAAAGATCCTAGGAACTATTACAGCTGTAATAAATACCTTGAACATTTATAAAAAGTTACCAGAAAAACAAAGACAAGTAGTTGTGTAAGAAGTGGTATTAGCAAATGAATTATAAGCAAGTCTATAAATTACCTTATGGGATCAAATCCCATAAGGTAATTCATAGACTTGCTAACAAAATTTACATGCTATCTAACTACGTTAATCAGTTAATTCTGCTTTGGAATCCGGGACATTCGAAAATTGTTTGGAATGAGCAGGCGGATAATCTCGCAAGATCGGTCACAGAGTCCAATATTTACATTGACTGGATTGCTTCAGAAGACATTCATAAAAATATATATCGAAATAAAATTCAAAAAATCAATGAAAAATTTTACTCAAGCAAATATTTTGAAAAATTGGGAAATATTCCGACCATTGATATTTCAAAGTGGACAGAGAATCGAAGAGAAGAAATCTTAAGTGCTCGAATCTTCAGTAAAATGATTAGTACTCCAGGCCTTCTACATAGATTTAATTTACAGGATAATGCAATATGTATTACATGTAATTGTATAAAGGATTTGGACCACTTTATATTAAATTGTATTAGATATACTAGGCATATATCGTAATAATCTCTGGTCTACTCTTTGTATTGACCCACATTCCGCTATCACATTTAGAGATGTTTTGGAAAGAGCAATGAATAATAAATCGACTTTCAGAGTTTTTTTAAAGGGAATGAAATTTTTTAATATTTACTAATCTATTAGGATTTCTCTTGTCTTGTCTTTTTTTTTGAGGGATCATAGCATGTGTTGCTCTATATCCCCTTCAACCTTTCAATCAATCATAGCAAATGAATTGTGTTGAAACTATAGATCAATTCTGTTAAGGGAAGAAATAGTAGGCACTTTAATGTTAAAAAAAATTCATAAATATTTAGTTACTTTAAATTATGATCCAACAACCTTGGCAGTATTTATAAATCATCACAAATTTTCTTTGTAAATAATAACTTGGCCATGGTAGCCTAGTGGTTAAGGTAACAGCTGCAAAGTAAGGCAAAGCTCATTGGCGGTGTCTCATAAATTCAAACGATGTACATTAAATCTGTCAAGAGCTCAAATATCCTCCCATTGGTTTGGTGTGGTATGGTAGATAGGAGAGGGGATGCTAGCTCGAGGGGGGCAGCCATAAGTCCTCGAGTAGCTGAGCATTGTGACGTTAATATTCACTCACTCACTTGTAAATAATAACAACAGATACATATTTTAAGTTTTTATCAGATGTTTTCCATCTTAGATTATTAATTGTCTGTACCTTTGAAATGTATTCAGTGCTATTAAAATACCAGAAATTCTGTTGATTTTATTTGTGTACATATAAAAAGATACTTTTTAGAAATTTTTATCATGTTTTTTAGTATTGATTTCAAGTTTTTATGTCTTGGATACACATATTTAAAACAGTTTTGTTATAAAAATTTTAATTTTGAATATTGAATTTAGAATTATGAAGAGTAAAAGAAATTTGAACATGTGCTTTAATCTTCTGTAACAAATTTACTAAATAGACTAGTATCACTTCACATAGTTAGAGTTTAAGTTTTAGTTTATTCTTTTAAAATAATCAACTTACAAAAAAAATTATTATGTTGGTTTGGAAAATCAATTATTCAATAAATGTAAAATCTCATTCTTAAAGTTTTAGACCATTTTACAAATCGAATTTGATTATTTTAATTGGATAAATAATAGTTAAAATCTTAGTCTTTTCTCTGATTCTTTATTATTTTTTATATCAATATATACTTTTTGAAGTTTATTTATGTTTTCAAACCTTTCAAATAAAATGTTTGTTGGGAGATTAAAAACAGAAATTGATTTTTTGCTGTTTACTGGATTTCATTTTTTCAATTATTTGCATGAATTCCTAAAATTGAAGATAATCTTAATTTTGCTAATTTATCTGATTTCCTTTCATTGATTTATCACTTATATTAGAAATTGTTAAACAGTGCATGCAACATGTTTCTAAAATCTTTTTAACTTTCTATGAACTTCAGCATCGAATACTTTATTTTTGAAATTTGTAACTGAAGAATGTTTTCATTGTTTTAAATGTGAAACTCCAATTGCATTGTAGGTAAGTTTTCATTCTTATTCCATTCTTCTAAAATGGAGGACATACAATTACCATCTAAACCATCGCCTCAGCATTCCGTGGATTCCTCTGTAGATAATGTTGAAAAAAATGATGATTTACCTCGAAACATTTTGGATAACCAAAGTATAAAAAGCGATGATCAGTTTTCTGTTTCTGAATCAAGTATAGATATTCGAACCCACTCTGGTTTCAGCGACTTGGATATTCTTCCAACCAAAGATTATTCTAATGAAGGTTAGCTCGAATTTGATTTTTTTCTTTTTGTGAATAAATGCTAGAACTGTTATGTGTATTTGAAAAAATTTGGCGAACATTTTTTTTTTCATATGGTTTGTTTCTTGTTTGAAGTGCATGCTTTCATTAGAAGTTGTCAATAGCTTTTTTGTGATGAAACTATTTTAATTTTCACCGAAGTTGAAAGAATGTTTCTTTAAGTATTTGTAGGCAAATTATTTTTTCTTAAACAGCTTTAATTATGATTTTATGTAATTTTTAGTTTGATAAATATTTTTTATTTCATTCAGGAGTCTAAAATTTTATCAAAAAGTAAATTGACAGCATTGTTTCAACTGTTTATTTTAAACCCAAATGTATTAAAGTTGTCTCTGACTAAGTTTTGTCAGACATTTTATTGAATTAGGCTTCTGATTTTAAGAAGAAAATTCATTTATGTTACCAAATTCTTTTTTTTTTCGATTGATTTTAAATTTCCAACTTTATTGAACCTAGAATAAGCAAATTAGATTATTTTGATTGATTAAAAATCAGTTGCTTCTTTCAATTGAGAATATCAATGATTTGTAAACATTTTATTTGAACAAAAACATTCTTTCTACACTATCTAAAAGTACTTAAAATAGTTTGGAGATTATTATTAGATTAATTTTTAAAACTAGTTTAGTGTTTTTCCTTGTGAAAGATAACAAAGAATTAAATCTCAAAGATGCACGCAATAGTGTTTTTCATAAAACTCTGAGCAAATTACTCGCAAATTATTAAAATAATATAACAAATTCTCAAATTTATTAAAATTAAATTTCATAATGAATTGCTTTTTAAAAATCTTTTTATTTTAACATAGAAGATTTAAACATGATACATACTAAAATAAGTAAACTATGTTAAATTTTTTTTAATTATTAATTATTTTATTTCAAATGTTTTTATGTTTAGGAGCATTTGCTAGACAGGGAAGTATGAGTAGTTGCAGTCACTACAGTGATTCAAAAATTAGCTTAGATTCACTTTCACCTATTCATGATTCACGAGCTTTGCACAGTGATTCAGAAGTTACCCCAAGAAAATTTGTAAGTAATTGTGTGCCCTCATCTTTAGCAAATGACCGTCATCAATGGTCATCTTTGGATGTTGGAGATTTGCCTTTAAAACTCCAGAAATTTGTTGAGTCAGCACTTGCAGAGGCTGGTAAGAGTTCTGAAAATGAAACTTTAATTAAAAGTCCTCTTCACAAACAAAATACTTCCATTGCTTCTGCTCTGAAGTATGATCCTGGATGTTGATCTGATGTTAAATCATTCAATGTTAAAATATTTATACTATGTGATATCTATAAATTGAATTAGTCATTTATCATGATGATATAGCAGTCATTTTCTTGTCAATTTGGATTATATATTTTCAAGAATTATTTATATTTAAATAATATTTTATTAATTTATGTGTTTTATGGTAATTTTTATTTTATTATCATTTTTTTGGAGGCTTAAACTATTTCTTGAAGAAAATTATGGAGAATTTTCACTATATATATGTATGTGTGGCGGTGTGATATCTATATGAACTAGTACCAACATCACACGAAGACGATCGTTTGGGCGTAATCGGTAAAGTACTCGCATTCGCTCAGAACGGAAGGTACCCTGAACGAATCTTCCTTCCTTCATTGGTGACCCTGGCCGTGATCTGAACCGCACCCTTCTAACGCCGCTGTCCTGGCGCCATCTATCCACCGCAAAAGCAACCAAACCGTCACACGAATGACGCAATTCTCAAGCAGTCACGCATGAATGACGCAACCCACCAAGTGACGCAACTGCTTACATGCTCACCACGAATATGGTATCGTTCGTTCGCCTATTCGCTGAAGCACTGGCAGGGGAGTATGTGGCGGTGTGATATCTATATGAACTAGTACCAACATCCCGCGAAGACGATCATTTTGGCGTGATCGGTAAAGTACTCACATTCGTTCGAAACGGAAGGTACCCAGAACCAACCTTCCTTCCTTCATATGTTATTTCATTTTTTAAAATTTTATTTTTTGAAAGAAATTTAAAATATTGTTTAAGTTTTAAGAATTTTGATAATTTCTCTGAGTAAATTCTAGTCTATTTTTAGTTGTTTTTTTACATGACTAACTATATTCACTTCCCAGCAATAAATTCACATTTTCAAATAAAAAGGAGCAAATCTGTTATGACAGATTGCATAGGCATTTCAAACTCGTAGTCATATCAATGTGTTCTTTGTATTCTATTTGTTAAAGTCATTGTCATGTTAACATTAATATGTGTTTATATATCTAAATGTTATACATGTTGCTACAATGCATTTTTATTGTAAAATAGACTTCTGTTAAATAGCTGTGCAACTTCAAGATTTTATTTGTAAAGCATGGTCTAAAGCAGGGGTAGCCAACCTATTGCAAATGTGCCACATGTGGCATATGATACAATTCTCAGTGGCACTCTGCACTACTCAACAAATTTGTCAATTTTCGAATGGATGGAAATTGATAAATTTGTAATAAACCTTACTTGGAAAAACAACTCCAGAATTATGGACAATTGCGGAATTATGAAAAATATGAAAGCTAACTCTAAAGATAAATTTACATCTATTTGGCAAAGTATTAAATGCTATAGCTGGAGAGATTTCATTGTTTGAAAAGGGAAAATTGGAGATATTCTCCGCTTTTTTGGTTTTCTGTAGGGTCTTTTTTTAGAGGTATAGAACTTTAAATTGCAATAAAACAACGATGTATTATTCGATTGACAGGAATTTTTTTTATTCGAAAGATAATCTTGTGGCATTACATTTTAAATATGACTTCTGGCATAGGACTGCCACGGCTGGCTCGGATGTAGTCTAATCTGGACGTCCAATTTTCGATGACTTTTTCCAACATTTGTGGCCGTGTATCGGCAATAACACAGCGAATGTTGTCTTCCAAATGGTGAAGCGTTTGTGGCTTATCCACATAGACCAATGACTTTACATAGCCCCACAGAAAATAGTCTAGCGGTGTTAAATCACAAGATTTTGGAGGCCACTTCACAGGTCCAAAACGTGAAGTTAGGCGGTCACCAAACGTGTCTTTCAATAAATCGATTGTGGCACAAGCTGTGTGACATGTTGCGCTGTCTTGTTGGAACCACAGCTCCTGGACATCACGATTGTTCAATTCAGGAATGAAAAAGTTAGTAATCATGGCTCTATACCGATCACCATTGACTGTAACGTTGTGGCCTTCATCGTTTTTGAAGAGAAGGATTCCCCCAGCCCATAAAGCGCACCAAACAGTCAGTTTTTCTGGATGTAACGGTGTTTCGACATACACTTGCGGATTAGCTTCACTCCAAATGCGACAGTTTTGTTTGTTGACGTAGCCATTCAACCAGAAGTGCCCTTCATCGCTATACAAAATTCGCTTATGAAAATCGGGAACAACGGCAATCTCGTTTTGGGCCCATTCGACGAATTTATGCCTTGCTTGATCATATTTAAAATGTAATGCCACAAGATTATCTTTCGAATAAAAGAAATTCATGTCAATCGAATAATACATCGTTGTTTTATTGCAATTTAAAGTTCTATACCTCTAAAAAAACACCCTATATATCTAAGCTAAAAGTCTTTCCCACATGAGAAATATTTTCAGTCTGCAAGGAAATTGTTTAACAACTGAATGCTTAGATTCATGTCTAATTGAAAGTCACAAATTATACCCCTGATTTTACAATATGAAAGTAGAGCGGTGCAAACACTAGGCTTCTGTCAAAATTTTTATTTAACTATCATAAAGAGAAATACATTTTATGTTGTCTATTTCTTATTTTAATAAATTTGTTTGAAAATACTTAACGTATGTAAAATTTTAATTTTTTTATGTTTATTGAAGAAATAAATATATATTTTACTCTGTTTATTTTTATGTTAAGAAATATCTTTAAATTATACAACATTAAAGTATAATAAAAATTGTAAATATCTGTATTATTGACCTCTTTTCTCTAACTCTGCATGCATTATCACAGGGATTGAAGTGTTTCAAACACGTCCTACTGTGTGGCATGCTGAATCATATGCATAGATCGGTTTGGCACGCCAAAGCTAAAAGGTTGCTGACCCCTGGTCTAAAGATTAATTGCTTAATAAGTTGATAATGCAGAAGCTATCACTCTTTAAGTATTATTTTTTAATAGAAATGTCTTTAAAATATTAATGTACTTGATGTTTTAATTCTTAATTAATTTCATTGTTTTTGTAATTAAAAATGCCAAATTTTATATAAATTTTTTAAAAAAATTCTTTTTAAATAAAACATGTATCTTTCCCTTAGAATCTTATAGTATTTTTGTCTCTTCTTATTTTTTAGATATTTTTATTTCTTAAGTGATTTGAGGTTTTGCTTCAATTATATTTCTTTGATTTCTAAATTAAGGCTGTCTTTGCCAAATGTACGAGAGTCAAATAAACACGAAACACATTTTCAAACAGAAAAACATCTCAATTTTTCATGAAAATTTACAGTGTTGTAATTCATGCATATCTTTATAATGTAGCATTTTTAAAATTTCAAGATTTTCCATAAATAATTAACTTTTTATTTTAAAATGTAAATGGATATATAGCTCATTCAGCATCACAGTACAGCAGAAAAAGAAATGCAAAACACATTTGTATGAGAAAAAAAAATTATGAAATCATATGAGTTGTATGTAAAATATGCTTTTATGTATAAAATAGCAATGTTGGAATACTTAATATCAGTGAAAAAATATTCCAAATTTGGGTCCCATTCATTAGCATTGCACAATGACAGCCTTGAAAAGTTACTTTAGTTGTTTCTATACTTTCAATTTTCTTATATACAAAAGTTATTAATTGTAAAATATTTTGTCTTGTTCCATAATTATTACTGGAATACCATTTTGACTATGTTATTCGAGGATCATGCATTAAAATTATTTATATAATAATCATTTTGCATTCCAATATGTGTCTAGTAAAGTCCATTGCATTTGTTTTATGTGATGTTAATGTTTGTATTAAACATTTATATTTGTCAATCTTTTATTGAAAGAAAAAAACTTTAAATTAAATAACTAATTTTATTCATTTTATTTAAATCCGGTTCATTATAATTTTAGTTACAAAAACTCTTCCACTGATGCAAATAATTAGTTTCTTAAAAATATAGCATGGAATGATGCATTGAAATTATAGAATTCAAAATCTGTATTCCAAGTTCTATTAAGGTTAATAAATTTTTTTTTAAAACTGTAATTTATATAGTTTTCTGCAAATTTCTATACCTTCACATAATGTATTATGAGGATATCTGGATTCTAGTACCTCAATCTTTTCTAATCCTTTTATCTATATGAATTGAGATTACTGTTGTTTACATCATGAATATACGACATGATGACTTCATATTTTGTTTAGTAATTATAAATGATAAAAATTTTAACTTATAAATTTAACTTTTTAAATACTCAATGTGCTCAAGTGAAATACTAATTTATTTTACGAAAGTATATTGAATCGATTAATTTGTATTAACAATTTAAGAAACAGAATTCATATGCTTGTATTGTTTAATGTATGGTTATTGTTTATATCTATGCATGTCATCTTCTCTGATGTTTTAATCGTTAAAAATTTGTATTTTTTCTGTGGATTAGCTAAGAAATTTTAATTTTAAACATGTTTTAGGTGTTCCTTCCCACTGGTTAGTTATTAAAATTACAATTTGAGAAAAAAAATTATTCCAGTTATAACTTTGTATAATTCATCAATTACCATTTTTGTGTGTTTTTAATGTTCTTCATTTAAGATTTATTTTTATACTTGATAAGTTTTTATTAGTTTAGTTTTAGTTGAATAATTTATTAAAATTTATGGCATTTATCTTATAAAATTACTGTTGCTTTTGATCTACGATGGGTGTTTTCATGGCATATATGCATAATTTTTTGTTGTTGGTTTTTTTTCCATATTTTAACAGTAGTTAATGATTGTGGGTGTAATTATGCAAACAATTGGTAAATGTTCAGCATGCATATATCAGCATTACTTGCATTACAATGTTATTTACAATATCAGGGAGGGTAAAATCTAGTCTATATTGTTCATTTATATTATGAATATTTTTATGTTTTATAATGTTTTTGGATTCAGTTATTTTATTTTGATATTTAGTGTAAGTATTACCATTATAATCAAGATGAAAATTCAAATCTAGTCTTTTGTCAATCCTTTTAAAAAAAATGGTTTTTTTTTAAGGTATACTTTTTGCTGCTTGTTTTATTAGTAGTATTTTATAATGCATTCAATATATCTACATGTTGTAGTTTATTATTACAGTATATATATATATATATATATATATATATATATATACTCTAGAAAATTGTTATTGATTAATTCAACATATTTTTTAATTGTTGAAAATTTCAAGTTTTATGAATAAAAATTTTGGAATTTATTTATATATTGTTAAACTTTTATTTTCATTATCTCATTCTATAAATTGTAACAATTAGCTACTTTTTAATTATCATGTTTGAATATGAGAATTACTTAACACACAATGGGTTTAATTTTTTAATATAAATTAAATATTTCAATTTATTTATCGCATTAAAAAATCACATATGCTTTAATTCTATGTGGTAGTTAGGAGAGGGAGGTGCCAGCTCAGGTGTCATTCATGTCACTTGACCATGGTTCAAAATTATATGGTCCGTCGCTAAATGCCCTCGTGTAGCTGAACAGTGTGACATTAATATTCACTCACTCACTCTAGACGAGTGTTCCGAACTCGCCAAAAGTGTTTGTCAAAAATGATGCCAACTTGGCTCTATCGCCAAGTTCCTGTTGAATCGTCATGATAACGTAAGGGACGGTGTTGCTTGCGAATATTACAATTTTAACATAAAATAAATATAACATAGAGTAATATATAAATGCATTGTACTTCCAAATACAAATTACCTACACTTTTTTACACAAAATTTGTGGCAATATTTACTGAAATAGTTACCTCATTTTTGTGATTTTAGGACGCATTCAAAATTTATGAGAGACGGTTTTTAGAAAATAATCCTTTATTAAATCTAGTAAATTATCTTTGAACCAAAAAAAATGTACTCCAGTTTTAAGCCAATTTTTCTGTATAAAATTATGCATGCATGGACAATATTTATGGCCTGAAAAATACAATAAGGGGAACCATTTCAATTTGTTTATGTTTGCAAACATTTATTGGTTTTCTACGGACTATTTTTAGTGTGGCTTTTATAACATGTACACTTTAAAAAGCAAAGCTTTTTATGATCTGGCAACAAAGTTGGCTGCTTCATAGCTGACATGTTTTGGATTCAAGTCGGGATTCTTACTAAAATCATATGATAGAATGAAAGTGTGTGAATAAGTGTATTCAGTTCTCCCATTTCATGATAGAAGTTTGAAGAATGAGAAAAAACTCTTGTCATTTGCAAGTTTGAGTCTCCGCCCCATTTGAAACCCCTTAATGTGTGGAAAGTTGAAATCAAACCGCATATTTTGAGCCTTGATTCCATAAAAAAGACTTTATGTGGAGTGTAGTAGAATCTGCTACATATAATTGAATTTAAAAATTAAATTGGCTGTGCCTAGCTATCTCATGTAGTAGGATGTGGAAGTTAAGAGAATGAGGTACCTTTTCTAGTTTCGTTTTCGTCATCCTCCAGTGGTTCCAAATTCATCAATAACCTTTACATCATTGGAGAACAATGATTTTACACTAAAGACTTTTTATGTGGAATAAAGTTTTTCCATGTTAATTACAAGTAAATGCTGAAAGTCTGGGTGTACAGAGTAAATTAGGAAAATTTTAGGTAAAAGGGGCTTAAAATTACTAATAATTCTTGATTCTTAATTGTAATATTAATTTGTAAGATTGATTTGTGTGATTCTTGAGTAACATTTATTCAAACAAATTAATATTCATTATGATTTAAAATAATAAAGTTCATTGTGAATAGCCTTGCAATTAGGGCTCATTTAGGAAGTAAAATACTACAATGTTAAAGAATATAGGGCGAACGAATTAGTACATTTCTGAAAAAGACATAATTTGCAATTTTTCTGTGCTTGTATTTAAAATTAGCAGGGAAATATTTCCTGTACTAATTGCAACTTTAAATATAACTTAAATTATTATTAAAATATACTCGTTTTTTGAAAAAATAAATGGAATAAAGTGTCGAAAAAATTATAAGTCCGCATGAGAAAATTAGCATATTATACCTCATATCAAAATCATTATAAAACCCAGTGGCGTACCCCCAATCCCCATAAACCAGGAGTGGGTGGACTTTTCCAGTGTACGATATACGCTGAATGTCTTTGGGAACTGGATTAATTAATAATCCTCCGTCCCATACTAAGTTTTTGAGTCCTTAATGTTGAAGTCTGTGGGGAAAAACAGTCTTCTGATTGGTCGGCACAAAAGTTCATCTACGGATAGAGGCTATGAGCAGGCAAAGGATGACGCAATCGTCTGGCGGTGGTATCTTGTTGAAGAGGTGTCTCCGGATTGGATCCAGTGTACCAGCTACGTTTACCGTTTTTAAGGTGTTGTGATCGACCCGGTGGTGTAGGTATGGCCATTTTGTATTAAAATTGAATATTTTCTTTTTTTAACACTTGTTTTCGACATTGTACACCTCTTTTAAAATTTAACAGCTTACTATTTTTACTACAAAAACACAAGTAACACAAAATTGTTGAGTTGAACTCTTAAACAGCTATGAGCTACTGCTAGACGGTGGAGCGTGGATGCACTAAATGCAGCGAGCAGAGAACATACGCAAACAGATGAATATGAAACCGACGTACATACATTTGTTCGCTGCCAAATCCCGAGCCATCGCGGGTCATGACATCAGCTTTAGAACCCAATCCCGTGGGATGATGTCTCAATAGCCAATCCCATGTTATCGCGGAAAGAGCAGATCATCAACATTTATTCTCCCCTTCAACTAGCATGTAGGTGAAAATTCATTTCTGTGGCTGGCATCACAATAATCGCTCCCCCCACCCCATACAGCGACCGTGTTAAGCGTAATCGTTTGCTTCCAATGAAGGTACAAGTGTCGTCTACACATTTATCGAATCATTTCCCCTTCAACTAGCATGTAGGTGAAAATTCATTTCTGTGGCTGGCATCACAATAATCGCTCCCCCCACCCCATACAGCGACCGTGTTAAGCTTAATCGTTTGCTTCCAATGAAGGTACAAGTGTCGTCTACACATTTATCGAATCATTTGCCAAAGTAAATACAGTCGCATCGTTTGTGAAAAGCCGATTCTACACTTTAGATTTCGTCGGGGTCACATAAATGTTTCTTTTAGTATCCTCATCTTAGGTCTTAGTAAAGGCAATCACCCCTTGGTCTTGGAGGTCCACCAGTCGATTGTAATCGACTTAATGCCCATCCCTGCCGTAAACAAACAGATTTTGTTTTTAGAATAAAAATTACGTTTTGGTGCATCCATCTCTGTGGTTTTTAGAGTATTACCCCTCCTTCATAAAAGAAGTCTGTGTACGTCACTGACAAAATGTATTCGTTAGTATTTCGTGAAATCATTACCTCGGAAGCAAAAATGCAGGCTTTTTTGTGTTATCTACAGATTTTGAGAAGACTTCTCGGAATTATCTGTGTGCGAAGCAAAAAAAATTATTATTTTATAAGAGTGCTGGTGAATCTGAAAGAGAAATAAGTAAGTTAATGAAGTGTTCTAAAACTGCCGTTTACAGTGCCGTAATTAGAAAAGAGGATTCAAACAAAACGATCTGGAAGAAAGTTTTTTTGACTGCACAGACGATTGGCAAATTTTCCTGTTATCAACTAAAAATAGTCCTCCCTCCGACTCGAAAAATTTCAAAGCGTTTCAGCTAGAAAGAAGAATCCTTTGACTCTATTTGGAAGAGTTTTAAATTTAGTTTTCATACAAAATTTCTGAAAGTTAAAATACTGTATAGAGTTTCGAAAACTCGACAGTCGGGATAACTCAGCCACACCCTCGCAGGTAAAAAACACCGCGTGTAGACACAGGGACGTCTTAAGGCATGTGCCCAGGGTCTCGTCTCGGTTTCGACTCAAGCTCAATAACATCCCGATCCAAATGATTATAATGGGTGAAGGCTTTCCTGGGCATATTATCCGAAAAACTGGGAATTCCAAACTATACGCCAATTAAAGGGTGCTTTTTTGAGAGGTATAGAACTTTAAATTGCAATAAAACAACGATGTATTATTCGATTGACATGAATTTTTTTTTATTCGAAAGATAATCTTGTGGCATTACATTTTAAATATGATTTCTGGCATAGGACTGCCACGGCTGGCTGGGATGTAGTCCAATCTGGACGTCCAATTTTCGATGACTTTTTCCAACATTTGTGGCCGTGTATCGGCAATAACACGGCGAATGTTGTCTTCCAAATGGTGAAGCGTTTGTGGCTTATCCGCATAGACCAATGACTTTACATAGCCCCACAGAAAATAGTCTAGCGGTGTTAAATCACAAGATCTAGGAGGCCAATTCACAGGTCCAAAACGTGAAATTAGGCGGTCACCAAACGTATCTTTCAATAAATCGATTGTGGCACGAGCTGTGTGACATGTTGCGCCGTCTTATTGGAACCACAGCTCCTGGACATCATGATTGTTCAATTCGGGAATGAAAAAGTTAGTAATCATGGCTCTATACCGATCACCATTGACTGTAACGTTGTGGCCTTCATCGTTTTTGAAGAACGATTCCACCAGCCCTTAAAGTGCACCAAACAGTCAGTTTTTCTGGATGTAACGGTGTTTCGACATACGCTTGTGGATTAGCTTCACTCCAAATGCGGCAGTTTTGTTTGTTGACGTAGCCATTCAACCAGAAGTGCACTTCATCGCTAAACAAAATTCGCTTATGAAAATCGACCATTATTTTCGAAATAAAATTGCACAATTTGAAAGCGTTGTTCAGGCGTGAGTCTATTTACGATGAATTGCCAAACTAAACTGAGAATAAATTACTTGACAGCTGTTAAATCGGTCGCCATCTTGGAAAGTAATGCCAACTTAAACTTCTATACCTGGAAAAAAAACACTCTGTAGTAATACTGGCAAGACAGCATTATTATGTGATGACCGTCATCCACGTCTAAGCCTAAGCTCATAACCATACACCATCATTACTCATTTAATAGAAAGGGGGCCGTCGATTTGTGCTTAGGGTTTTGACATTGTGAGTCAACCACATTTATTTGTTATGGGTTATCATTTGTTTAAGTATTTGACAATGTACGCACGCTACATACTGTCTGCTTTTAAGGGTTTTAGGTGGGACCTGCTTTTGCATTGAAGTCCAGGGCCTCAAGAAGTCTTAAGATGTCCCTGCGCAGATCTGTTCTTGAGCGATGCCGAGCAAGACGTTCTGTCTGATGCGGAAATTTTTCCTGCTGTCTCAATTAATGGAAAAATATCATAAAAGAATTAAGACGTCGTACCAAATCCTAAAATATTGCATAGTGAGAAACTAAAGGCTGTCGAAACCACCCTTCAGTATTTTGAACAACAAGGTATGCCGGTTATGGGCTTTCACCGTCTTCGTGATGAAACAGCTAAACGCCGAGTGCAATACGAAAGACAACAGGTCATTACGCAATTGTTTAAGAAAAAGTATGTAGCTTTTGCAAAGTAGGGTACTTAATTTTCATTACAGGCAGCTTTTTGCCTTCATAAAGTATTTTTCTGAGGTGTGTCCCCGAATCAAGTAAATCACTGTGTGCTATATATTCATCACTTTTCATTTTCATGTTGTAAAATAAAAAATGTAGTCACAAAATACGTATTTTCTCTTTGTTTAAGGTTATTTGGAGAGTTCATTTTCTGTTGTATTTTCAAGCAAGCAATACAAACAAATGCAGTGCAATATTTTCTGAAGAAACACTCGTACTCTCTCTCTCTCTTATTCTTTTTTTAATCCTCTTCTCGATAACCCGGTATTTCCATAAACTCGCCCCCTTTCCCTTCGGTCCATATTAGGTCGAGTTTTCTGGATTCTTCTGTACCAACTGATAAAGGTCCTACTAAAACTAGCAACTACTCAGTGGCGCAACGGCCTATTAGGGCCAAGGCCTACTGTGCCCATCTCAGAAGACGCGACTTTGAGCGCTGAGGTGCATGAGCAGATGTTCCAGTCAGGTGGTTAGTCTGACGCGAAACCCCCAGTGTAAAGTTCCCAAGCAAGCCTGGTACTCATTTATCGACCCACTGAAGGGATGAAATGCTAAGTCGACCTTGTCCAACCCGAGATTTCAACCCCGGACCTGTGCCATGGAAACGCGAAATGTCCTCCAACTCCTGAGATTTTGGAGCTTTTCAGAATAATAAATAAAACTTCATTTACCGCAATTTGTAAGAGTTTTGAATTCGCTATTAATGCAAAATTTATGAAAATTAAGATAACACCAAAGCTATGGAAAATATTATCGAAAAGAAAGAATGAAAATGGCTTAAAGTATCACGTATTGAAACGATGAAGTCAGGGACGTAGCTACCGCCGTTTCAGCCGTGTCAGTAATACGGGGCCTCCAAGCTACAGGGGCCCCAACATGTGTAACTACAGTCCCCCCAACATTTTCCCCTTATCTAAAAAAAAGGGCTCCGAAGGAATTTTGATACCTGGCCCTCTCAGAGCAAGCTACGCCAGTGGATAAAGTGGAAATAAATTATAACTTTAGCCAGGCACGTCTTAAGGGATGGGCTAACTGGGCCAGGTGCCAGGGTCTTACTCTTGGTGGGGGCCTTGTTTCGTTTCGATTCTGTCTTAATAAGATCATGATCCAAATATTCTTAATGGTCAAATATTACTCCCGTACATATTCTCTGAAAAACAGGAAATTTCAAACTGCATGTCAATTGGCAAAAATAGGACTGTATTATCATGTGATTACCTTTGTCCATGTCCAGACCTAGGCCTAATACCATAAACAATCATTAAACTCATTTAGTCGAAATGCGACAATCGGTCGAGCCGGTTTGTACCTAGGTTTTCGAGATTGTGAGTCTAGTGCCCATTTATTTATTTCAAATTACCGTTTGAACGAGTATTTGACAATGCATGCTACTGTCTACTTTTAAAGATCTCAGGTAGGGCCTAGTTTTGAGCATAGGAGCCCAGGGTCTCAAAAAATCTTAAGATTTTTCTGGACCCAGGGTATCAAAGAGTCTTAAAACATCCCTGACTTTGGCAGTCTCCGATAGTTAAAAACATCGGAAAGATTTGAAGAAGAAATCGAAAGAATGCTTTAATCGATAAATGGAAGTCGAATCAATACTGATTTGGGAAACCTTTACACATGATGAAGTATGTGATTTGAGCAAATTTTGAGACGTATGACCACTTCTCTAGATAAATTTATGCTCTATGATCATATGATTCCGTTTGGGCTTAATTCAGATTGCGGGAACTGGATATTTCAGAACGGCAGTACGTCTTGTGTGCCATACATCTAAATTCCCCCGGAAATAGTTAATATTTTGCAATGGCCAATTTGAAAGCGAGACTTGGGGCCCCATTAAAAATCTTTGGGGTATATTGTGTCTCAAAGTTTTCATCTGTTATTGAACTGAAAGTAGCTATTGTTAAAGCATATCTAAAATTGAGCTTAACTCTGATTATTGTAATGAAAAACAGCGACACTAACAGGAAAAATGGAGGATTACCATTATATTTAATTTCATACTTCTAAATGTTTTTAGACAAGTGGTCAATAGTGTATTAGGTGTATTCAAATGAAAGTGATTCGAAGCTTCGCATATATAGAAACAATTTTGAATGTATTTTCGTGAAACAAAAACGATTGTGAAGGTGTATGCACCACGCACGCGCGTGTGCAAACAGATTTCTGATAACTGTCTGCATTGGTAAGAACGTGGCATTCATTTAATGATTCCTGGTATGAATGCAGTTGCGTCCAAAACGGATCAGCAAGCTTTAATAAAGTTTTTAACACTGGAAAGATGTAGGCCAGAATGGGCATTAGATTACAACATTTGTTGCGCTACAGGGATGACGGTGATAACTTTGTGTCCCTCATAGTGGCAGGATAAAACCTGGCCGTCAGTATGCAATGGAAACATTTCGACTTACATAGGCCATAAAAACTCAAAGCTATGCAGTCAGTCAGAAGGGTGATGTCGACGGCCTAATGGGTCAACGGCCTAAAGGCCGCAGTTCTGAACTAGTTCCCTGATCAACCGACATCGTTCTATGCCAAAGAAATTCATAACCTTCCTAAGCAATGAGACGCCTGCCTAAACGCCATGGGTGATTTCTTTTAACAAACTTTGTATGTATTTCACTCATTAAGTATTGTTGTGTCTGTCTCATTTCCGACCTTATGCGTCTCATGGATACACACCTAGAATCACTTTCATTTATATACCCCTTATATTTCTAACATTTTTTGTCAACAAAATTCTTTACCGCATTATTAAAAATTATTGAAACGTAATTAAAATAAATCTATTCTAGCATCATATTTCCTGTTCTATATGTAACGTCGTTAGAAGGTAGCGTACGAAAATAACAGCACATCAAGGTTGTGGGAGTAAAAAAATACTTTTAATTTTTTCTCCTACGGGGTAATTAGATTAAATTAAATTTAGAGTTTAATTGTCTCTGAGCCTAGCCAGTATGGTAGCCCCTTTTTGAAGTCGCTCTCTCCATAGCTTGTCTCGGTACAGTCCGCAAGGCGTTTTCTCTTATCCGCGTCCAGGACTCATTGTCAGCATCACGATCCAAAAAACCGGGATCCTCCTTAAAAAAACCAGCCCCCGTCTTTTTCGATCTATTTCCTTCGTTTTTTCCTTTCTTCCTTCCGTTTTTTCAGCCTTTCAAAACCCCAGGGGCATTCCATTCCTCCCCCCTCACACTTTCTCATTGGTGGGCCCATGTGAGTCGATCAGCTGCCTCGGAAAGCGATCTCGTACTCAGTGGTATGGCCAGACTATTGCTTGTCTAGTCTCACTGGCACCAAAGTCCAGACGCTAAATAAACGATAATGAGCCTCCAGCTGCAGGTGCACCAAAACTCAGTCTAGTATTGTCCTGAAAGAGTGAAACTCATTTCGAGAGGGGGACGTCGCATATATGATGAAATGGTCTTATAATTTCTTAACGAAATATGTATTACTAGCATGAGTGAGTGAACATTAACGTCGCACTATTTAGCTACACGAGGGCTTTTGGCTGTATTACTTAGGTATGGCTCTATGGTAGTCTTGATTGACAAAATAGTGTCTTAGAGAAAGGAGAAAACAATTCAAAGACAAATTTTGCCCAATTATTTGATCTTAATTAACATCGCTATCCGAAACAATACGAGGGCTATTGGTGACGGACCTCGTAATTCTAAACCATGGTCAAATGACGCAGACGACACCGGAGTTGCAACTCCTCCTCCTAACTTCCACACCACGTCACGGCCGTGGTAACCGAGTGGTATAGGTATCGGACTGTGGCTTGCTTTGTCACGGGTTCGAGCCCAGTACCACTAAAGACCCGCCGTGTAGGGCAGCGATGTACGTTAAATCTGTCGAGAGCTGAAACGTCCTCCCGTTGGTGTGGTAGTTAGGAGAGGTGGTGCCAGCTCAGGTGTCGTCCACGTCACTTGACCATGGTTCAAAATTACGTGGTCCGTCGCCAAAAGCCCTCGTGTAGCTGAGCAGTGCGACGTTAATATTCAATCAATCAATCAATCTATCCACACCACGTCAACAGGAGGATTTTAAACCACGACTGATTTAATTTTGCAACAGCCCTTGTACACGGCGGGTTTTCAAGCTGTGGACTTCAAGCCCTCGACTCAACAACGTCGGTTATGAGTTTGTGTCTGTGACTGACCACTTGGCTACCGATGCCACTGATTTCCGCCGGACATATAAATGCCTTAATGTTAAATCCGAATAAGCCCCAAATCCTCAAATAGCGTAGTGGGGGCAGTTTAATTACTGAGGTTCTATGTTTAGATGGAATTGTATATTCCTATTATTCAAGTTATATTTTCGTTATTATTCAAACTGTATGTTTATTATCAATGTGCGTGGCATGTTCATTTGCCGTAAATCCGGCGTATAACGAGCACCGCCGTATAACGCGCACCTATACCTTCCAGCTTTTAGGTATATTCGCCGTAGAACGCGCACCCCTTTTTTTACGAAGAAATATGAAATGGGCGTGCGCAATGTATTGAAGTCATTTGTTCGAGGTATTATTCCGAGCTTTAGAGGAAAAATAGAACACTTCTAGAACCAAAACCTCTAAAGTTCATTAGGTATGAAATGAAGAGTATTTTGAAAAAGTCTAATTTTCTTTTCATGCTCATTTTTTTTAAAGCTTTCATTTTTATACTGGGCGTAAAACGCGCAGCCGTCAATTTCGTTCTTATTTTTTGTGTTAAAAGTGCACGCTGTACGCCTGATTTTACGGTACATGCCATATTTAATTTCTACTTAACTATTATTTTTTACAATTTCTATTTTATAGGTATTTTGTATAAAATAATTAGTTTTACTGCCATGCCTTTTTACCAACACCATCGATTGTATTTATCTATTGCGTGAGTGCAGCATGTTGTTTGTGTATTATTATGATCTGTGTGGAATGCTCAGTTCCTGTACTATCCCTCGCTAGGAGAGGATATCGCCGCATGAAGCTGCTTGCATTTGTCTAAACTTTTATACGCAAAAATAAAATTTTTAAAAGCATCTTTATTAGTCTCGTGTGGTGGACATACTATCTTAATTTTTTATCCTCATAATTTGATCCATAAAATTAAGAATTTCATAATTAGAGTAATTTGTTGCCCGAAATCAAACAAAAAATAGTTATATTATACACCTACTTTAACAAATCAAGTGCGGTTTAGTGAAAATCTGTTGTTTAAGTGAAAATTATTTCATTGGTTAAAGCGCTGTTATTAATTGCATTTTAGATTTATAAACTAGACTCAGTGGCGCATCAGCCCATGAGGGCCAAGGCCAACGAAGCCCATCTCAGCTCATCGTGACCTTGGACACTGAGGTGCATAAGCACATGTTCCGGTCAGATGATCTGTCTGACGCGAAAGCCCCAATGTTTAATTTCCAATCAAGCTTGATACTCATTTATCGACCCTATGAAGGGATGAAAGACTGAGTTGACCTTGCCCAGCCCGGGATTTGAACCCCAGACCTGTGGCGTAGAATCGGGATGCAATACTACTCAGTTCAATTTTAGACTGATAATAATTCAAGTCTATTGCTTAACACTAGGTACAATGTTATTTTAAACTGTATAAAGCAGGGCTGGGCGGAGTTTCCCAGAGTACGGCCCACTTCTAAAATTTTTATGGTGTTGGGGTTCACCCAGTGTCGTAAGTGTGGTCATTCTGTATTAAAGTTGTATACTTTCTTTTCTTAACACTTATTTTTGACACTGTAACCCTCTTTTAAAATGTGTCAGATTACAACGATATCGTGGAATGTGTGTGTGTGTTTGTGTGTGAAAGTATTAAATGCAGAAATCAGAGAACATACTTGAACAGATGAATCTGAAACCGAGCTACCGAGTCCCACGCCATTGTGGGATATGATATCAATACGAGAACTCAACCCCGCGTAAGGGTGGGATGATGTCTCAGTAGCCAATCCCGTGCTATCGCTGGAAGAGCTGATCATCAACATTTATTCTCTCCTTCAGTCTGCGTGTCGTAAAAAATTCACTTACACCGCTGGCATCACTGTGCTAGCCTTTTCCCCCTACAGCGGCCGGCGTCATTGTGCGCTTTCAATGAAAGTCCATGTGTCGACAGCAAATTTATGGAATCATTTGCTTATATAAACACAGTCGCATCGAATGTGAAAAGCCGATTCTCCAGTCTGGCTGGCATCGGAGTTCCATCAATGTTTCTTTTAGTATGTATGTCTTAGGTCCTAGAAAAGGCGATCACCTCAAAATATCTTGTCGGACCTCTGGTCGATAGCGATCGACGTAATGCCCCTTCCTGGTACAAAGAATTTTCTTTTGTATTTGTATTGTTTTTCTAATTTTGTAAAACAAGCATGTCAAATTCAAAGGGAATATTTTTTACGGCCAGGTCAATTAAACAGTGTTTATCAAATGTTGTAATAACAATTTCATAGCTTAATTTAGACTATTTTAGCGACGAAAATTTGGAGCCAAATTTTCCTCGACAAATTGGGGAGCTAAAATAGAATTTTACCGAAATATATGCATTTGCTTGTATGTGCAAGCTGTGGTTTAAGATTGTCGTCTGTGGTTGGTCGGGAAAATAATTTATGGTCGGATATGGCATGACCACTTTTCTACATCAATATGTTGTTTAGAATTAATAACAAAGGAATATTCTGTCGATTTGTTTGCATTGAAATGCCCAAAGAAAATAAATTATGTAAAAAAAGAAAAAAAGTACTCAAATCCCGATTTTTTTAAACTACCAATTTCTTATTTTTAATGTTTTCTTTTTCTTGTCAGCATGTAATAAATTTTATTTAGTGAGTTATCTTTTTCAGTATTTCAGACTTTTACCAAAATATTGTTTAAATAGAAAATAATTTTTTTGTTTATGATGACAAAATTTTGTGTTAATCAAATTTATTGCGACATATTTTGCGTTTTACATCTGTTACATGTTTCATTTTTAAAATAGAACGACACACAACTGGAATAAAAAAAATTTTTATTTCTGAATTTGATTTTTAAAACCAATTTCGTAAATTATTTTCTTAAAAAAAGTAACAATGCTTATTGAAAATGGGTTAATAAAGTGCAAAAATACAACTGGATTAGAAATTTTTTCTTATCATTTAAAAAAAAAGAACAAATAATCAAGCAACTGTCAAAATAACATATTTCCGCCATTTTTTGATTCAGCGCTTAACAATATCTCCCACAGAAGGCACTTTTTTCTCACCAGGAATTAACTAAGTATGGTTATACAGATCAATAAGAGTGTTTACGATTACGACGCTCACACTCAAAAGTTCACAGATTTCGTTGTCTTTGGCAAAAAATGGCAGCAAAACTACACGGAGTGTACACTATTCGCTGTGAACAACCAATGGTTCCAAACTCATCAGTTGATCCATCGTAGAGTTTTGAATAGAATGTGAGTATATATCCAAAGGACGGAGTTCTGAGATCAACCACAACAAAAAAAGTTTATTGAAGGAATGTTTTTCTATTCACTTTTCCACTATTTCATGTTCTTTTGAAAGTATTTGAGGGAATGGATTACAACAATAACAAAAAGTAGCGTTTCAGGAAAACATTCAAAATTTTGACTTTCTCTATAGCTGTTTGTCATTGTAAATCATCTAAAAATATAATCAACGAGAATCTTTTCTAATACCGTTTTGATCACTCAATTACCTTCAACTATTCTTCCAGACGTTGCTTACAGATGTCAAAAACTAGGAGGATACACGATCATGAGTGTTTTTGACCCATAAATTTTCTTCGATGCAGGTGACTTTCTTCCTCTTTCGTTATAAACACTCGCTAATTTCATTCTATTTTCGATTTGTTCCAGACGAGTTCGTTTTGTTTAATTAACGCAGACGATATTTTATTTTATTGTTATTCAAATTGTTTTCCTTGCGATCTAAAATAATCATATTTTAGGAAACTGATTTTGGCAGTCGTTTTGCGTTAAATTGATTGAATACATTAATATAATCTTTAAAAAAAAGAAAGTATTCAAATTTAGCTCTTCACTTCACAATAACATATTAGTAATTGATTGCATGTATAGAACATAGCATATTTTTTTTGGAATTCCGAATATTTTAAAATGTATTATTACTTTTATTAAAGTCTTACAAATATATATATATTTGCTTGCTGTAAAACATTTGTTTTATCAAAAATAAAATAATAATAACATTCATCTAATTGCTACAAAATGCAATGATACAAAATTCGTTACAATAACACGAATACAATGCAATAATAGGAATTATTAGTAGATGGTACTTTTGTAGCATGTTGCAATCGAGCATCAATTATCATGGAACTTTAAAAAATCTTGTCAATCTGAAATGATTCACAAGGTTTACAGAAACAAAAACCATAACACAAAGGGATAACATGACAGTTTTCTTGCCTCCATCTATTCGCGGCACGCATTCGGAAGTAAAATGGCTGCATTTCACACATTTCAATCAATCGTTCCATAAATTACTTCACCATTTTTTCCATCATCTTGCACAATATCATAATAAAGAAAATAACATAAATACGTATCGAAACTATAACAAAAGAAGCATTGTGCTTCCCACATGAAAACCAACCATCACTTCGTTTATAAGTTTGACACAAATGATATCACTTTATATATCTTTATATATATAAATACAACGCTAAAAATGCGGATCAGTGAATAGTTAAAAGTTTTCGTCACCAGGGCTGGTGTTCCAGACCCTTCGTACTCATGCTGTTGTGCGGAAGTTGAGACAACAGTTGCATTGTTCATTGAGTTTTTATGAGTCATAAATCAATATTCAGTCGTCAATTAACACTGTGTCCAGTCGTAGCACAAAGTCTCGCACATGACGAGTTAGTTCTTTCTTTCTTTATTTTTTTTCCGTTAGGATCTTTGAAGTGCTGGGAGAGCTACCTTAGGGTCTTCCAAGAGTGCAATTGTAGACTTGTGCTGAAACGTAGTCGAAATGGACGATGCAAGTGGCGGCGTTGTTATCGTAGGAAAGCTCAGAAACCTTCAGTTCTGGATTAACTGACACCTAAGAAAAGAGAAAGCAAAATAAGTTTGTATTATTTATATTAAAATAACTCAATTCCTGCTGGAAAAGAGAAAGAAAATAATAGCTATGTCATTGTAAAAAATGTAAATATCAGTGGCTTTGCGGATAATATTAGGGCCTCCAGCAAAGTCAGGTATTGGGTCTCAAGCCGTAGACGTCAGTCAGGCTCTGGGCCTCCTAGGATGCACCCCCCGTTGTGTGAGGATTGGGGGGGTGTACGTTATGCCACTGGTAAATATTGATAAATTTGTGTGCAATGCACGTATTAATAAACGTCGTGTTTGGTGCCTCTCACCAGTGGCGCAAACAGGTTTCTTTCATGGGAGGGATTACGTTTTTTAAAAAGACGTAGACAAATGCACCGATAAGTAATCTTTATGCTAAAAATTAAAAACCTGTTGGTCTGTGGGAGGGGTGTGAAACCCCTAAGCTCACCCTTGTGTACCCCATTACCTCTCATTCCAACAAAAAGGTCAGGTAAAACAGATGGGCTCGTTGAGAGGTGCCAGATGAAAAGGTGAACAATTCACATAAATTTTGGGTTTTTGATTCTTGATATTAACTCCACACAAACACTGATTAATGCCAACAGCTGATAGCAATCATAACTCAAAAGATCTCAATATCCCTACAATAATTTTGACGACACTGGAAGTTTTATGCCAATCCAGTAGCGGTACACAGACTTCTCTTATTGAGGTAGGTTAAATTTTTAAAACACGTAGAAAAGAAAAGGTGCCGAAGGGTGGTAAATCTCTAAGGTAAAATTAAAAATCTATTAATCTTTGGGGGGAGGAGGGTTGAGCACCTAAACTACCCCTTTGTGTAAGATACTGTGTCAATATCAGGTGGGAGTTTGAGGACTAATAGCTAAAATTGTTATTTCAATAATAGCGAATCAACAATGAACATTATGTCGCGAGAAATTCTTAACAGGAGAGTCTTAAATGACAATATTCCGAAATTCTGGAGTTCCGAGTCCACAGACTTCACAAATGTTTACCAGAACAGACATGTTTACTCAGTGACGTAACGGATAATATTAGGGCTCTCCCATAAAGTCAGGTTTTGTTGTATCTTACAAAGGATTGCAATCCTGCCCCCCCCCCTCGCCATGCCGGAGTTTACGTTACGCCATTGTGTTTGCTGGAATAGCTATTCCAAGAATGGCACAGTATTTTCATTAAAAAAATTATGGCTACGACTATCATTATCATTTTGGCCTGTAAAATATGTAAATATTAAATTTAATTTGTAAGTAAACAATGTTCAATATTAATTTATCGTAATGCAAATCTGTCGAATTACGTAAAATCATTTCAATTTTTTTATTGAACCCCCTGACAACGGCATGTACATCTCGTCGATGCTCTCCGCACCCACAAAAAATGAAATAAATTTCTAATGTATTTTTTGTGTTGTTGCACTTAAATATTAATAATCAGAGTGTATAAATTAGAAGAGTCATGGTGTTCACCTGGTCTCTTTATAGATATCCAGAATTACAGGGCTCTCAAACAGCCCTCGTAAAAAAGTTCTAGAGCTTCATCTATTCAATCTAGTATTTGAAAGCAAAATCAAAATTCAATTTTTTGAAAGTTTTTTAAACTGGGTTACCTTAATATATATTAGGGCATTCACATGTGCTCTAAAATGCTGAAGGAATACTTTATAGTTATTTATATTTTCCTTTCTGTCTTTTTTCATTCAAAGTGATATGAAACTGTGTCAGATGGAGAGAGAAAAGGAGGAGAACCATAAGTAGATTCATCTTCATAAATCATTCAATTTCAACCACGTTCAAAAGGAATTTTTGCCCACTTTATTTTATTCTTGAGTGTTTTTTTTATATAATAGTTATATATTAACATTATTGAAAAAAATAAAAACAAATAAAGGAAATCTCCTGTTTGTATCATCAATAAAATATCGTTATTATATGGCTACTACTGTAAAACTATCAGTAACTTGTCGTCCAGTTTTTTTTTAAATGAATTTATTTAGGCTTTTCTTTTCTTTTCCTTTAGTATAATAGATTCTTTTCACCATTATATAATAGTTATGTAAAGAAGTAAAAAGAAAAAAATGCTAGCTGTGTTTTCGATTTGACGTGATTATAAATGCAATAGTCTCGCGCGGTTTTCAACCACGTGACAGCAATGATCACACCCAAAAAAACATGCGCTTATTTTGCTGTGTTTTCAATATAGCTATTATCCAGTAGGCTTATTTTGTACGCATAACTATTACGTGATTTTGACGTCAGATAAATCGAGATCATTATTATTCTGAGCTTAGTAACCATTTAAAGAATAGAATTTTTAAATAAAAGCAAGTGCCTTATATAGGTTTAAATATGTCGGATATAATTCACACAGGAAATTGTTGGTAAAGAATTTCAAATCCCTTAAATTTTACTTTCATATTTAATTATAGTATCCATTTCGCTTACAAATCCAGTAAAAAAAATGCATTAACTAGCAACCTTAAAAGTCAATATTTTTGAAAAAATATAAATGATCAATAATATAGTTTTTCCGTCTACTGATTGTAAAAATGGTAGTGTTTTTAATTGTATAAGTAGATTACCTCTGAATTGTGAAGGCCTCGGACAAACTCAAGCATTATATACGAAATTTTATTACAATCTGAAGTATATTAAATGAATACCAAACTATATGTAACTGTTGGGATGGAGGGGACAATCAGAAAGAAATTACTATAATTATTTGTAATTAAAATATTTTGCGATTTCAGTATTTAATTTTGTATTGTATAATTTTTCAACAAATAAATTAAAATAATCAATATTTAATTGAAATTATTATGTAAAATTTTTAGTTGAGAGAAAAAGTTGCAAAATTGTCCTTTTTTTTTGTGACCCTTTGGGCGAAATGTGTAAGCCCTGCCCTGGGAAGAAGCTATACGAGTTGCATTTTTAGAGTGGCCCATTTATGAACTGATGCCAGCAAAGAAAAAATGATTGTTATATACTACACATCAATTAGACATTAAACTTTAATTGTAAACATTACATTAAATTCACTTTCTAAGTCTCGGATTTGTATAGATGAAATATGAACTCTGATTCAACAAATCTTTTCAATAATCGTTCAATAAATTTTCATATTTTCATAATTTAGTACGGATGGTCAAAAATTGACCCGGAAGTTTCATATGTTTTCTATAAATAAGCATTATTTTCTTTTTAGAATAAATTAATTAATGCTTTGAATTATTGCTGTATATAAAATCTGAATACAATACATTAGTACTAAAATGCCGTTAAAAGAATTTGAGTGATATGCAAAGATAGTATCGATTATTTCGATAAAGCACACTCAATTTTCTCGAAAATTAAGTTTCGAAGTCCAGATGACCTCGATGAAAAATAAAGAATACAGAAAAGCTCAATGAAAATTTTCTTTTCTTCAAAGAACAAAAAATAAAACTTCAGACGATATCACGAATACTGAAATATCTGAAAGATCTGAAATATTATATATTTGCACGATTATTATATTACCCTCGATTTTTTTCGAGAAACTTCGAAGCACCGGAAATGATATAAATTTTTTTTTTTAGGAATTAAAATGAATTGAAATTCTTTTCGGATAAAAGGATCGCAAGCCATATTCTATTCTTCCACACAGATGGAACTTTCTCTTTCAAAAGTTTTGTTATTCTAATTTTCTTTTCTTGCATGCCATTCGGTGTAAATTCCAACTTTCACCTTTTCTCATCATTTATCCTCTCCTGATGGTAGTTCTGTCAACGAAATTAAGCCCTTTCGAACAATGGTTTCATTTTCATGACCCAGATCTCTCGTTAGATTGCAAACTTGGATTACAAATTGTTGTAGCGGTTTACAAACGATTAAACACAAATCGATGAAGCTTTGTAATGTCGCTCATCTTTCTTGGTTCATTGTTCCACTCATGTTGTTAGTTTTGCATACTGATTCCGCGAATGATGCGCGCTTTTGTCAGTGTGTCACGGCTGTTTTTCTTTTTCTCTTTAATTATCTGTAGCTCTGTGACCGCATAAACAGTGCCTCAAGAGATTAACTTCCGGGTAAAGAAAAATAATTATTAATAAAAGAAAATGTAAATCGTTTGAGTCGTAGAAAGAATCTTAATACAAGGAAAAATAAAATAAAAAACGTTCGAATTTAGAACGATGAATCTGATGTCGCAAATATGTGGCAGTACTGTTTTTTTTTCTTTAATTTTTTTGAATATGTGATATTACAGTTGTTAGCTCAAGTTTTGTTTCTCTTACAAAGTGTTTTGATTATATTGAAAATAATTGAATAAAACGCTTCGGAATACTTACATTGATTTCAAAAGTAATAAATAAAACATTAATATTTATTTGACATTTATAAATAAAGACACTGTATGTAACTGGCGCCACATATTTACGAAAAGGAATTTTATATATATAATCAACTTCTCTATCTGATAGGAAAATTCAAACAGTTATAAGAAAAGTATTTCGTTTTGGACTGTGGCAACGATAATTTTTGTATTGATTAACTTTTACTCAATCGATTGCTGCATTAACATTATCGTCAAAGACTCTTTGAGGTCTTGAGCCCAGAGAAATCTTAAGATTTTTGAGTCCTTGGGGCCGTATGCAAAACTAGGCCTTATCTGAGATCTTTAAAAGTAGACAGTATATAGCATGCATTGTCCCATTCTCGTTCAAATGGTAATTTGAAACAAATAAAGGTGCATGACTCACAATTTTAGAAACCTAGCCACAAACTGGCACGACCGATGACCACATTTCGACTAAATTAGTTGAATGATTGTTTATGTTATTAAGCCTAGGCTAGACATGGGCAACGGTCATCACATAATAATACAATCTTACCACTTTTGCCAGTTGACATGCAACTGTTGTAAATTCCCTGTTATTCGGAGAATATGTACGGGAATATTTGACTATTAAAATTACCCGGATCGTGATCTTATTAAGATAGAGTAGAGAACGAAACAAGGTCCCCACCGAGGGCAAGGCCCTGGACCTGGGCCCAGTTGGCCCATGCCTTAAGATGTTCCTGGTTATCGTCTGATTTTATATTGTTGTTCTAGTAGTTGTCCAATATATTACGTGTTTTGGTTTGTTAATAAAATGGTGGTGCTTGGAATTGAACAACACGGACTTAGGAATAAGGAAATATATTACTGAGAAATTATTGATTTTTATGCTTTTGCTTTAAAGAATGAAAGCAGATATGTGAATTTTGGATTAAAATTTGATTAATTCGGATTAGCTATGAAATAAAATTTTCTCACGCTATTTTTTGTACCATTTTCTACATGAGAACTAAAAGAATATTAACAAACACAAATGTAATTTTTTGAAGATTCATCACAATTAATGAATACAGCTATTCGATAGAAAAGTGCTAAATAAAATTGAAAAAAAAAGGCTTCTATTGTTACAGATATATGAATTAAAAGAAACAAAATCTATTATCTTGCTATGTTATACATTTGTTACTCAACAACTTAGCTACTGGGAAATCATTGTATTCAAAACAGATTATCTGTCAATTGAATGTAAATCAAACAACGTCAAACCTACTGACCTCAAGCCGAGCACTTTTCTGAATATTTTATAAGCAGACTACGACAATGGGAGAACAAAAGCTTCAAATAACACTTAAAAAATAATTATTTTAAATTTTAGGATAGATACATTTAATACAACTTAAGATCAAAACAAACAACATTTTTTATTTCTTTAGCCAATACTGTCATTAAGGGGAAGAAATCGGTGGGAGTAAAAAAGAAAGATTACTCTAAAACAAAAGAAGTGCATCATTATAGCTGTCAAATATAAAAAAGAAGACAATGAAAAGGAATCGAGAAAAGTAGAAGAATGAAATAAAAGCCTCGGAAAGGGTTTCTGACTTTGACAATGAAAAGCCGTACCAAGTAATCAAAGATCTCAACTTTCCCTTTTAACTGTGGGGAAAATGCGAAACAAATAAAAGGACAGATAGGTCGATTCTTTGTTCATATTTGGAAAAGCGACCTCGTATTTGGCCTTGGCACACTGTGAAACATTTGAAGTAGAAAGTATCTAAGATCTAAACAGTGAAGAGAATATTCTTTAATACTCAGAGAGGACATAAAAGAATACAGACTTTTTTCCCTCCTTCCTCTTTTTTTTTTTGATGAAACTATTCTCTCATGTCCTCGCTTTTACAAATTTTTTTCATCCAATTGTTTTCTTTTGTAAAAGTTTGATAAAGAGATTAAACTCGCCCTCAGATTTGTTAAGATAAAAAAGTACCAGCTTTTTTTTTCTTTTTCTTCCGTCAAATGTCATTGACTTTCTATAAAGGCGATGAGTTAAATTTAAGCGGTGGAACACGATTTTAGCTAGAACTCGTGCATTTATAATAAAATGAATGAATGAATGAAAAAAGCTTCATTCGCATATTTAAAAAGTAATTTGCTACAAAAAATAGGCTATCAAATGTGTAAGAATTCTTTTTTTCACTCAAACTTAATTACAGTTATACCTCGACTTACGCGATTTTCAAACCTTGTCGATTCGTCTTTTGTTTGAGCGCTAACTTCAAACTAACTTTAAATGACGTCTAGAAAACTATGTGTCCTATTTTATTTTTCATTACTGAAACTCCAGTGGAATCAATGCCAGAGCCTGATGAGATTGGTAATATGATTGAAGAAGTTGTCGATCTTGCCAGGTAAACAAATTCAGATGTGGATAGTGATGTCGTTCAAGAGCTACTGGATTCCCACAATCAGGAACTGACAATTGATGAGCTCATAGAAATGCACGAGCAAGAGCAAGACATTGAACTCGAGTTTTTAGTCCTAGTTCAATCAGATCGAATGACGAATGAATAAGATCGAATGACGGTTTGAAATTTGACAGAAGGCCTCAGTTTAATTGAAAAAGGGTTGCACACAAATTTTAGAAAATACAGACTGATGAAGAATGTGTTTTTCAACAAAACAAGGAATAAAGAAATTATTAACGTGCTACGAGAGGAAATTTTAAAGATTAAAAAGGTCTTTAAGCCGGCAAACTACTTTGTTAGATTTTTTAAAAATTTGTAAGTCAAAATAACTTTGGTTAGCGTTTTTGTATCTGTATTATATAGGATTTTTTTTATTAAGAAGAGTTGGAAACCTCTCGCTCTCTCTATACTGACAATGCTAAATTGGCTGTTTTCGATGTACCTTTTCTCAAAAACTGTTGTATGTACATGCTTGAAATTTTTCATACAACTAAAGTGGACGTTTCTCATTATACTGAAATGAGCTTTTAGCTAACTTTGAAATTTTAATAATTTATGAAATATTTTATCAAACATAGCAAAATTTGGCCCATTTTTCACATAAAAAATTTGTAAAAAATAAATTTTTGAGTTTTTTTACAAAATGCTCCTTTCAGTATATATTAGACATTATTATAAATATATCATAAACAATTTACATATCTGTGAACTGTATTTTCTCAGAAAAGGTGCATCGAATATCAAAATTTGCATTTTGAGATAAATTGATTTTAATGCATATAGTGACACTTCTAATCGGCTAGGAAATAAAAAAAATAAAAAGGCTTAACTTACCATAAAAAATACGTGTTTTGGTTTATATCAGATGTTAAACTTTTGAGGAAAAACGAAGTACTTTGTTTACACTTTTCGCCATTAAATGGGCGTGGCTCAGTTTCAACGATTATTTAAAAATAGGTTTTAAGGGTTTCTAATTACCCTAGAGGTTAAAGTAAGGCATTTTTAGAAAGGTTAAAGTCTATACAATTTGAAAATGTAAAAATCTGAAATTGTCAAAAAAAAAAAATAATAAGATTTTAGCTTTTAGCAACCCCTTTTAAACAATTTTTTCTTAAATTATTTTTTTTCTTTCGACTTAGCCCCAACTAAAAATAACTTATATGTATTTATTGATGAAATTATACCACGACTTATACGAGGTTATCACTCAGTCCCACCTATCACGCAAGTTTGGGGTATTACTGTATTTAAAAATATAAATTATCTTAAGTGTTAAAAAAGAGAAATGATTACAGAGCGATTAAAAAATTTTTTTAAGTCAAATACTTGTATCATTTTATGGAACACGCAATGCTTGTAACGAATTATCAAACTTTGCAATTTTCACGTTTGCCATTTTATTTTAATGAACGTTTTTTCTTGTGAGGATTCTCAAATGAAAACACTTGTTTATATAAAGTTACTTAAAGTACTTTATATAAACAAGTTATACAACACTTCTTTAAAGTAAAAAAAAAATTACAATGATATCCTTGAATATTTTATCAAGCTCAGGGTTTAAACAAACCGCAACTTTTTATAAACTAAACTCAGTGGCACAACCTAGACAGCCGAGGCCTACTGTGCCCGTCTCAATTTACGTGACCTTGGACGCTGAGGTGCAGTCAGTGTGAAGCGAAACCCCAGTGTTTAGTTCCCACAAGTAAGCTTGGTACTCGTTTTTCGACCCACTGAAGGGATGAAAGGTTGAGTCGAACTTGTCCAGCCCGGTGTTTGAACCTCGGACCTGCGGCATGGAAGCGCAATGCGCAGCCACTCAGTAACTGGGCTTCAAACTTCTCATAAAGTAGCACAAAAAAAAAAGAAAGAATGAAAACGATATTGAATCATTTCATCGTATGCCTCTGCATTTCTGTCAATAATGGTATTTTGATAGTACAAAGTGGGGAAGATTTAGTAAACTACGAGTATGTGTGTGTTCGTAGCCTTTAAAGTACTGGCAAACACGCTCTTTTAATTATGCATTAAAAATTTTTCAGTAAACAAGTGGCTTTTTGGATTTGTACTGACCTTGAAGTAATACGTTCCTGGTCGAAGGTCTGTGATATCTACCCACTGGCAATCAATATTGTGATGGTAGGTGTCTACACAGCCCACGGATATACCTTGGTCCCCATAGTTGGCGCAGGCATACTTTTTAGGAATATTTGTGTGGCATTCATTGTCTTCTAGACAGAAGCTGGCCTTGTGTCCTTCTGCCACCTTTGTACCACGAGAATCGATGATGTCGAAATGGGCGAACACTTCCATGCTGTGGTAGTGCCTGGTGGAATGAATTAATGATAAACATTTAGTGTCAGACAAATAGGGTTACAAAGGGAGAATTTCCAAATACTAGATTGCTTCATAAATTGTTGGACATTTTAAATTTAAAGTAGTCAAAAGAACAAAAAAAATTTTTGAACAGATTTTTACGTGGTTACTGTATTATGTATGTTACTGTTTTAAACAAGCTGAAGAAATATTCTATTGTTCGTTCCATTCAAATAATAAGGAATTGAGGTATATATTTCTTAGCACAATGAAATAAAGGTATATAGAAGCAATTGGTACTTACGTATTATCGCAACAATCGCCAACTCTATTGATATCTCGCCAAATAGGCAACCCTGATTTCCTATGTGTCGTGCGCGTTGAATAGGCATCCATGTGCTTCATTTCATTTATAGTCACCAATAGGTTGCGATAATACGTAAGTACCAAATAATTTATCGCGTATTTATTAATGAGCTAAATTCATGTGACATCATAGTCACATGATAACTGCAATCACATACTTTCAGCCATGGATTTCAATGCTACCAACTTTTTCTTTTTATAGAAACTTAAAAAATTCATATTTGATAACAGTAATAGTGTACGTAGGTTAGAAAAATGCACTTGATTTAAAAGTACACGCATAATGTAAGATCATTTGCGTAGCTAGTTCTGAGTGGGCCTTGTATCAAAATTCGTTCGCGGGGCCCCTTTTTAGATATTAGAGTCCTGTTAGTGGGACTGTAGTTACACATGTTGCTGCCCCCGTATCTTTGATACGGCTGGTACGGCGGAGCTACGCCCCTGTATAAAATATATATTTTTTAATTTAAAGAGCAAACACTTTTTAAAGAATTTTGAGAGATGGAGAGAAAGAGATGGAGAGAGAGAGATGGAGAGATAGAGATGGAGAGAGAGAGATGGAGAGATAGAGATGGAGAGAGAGATGGAGAGGAGAGATGGAGAGGAGAGAGATGGAGAGAGAAATGGGGGAGAGAGAGATGGAGAGAGAGAGAGAGATGGAGAGAGAGAGAGAGAGATGGAGAGAGAGAGAGATACTTGAGCATCTTTACTCAATTATCTAATTTGAAATTTTATCTGAGTTTTACAAGTAGAAGTGTAATGACTGTTTTGAGCTCAGTGAAGAACACGAGATTGCATTTATCATGTGGCCGTCAAGGATTTCAGCAATTGTACGCTTTGGAGCATAGTTTATTTAGTATTTCAACCTTTCAAAACATGTCTTTCAGGTTTTCTTTAAGTGTACCATTCATACTTACGAAGGAATGTTTTGTGAATAGATGGAAAATTCTCACATTAAGAAGAATTATTTTTTACCGTTAATAATTGGTATATTTTGCTTACATATAACAGAATTAAAATGAGTCATATTTGCATAAATAAGCGAAACTTACAAATGGCAAGCATGCCACTGCCAAGATTGCTTGGGCAAGAATGGCCTGAAATCAGTAGTTCCGAAGTTTCCAATCCTGGCTGTGAAACGAAGAACTCTTCTTTGCTGTAATTGCCATCCTGTAGTAACAAAAGGTTAAAAGATAATGAGAAACAATATTGAATAGTGAAAATATCTTGTTCAGCAATGACAGATAATAAGAGAAGTATTCAATAAGAACTGTTATTGATTTAAAGAATAATTCAAAAGAATTTTTTTAGAAGTTTATTTCTATATTTGAACACACAAAAGAGGAATAGTCCATATGCAGATATTTGAAAGGTAAATAAGAGGAAATTCCTTTCTAGTTTTTCGAAATACTAATTAAATTCGTAGAATAAATAATGTGGTACCAATTGCATGCACACAAACTGTTTTATAGAATGAAGTGCGAATATTGAATGTACATATGAATGAAAAATGTGTGAATAAAGGGCAGAATACTTCATTCAAAATATTCACACACTTAAATGGCGCTTTGGGAAGTTGAATGAATCAACAAATGCTAGGTTCTCTAGGGAAAGTCAACAGGTTAAAAGTTTCCCATCCATTGAAGCTTTTTCTTTATTGTGAATTCAGTGAATACTGTAAAACCAAAATATATCCACAACGAGGACATTTAAAACAACAACAACGGAAAACTCAGTTATGCTGTAAATTTGTTGCTTTGAGAAACTTTCAAAGCAGTTGACGTTTCGTGCTAATGTCTTCCAGAGATTTTGTTTAATACTTTGCGCAATAGATATTTTAAAATCATCCTTCTGTTATTTTCTTTAAATCATAATAATTAGAAGAAAAAGAAAAGAGAAGAATTCATTTAAGATCTTTTATTCACTTAAAATACTTCAATGGTTACTTACATACCATTCCATCCAGTGGCGTAATGAAGAATATTAGGCCTGCAATGTTAGGTTTTGTGCTACAAACCGGATCTTATAAAGGATTGTAAAACTGTAACCTTTGAACCCTCTAGAAGCCTGCCGCTCCACGATGCGGAGGTTGGGGGAGTGTACGTTACGCCACTGGTTCCATTGACCAATTCTTCAAATGAAAAAACGCCGCTAAGTGTAATGCAGTCAATAATGGAAAACAGTTACGACGCTTGTACAAACACTTTAATCTTGTTCGTGCATAAGATGACTTTATTTGGCGACATCATTTGATTTCATAAAACTGGTCGACGGTATAATACTTAAGTAGCTTTTAATGTTATAAAAAATATCACTAATGTATAAATATAATTAAAGTAGTAAACATATTTCTGTAAAAATACAAAAAAATAATTTCTTCTACAGATAACCTTACGATTATGCATAATTTATTTTCAATTATTACGATAGTGTTCGAACAATGTGATACAATATTGTTTTCGCTTTTCCTGCGAATTAAAAAAGACAATGGTGTATACCAGGCTGCCAAACTCGCGACCAACAACGAACATTTTTGCGGTCCGGCCATATATGTGCACACAATAATATATAAGAAAATATCAAAATTTCTCCCGAAATAGGAAAGATAGTAGCAGAGAAGAGATGTCAAGTGTGAGAAGATAAATATTAAACTTTTTTACCCCTTTATTATAATGTATTATTCGAGGGAAATAAACTTCCGTTTCTCTGAATATTGATTCTTTTTTTTTTTTTTTTTTTTTGCGGCCCACCTAAAGTTAATTATTGTTTGCTTGGCTCAAGTTAGCCTTTGAGTTTGACGCCCTTGTTGTACTTTTACGGAAGGGGTTTGCATTTTTAAAAACACGTAGGCGACAGCGTGGAGGAATAATCTATGCTAAAAATTAAAAGTTTCTTGGTGTATGGGACAGGTTTGAACCCCTTAACCCCACCCTTAAGTCCGCTATTGAAGTAAAATGCGCAGAATTATTGTTTTTTACCTGGGCGAGTTCTGTCGTAGGCACTAGAAGACAGACAGTTTTCTTCCATAGCGCACTGTAAGTTAGCCATTGGAATGTTATCAATATATGATGTTCTTTCAATTTCTTTCTCATCGACTACCAAGTCAGGCAAACCTGAAAATATATTAAAAATATTAACATTTTACCATATATATTTTGTTTTTTGCATTAGGTAAAGTGTTTCATGATATATTTTCGTAGAAACATATAAAAATAAATATTGTATGAAAAACTAATGCGGATTAAACATAAAAGTGCCGTCACGTCTTCAATTCCAAGAATTATAAACATGCAATAAATACTTGAATCAGCCAACTCTATACTTCTTATTTAATAATTTATTAATAGTTAGGATTTATTAATTAATATGACAGCTTTACAAAAATATGTATACTTAATATAAATTCTATGTAAATCTGAATTTATTCAATTCGTACTATTAGGTCACTCTCTCTCTATATATGGGTATATTTATCTTGTTCAAATGTTCAATCGTTAATAAAATATATTTTAAAGCACTCAGTTGAGGTGAAATTTTATATGCACGATTATTTTGGATAGCAATACGGTAATTTAAATATAATTAATAAATATTAATTCATTAAAACTAATTATTCAAAGAATTACAAATACAGCCACGTTGGCATCACTTTTGGTGACTTAGTGACCATTTTAGCGACTTGTGTCAAAATTTTAAAAGGTTTTTTCTCACATTTTAAGGCACTCATTTGAGCTGCAATTTTCTATACACGATTGTTTTGGGTCACAATACGACAGTTTAATTATAGTTACTCAAAATTAACTGACTGAAACTAATTATTTAAAGAATTACAGAGACAGAGTCACGTTGGCTTCATTTTTAGCGACTTGGGTCAAAACTTGAAAAAGTATTTTTCTCCCATTTTAAAGCATTCAGTTGAACTGAAATTTTATGTACACGATTGTTTTGGATGACAATAAAATATTTTAATGATATTTAATAGAAATGAATTGCCTCTTAATATTGTGATTCTGTCATCTGTATATACATATTTATATTAATTGTAATTATTTGATAAAAAATAACTGAAATAAAATATTTTTTTGCTGATCTAAGTAGGAATTGACTTAAAAAACTTTTTTATACTACTTGTTTGTAATAAAGTTAAAAATAATTATGTTATAAATTTTATAATTAACGAAATGTTATTCTTTATACCTAACTGAAGAGGTTTCATATATAGCATCGAGTATAGTAAATTGACATTAGATAAACATTCGAAGTTTTATTTATATTATATACACGGTAACACAAAAAATTAAAATAAACAAAAAAATATATAATTAAAATAAATTAAACATATATAATAATAAAATACAAATATAAATGAATAAAATATATATTTTACATAGTTTAATATTATTGAACAATCGAATGAGAGAGAGAGGAATAGATTTAAAAAAAACATTTTGTAATTAGGACAGCAAAACTATTCGAAAAAAAATTCCATTTTAATTATTGTTTTCTTCCATTAGTAGAACACACACAATACTGGTATAGAAATTAATTAAAATAATATTTGCATATTTGATAAACATTTTATCGAAAGTTCACAAACATTATTGCGTTATTCCCTTCATATTTTTTTCATGCATTCAAGGTAATATAAATTTCAAATTAATTATTCAACCAATTACATTAGTCCTATTCGAAATCAATAACAAGTAACGTTTTTAGAAACAATATACATCTAATACCAGAATTTATTTTAGAATATTAACTAAAAAAAGAAGTTTTATGTCAGAAGACATTATAAAACATATTAGCGTTAATAACTGTTTACTTGTTTACGTGTCAACAAGAAGGGATAATCTGAGCTTGTTCAATAAGCTTAATGATTGATTTAACTTTGTTAACAAAAGTGTGTTTCCATGCCAAGAGTTCACAGCCAATTCGCGCCAAAAGCTCCCATCTTCAACTACAGCACAGACCGCAGATGCCAGGAAATATCAGTTACTATCATCGTAATCAAAGTATGGATTCGATAAAGGAGAGGACGTCGAAAAGGGGAGATTAATGACTTTGGAATAGTTATGCGATTAATTTATTTAAGTTCTGATCAATTTTTGATTTTCGGTGAGCTGTGCAAATTAATCAAATGAGATTAAAGGGATAAGATAGTGCTAAAATCACCCCGAAGTTTTCACACGTTCACTTTTCTATCCCGATAAAAATATTCTAAATTGTTTGAAAAGAAAAATGAAATTTCCGTTCGCATTTCTTGGAGAGGAAGAAACTGGGGCTTCTCCGGGGAGTGAAAGAAGTAAAAGAGAAAAAAAAAAAAGGCTTTATATTTAAAGTGACTGAGAGAGAGTACGTTCGAAACCGTGATTGGTTCCTTTTTCACACAATTCCTACTATTATAGTTCACACTCTCCCTATATATATATATATATATATTGTTCAAATTTTCAATTGGTAATAAAATATTTTTTATTCATCCCCTCAAGTTCAAGTACAATTTTTTTAAAGTTGTAGTGGGTGACACTTGATGTTAATACAGTTTTTTCAAACATTAATTCATTAATAAATTAAAAAATGAATAAATAGTAACAAACAAAAATAATAGTCCAACAACATATATGGAAAGAAAAATGGAAAATTGCAAGGAAAATCGCTTTCGAATTTGCCACTTAATGTTGTGATTCTGGCATATGTGTATACATATTTATATTAATTGTAATTATTGAATAAAAAGTAACTAAAATAAAATTTTTCTTTGTTAACCTAAGTGGAATTGACTTAATTTTTTTTTTTATATTACTTGTTTGATATTTAGAGTCAGTTGAATTAGAATTTACATACAAAATTGCTTTAAGAATATTATTACAAGAAAAAATTAGCAAAGTGCAATTTTTTGACAAAAAAATCAAGAAGGAATGCCGTATTTTCAAAACATTCTCCCTTCATAAGAAATACTTTCATAGTAATAATATGTTGCCTATATATAGCTAGTTGTATACCGGGGTTGACCTAAAAATTTTAAAAACAAATTTAGAAGAGGATTTATACCTATTTTATTTTATCAGAAAAGAGAAATTTTAATTAAAAGCACTCGTTGTGTTATTTCAGTTGATCATAATTTTGAAAATAATGGGAATTTTTCAAAAATATTGGTTTAGCTCCAGTATAGAAGTCTTAGCTACATATAGGCAAAATATTATTATTATACAAGCATTTCTCTTAAAAGGAAAATGTTTTGAAAAAAAATCATCCTTTCTTCATTTTTTACCTAACAATTGCGCATTTAAATACTTTTTTTTAAAATAATACTATTCTTAAAACAATTTTATATGCATATTCAATTCAAATGGCACTACATAACAAACGAAATTATTTATTAACAGCTTTTTCTAAATCGCGGTTCCAAACATAGTCAGTCACTTTAAGTCTAAATGCAATATTCCGTTGCCATTTTAATGGTGAAAAATATTTCGCAATACAAGACCAAAAGTTCTCAAACAATACTGGTTCCGTTTGCGACGTAGAACCCTTCAGGACGGTAAATTTCTTCTTTTTTTAATATCATTATCTAAATTCCCTTCCGCGAGGCATGTGACATAATCAGGTTGATATCGATTCTTCTATCATGTAAAACACTGCAGCGTCCGTGTTCCTTAATTGTGTTTACCAGCAATCGCTTGACACCTACCCATTAGAACAAGGGAGAAAGGAAAACAAAATCCGAGCAAACAAAACACCCCACAATCCGCAGAATGCTTCACCGGAAGGGTTTGCTGGGAAAACACACAAACAATTTCGTGAAGTAAAAATTGTTCCAACCCTTCTGCCCTAGTTGGAGGCAGATCCGGAGCAAAGGGGGAATTATGTATCGTTGGTGAGATCTTTTTTTTTCTTGGAGAAAGCTTAAACGATGCTGGAGCTCCAGTGCAACGGGTGCAGTGTGAGAAAACAAAATAAATGAAAATGTCCGAAACTGGTTTCGCCTTATAAGAAGTCCTTATTAATTAGAATATCCTTTGGAGCTGAAGGGCTTTTGGGCAACCAGATCGAAGCCACACCCAACTCGTGTCAGTGTTGGCTATGTCAAGTACTGGTCATTAGGAATTTTGGTGGAAAAGTGTTAGGGACGCGAAATATTTCAGGGTTACTGTTTGTGACTTATTTACTTTCGATCAACGCTGTGGTATTTCACGATAGGATGTTCGGTCACAAGTATATGAAGTGCTGCTCTCTCTTAGATTGCGAAGGATAACGGCTTAGGGACGTGATTGTTTTAAAGAATACTCTTAGATGGGATACTTTTGGTTAGTGTGTGGGAACATTTTTTTAATTCTTTTTTAATTTATTTATTTCTAATGGGCTGCAGATTGGTGTTTTACCATTGCAGATCTAGTACATTCCCCGGAAGCTGAAAACTCTTTTTAGTGCGGCATCATTTTGCGGATCGCCTCAGGTAATTTTGACGCCCCCTCCCTAGAAGGAGGCACCTAAGCTCTAACGATGTGAACCTGTACTAGGATTTAATTTTGCCGAGAACATCCAAGCCAAACAGACACTCTTATTAATTATACAGCATGGCTGCTGTCAATTTTCTGCATCATGAAAATCCACCAACTTGGGCCGGGATCGAACCCGCAACCTTGGGTGCAGGAGGCCAGCGTCAAATCAGCCACGCCACCCAGCCGAGAGTGGTGGTGTTTCATCTTTGGTTTAATGATATGATACACATATTTATATTCTGTAAAAAAAATATCAATTTCCTATTTCTTGGATTTTGTTGAGAGTAAGTCAAGAATCCAATCAACGTCACTTAAACAAAAAAAGAAGGGGAGGGGGAAGGGAGAGCTACACAATGTGGATTTAGGGACGATTTAACTCCTGTTGCTGTTGTTACGTATACCACCTGATCAACAGTAGCATCAGATCCGCGAAAGGCTAGAATAACATAATGTCCACGAAATTCACCGTGGCAAAAGGCTAGAATTTTACGCCTGTCGTTAGCGTAAGCTTTGATCCCCATACAGGTGACAGTACGATTTTGCTCGGTTCCACCCCAATTTAGAGGGAGAACATCCTCGGGATGATCAAGGGCCTTCCCACCTCTCTTCACCTTCATTCAACCTCACGAGAGGACTTGCGGCTCGACGGCTATTTAGAGTACATCCCTGCCGTGAAAGCACTATACATTTAAAAACGTCCATGCCTTCTCCATGATTCAAACCCAGGCCCTACTGCACCGCATTCAGTGTCACTAACCACTATACCGGATGGGCGGCTATTTAACCCCTTAACTGCCGATTAAAAGTTATACACGATTCACTCCCCAGTGCCACCGTTTTTCACATTAGCGCTCATATGTGGTGTAATAGGGGGAGAAGGAAAGGCACAGAGCAAATTTTTCTCTGAAATAAGAAAATCCTTTGCAAATACTATCAAGGTCATTTTATTGCATTCCAAAGCCTTCGTAATAGTTTTATTGATAGCAGGGCAAAGATAATTATACTTTGGAAGGCCAGATATATGTATGTCCGGGGAACTTAACGCACCGGTTGAGCGAGACGGATATATACATCGGTGGCATTTAAGGGGTTAAGGCTTGGCCTCAGGATCATGCTCTCAGCCTCAATATGACCATGATCTGAATAATTTTAATCAACAAATATTGTTCCTGAACATATTCTGCGTAGAACTGAAATTTCGAGCTATATGCCGAATGGAAACAATAACAAGTCCTTTGCGTCTTTATCGTCTTCGTGTCTAGGCGTAGGCATACCACCATAGACCATCATTACTTATTTAGTCTAAAGGTTTCGGTAGTCGAGTCGTTTGTGCATAAGTTTGTGAGATTAAGAGTCACGCACATTTATTTGTTATGCGTTACTGTTTGTAAAAGTATTTGGCAGTGTATGCCATATACTGTCCACTGAAAAGAATTGCAGGTGGAGTTTACTTTTGCCTCGGGCAGGGATGGCGAACCAACGGCACGCGTGCCATTGTTGACACGTGACACAATTACTTGGGCACGCCTACGATTAAAACGGTTAGCATTTTAGTTTAAAATAACAAAGTTCACTATGAAGTATTACGAATAAACGCGAGTGATCAGTCGCGTTTTTACAGACATATGCCAACATTTCAAAGAATTGAATGTAAAGTCTCAAGACACAAATAAAAAATATTATCTTCAAGAGGGATCTCAATGCTTTTGACGCTAAATTGCATATTTTCAGAAACGATATTATTTCAAGAAACTACTAGTACTTCCTGAACTTGAAAAAATCAGACGAATAAAAAGTTATTCAAAAACTTATTTCCATAATTATTATGTACCCTGATGTGACTTCATTTGATAAACTGAACTTACCCAATTCGATTGGAATAAATCGAAGAATTTGAAATGCAACTGTGCTTGATTTCCAGTCTAGTTCAATATGAATTCAAAAAATTTTTAAAACAAGAAAAATTTTGGAATTGATTGAAACAGAAAATTAACAAGCAATATAAGTAAAAATGTCATTAGCGAAATTTTGGAAACATGGAATTCGATTCCAGATACATTTAACTGTTTGAAGAAGCTGGCTCATGCTATTTTAACTACACTAATGTTACTTTAATTTGAATTACACGTATATCCAAAACATTTACTGCTATACAGTGCAAAATGCATTTTTAATAGTAAATAAAGAGTTTTTTGAGTGGTTAGCATTTAATTTTATTGTTTTCCCAAAAATCACAAGTCATAATTTTTTGACGGCACGTCTATACCCCATTAAACACTTTTTTAGAAAAAATGGCACGTTGACCCGAAAAGGTTCGCCACCCCTGCCCTAGGAACCAGGGCTTCAGAAATCATCAAAAGTAACTGTGAGGATTAATCTCTTAAAAAAAGATCACATCACTCGGGTTTTTCTTAAAAGAAATAATTGTTCCTTAAGGTAGGTTTCTTATACCATTCATAAATACCACAATCCCAAAATCACTGTCTAAACTTACATATTCTCTTTTAGGTAATAAATATTTTTAACTCACCAAGAATGATACTGGTATTATACAGTATAACATTTCATCGTGGAATTTGTAATAATGTTTCTTCTTTTCATAGAAGGCTAGGCTGAAATCTGAAGAGTCCATAAAAATAAAGCCAAATTTTCGAGTAGATTCTTTTACATTGAAATGAAACAAAAGTATCGAAAAGCTAAGGCGTCTCGACAAGGCCTTATTACTCCTGATTTTATGGAGCTCGTATCCATGCTGGATTAGTCAGTATGGATCCTGTGACTTTAATAAAAATGCCTTAGGAATGAAATTTAGATTACTGATTCGCAAATTCTACTGCTATTTTCTATTAAGAGTTGACGATATACATGTAAGTATTATGAGTAAATTGAATGCTGAACTATTGAAAGTGATGAACAATCCCAGTAAAATTACAATTGATAAGAGGGCTCGTTGATTTTGTGTTTTTATTTTTTGGGTGTTTAGTATTTTTTAATATTGACTATAAGATGTGATATATAATGCTTGGTGTGACAAATGCAACTCTCTTGATTTTAAAGGAAAATGCATGCTTCATTAATATTTTACTAAACTTGTACTTCTTAAAAAATGGGATGGATTTTCATTAGACCTCCTTCGATGTTCTTTTTTACTTTGATAATGCGTTTTACTTACTTGCAGAACACACAACTCCAGCAATGTTTTCTTCGCCAGGGCAAAAGACTTGTCCAACCTTCTCATGAAGACAATCTGCAAGATTGTGTTCGCTGCCTCTGCATTTGACTCCACTAATAATCATATTTTTATGATGACCACCATATGTGCCACTCTGAAACGGTAACAGATGTAGTGAAAATTTGTTCAAATTATTCATAAAATTTCTCAATTTACATTTTAACGGGATTCAAAAATCTAAAAAAAAAAAAATCAATTACTTTCAAAATGCAGATGCACTATAAAAATTATTAGCACTATCAAAAATACATGCCGGTCACCCAAAATTCTAGCCATGAAAGAAGCATCTAAACCGCATGGAATTTTCGCTATTTATATGCCGTAGTGGAATACATAAATGATTAGCATTTCGGTGCAAGCGCACATCTTGAGCTCCTATATCGCAACATAAAAGCAGAATGACGGCTGGAACTATTGGAATTACATTGTTGTGCCTATATTACGTGAGGGGCTTCAAAATGTCTTGAGAAGAATGTGAGCACCATTCCAGGACATTCTATATTTGACTCTGGAATAACTTTTAAGGGTTATGCAGATTATTCTTTCGGTCTCTTCTGTCATCAAGAGAAATGTAAGAAAACAGCAACCATACGGATCTATAATCGGTATGAGCAGGAAGAAAAGAATGACCGACAGCACCGATTGAGCCAGCCTCGTCATATTTCTAATTGGGAGGGTATGAATATCGTGCATTTGGCAATAACGTATCACTTGGCAACAACAGGAAACATGTCACAAAAAAGTACGGTCTGTTGATTAGCAATCGGTATCAGCATCTACCATTCGTTGTAGCACAAAAGAAAGTTCACAAAATTTTGGTTGTTGTTGTTACTTTGCCTCAAAACAGCAGACGTTTGCGTCTGCAACAGTCCATTGAACGGTGGACCGAGTGGTACGATATTGTCTTTACAGACCAATCACATTTCAGCCTGAAACATTACGACAGAGATTACTTAGCTGGCCAAACTGGTATTGCACCCTATATTATGGTTTGAGTGGTATTCTCGTACCTCCTAAAAAACATTGTCATTACAACTACCAGTCAGCATTATATCTTTGAGGGTTTGAAACCTAATGTCCTTCCTTTCCATCAAAATTTGCAAGTGGTCACACCCCAACCACTCGACCACACGTGGCATACAATGTTCAAAGCCTTTTCGCGCACAAGACTGCATTGTTACTTTGGTCTACATATTCCCCAACCCATCGACTATCGAGCACTTCTATCGATGATTGTTGAACGACTGAATCGCCACACACTACCCACTGGTACTCTTGATCAATATTGGGAATACGTGGGGGAAATATAGTTGCTGTACTTCAAGAAAACACCTAAAGCCTCTTTCATTCAATGCCGAGATGTATAGCAGCGATTACTGCCAGCAATAGTGGGGATACTCAAAATCAATTTCATCATCTTCCTCGCCTCTCAGAAGGCTGTATTTTAATCACTGCATTTTTGTTCTGAGGGTTGCCTCTGTTTTAAATTTGGCTTTTATATCTCTCATCCTTCTTGGTGTTACATTTTGGATGGCCAGTAGTGTATTTGTGTATACTGAGAAAGGCTAAAATGATTGTCCATATATATTGCAGTAGATTGTTAATTTAAAATTATATTCTTTAATTCTTTTCTTATAAATTTGATAAAAAAAAAATTTTTAAATTTACTTTGTATATCAAATACAACAAAAAAGTCCTCCATATATAAGGATTTCTTTAAATATTAAAAAAACTTTCAACTATTTCCATATTTAATGTATTCCAGTATATTTCAATAATATTTTGACTACAGATATACAAATACATTTCAACAGCAATTATGTTGTTACTAATGCCGCCTGATCGGCAAAGGCCAGATCAAGGCCCACAAAATTCATCATGGCAAAGGGCTAAGTGACGCCTGTCGTTAGCCGTAGCTTTGAGCACCATACAGGTGACAGAACGATTTAGCTCGGTTTCACCCCAATTTTGAGAGAGAACACCCATTGGGTGGTCAGGGCCTCCCACCTCTCTTCCCCTTTCACCAACCTCACGAGAGGTCTTGCGACTCGATGGCTATTTAAAGTACCCCCATGCCGCGAAGGCACTATACATTTACAAACATCCATGACTTCTACGGGATTCGAATCTAGTCCCAACAGCACAGCAGTCAGCGTCGCTAACCACTATACCGGATGGGCGACTAATTAGGGGATGGGATTATAACCGGATGGGCAATTATACTTAAAACAAGTTATGACAATAGTATAAAGAAAATGTATTTCCAGGATATTTCAGGTATCCCGACTACGTTCGGAACCGTGATTTTGCAAAAGCGTATAAATGGATAATATTTATGATATTTAGTGTCACTTAGATTAGAAAATGTAAATAAAATTGTTTTAAGAAAATTATTACAATAAAAAATTATTTTAGTACAATATTTTGACAAAAAATGAACATAGAATGACCCATTTTCAAAATATTCTCCTTTTGTGAAAAAGGCTTCTATTGTAATAATATTTTGCCTGTATATAGCTCAGACCTCTCTACAGAGGCTCAACTAGAATTTTTGAAATATATAACTTAGAAGTGGGTTTATCCATGTGTTTTGCGACAACAGAGGGGATAAATTTTAAGAAAAAAACTCCAATAATTATTTCAATAGGTTGTAACTCTGAAAATAACGTGAATTTTTCAAAAGTCATAGTTGAGCTTCTGAACAGAGGTCTGAGTTTATATACAGGCAAAATATTAGTATAATAGCAGCATTTTTCACAAAAGGAGAACATTTTGAAAAAGGGTTATTCGAAGTTAATTTTTTGCCGAAATATTGTATTTAAATCATTATTTTTGCCAAAATATCCATAAAACAATTTTATACATGTATTCTAATCTCAAGTGACACTAAATATTATGAAAATTATCCATTTATGCGCCTTTTTAAAATCACGGTTCCGAACGTAGTCGGATACCTTAAAAAAAGTTATGACAAAAGTATAAAGAAAATGTATTTCCAGGATGTTTAAATGACGACTCCCCTGCTACATCCTTTTAACACATATTTATTTTTCGAAATTGATAAGATTATTATAAAGTGACTAAAATCACCTGCACTGAAGCTTTGGCGTGTCCCAAACGCAATTGACTGCACACCACATTAGCTTCCATGATGCTCCATCCATCACCACAAATAAGACCCCATCCTTGAGGCATGCGCACTTCGACTCTGCCTTCGGTTGTTGTCCTGCCACCCACAAGTCGGACACTTAAGTCTTTCTCTGTGACTAGCTGCAATGAAATATTTGAAATGAGACGTAAATCATTTTTAAACATCTGGAAGATTATTGAAGTATATATTAACGCTCCATTTAGATGTAAGTGAGTGAATGAATATTAAGGGGACTTGGCACCCTTTGAGCAAACTTCTTTATCTACGTATTTAAAAATTATATTTTAACATTTTGTACAATGTTTCTATTCAAGAAAATGTTACCAGATGAAAATTTTCATATATTATTCACACAATTTTGAAAATTTTAATTTTTTGAAGAAAATTGGGAAAATTTTAAAATCCTACTCCTTTTGTAAAAATTAAATTTTTAGACCTGAAATTTTTTTATAATATTCTTATGGATGTTCTTAACAACTTTAGGGATCGATTTTAGAATAACTTCATCGTTTTCGAGAAAAAAAATAAAATGTTGATATACAGGCTAAAAATCAACGAAAAAGCCAACATGTCTTACATTTTATTTTTTTAAAAAAAAGTATTCAGTTTATAGCAAAACGGATCCCTCATTTTATTGCATGCTTTATTTTTAACACGAAGGAAAAAAATGGAAGTGATTGGTAAATAATTGTCGAAGGAGTAACATTTTGAATGCACTAAGGTTTCGAAAAACACAAACTGAGAAAAACCACTTTAAAGTTTATAATTCTGAAAAAATAATTATTATAAGCTTAATTAAACTTAAAATACCACTTTAAGATATTACTTAGACGTTTTTCTTTAAAATAATTGCATTTTCATATTTTTTCAACCCACACATTTTTGTAAATGATCAACTTTTAGAGAGTACTATAATTGCACAAGAAAACTCAAGAAAAACTTAAAAAATTTTTTTTTCTGTCACGACAGAAATTTTAGCTGTTTTTCTTCTTATAATATTAAAGTATTACATTTGTATGAAAAATATATCAGGAATAAGAACTGAAATTATAAAATTATTAATATAAAGTGCCTTAATTTAAAAATTTTACATGCACACATTTCACAAGGAAGAAAAATTACATTATTGTATTGCCTCGGAAATATTCTGCTTTTAATACTACACATTCTTTTATAGTTATTATTTCTATTTATAAAATAGATTTTTTTTTATCATAACGCATTTTTTAGCTTTTTTTTTCTAAAAAGGGGGTGTGGCTGAATTGCCTAATTTGTTTTCAAATGAAGTTTTATTCAACTTCTAACTTTCCGACATGCACAAGTGATATATCAATCGAAAGATAATAATGCAAAGAATAAGATTAAATGAAAATAAAAAAAACGATAGGTTTGTGATTTTTAGGGTACCAAGTCCCCTTAAGAGGACATGGTACGATTTGCGCAAAAATTTTTAATTTAAGGATTTTCAAATTTTTTTTTTGTTGTTGCTTCCTGTGAGTGTACACTTTGTAAAACAGATTTTGTGCTCAAAATTTCATAAAAAGCTAGCCATTTAATTTTTTAAGGAAAAAAAACGTCAAACTAAAGGGTGTTTTTTAGAGGTATATAACTTTAAATTGCAATAAAACAACGATGTATTATTCGATTGACAAGAATTTTTTTTATTCGAAAGATAATCTTGTGGCATTACATTTTAAATATGATTTCTGGCATAGGACTGCCACGGCTGTCTCGGATGTAGTCCAATCTGGACGTCCAATTTTCGATGACTTCTCCCAACATTTGTGGCCGTATATCGGCAATAACACGGCGAATGTTGTCTTACAAATGGTCAAGCGTTTGTGGCTTATCCGCATAGACCAATGACTTTACATAGCCCCACAGAAAATAGTCTAGCGGTGTTAAATCACAAGATCTTGGAGGCCAATTCACAGGTCCAAAACGTGAAATTAGGCGGTCACCAAACGTGTCTTTCAATAAATCGATTGTGGCACGAGCTGTGTGACATGTTGCGCCGTCTTGTTGGAACCACAGCTCCTTGACATCACGATTGTTCAATTCAGGAATGAAATAGTTAGTAATCATGGCTCTATACCGATCACCATTGACTGTAACGTTGTGGCTTTCATCGTTTTTGAAGAAGTGGTCCGCCAGCCCATAAAGCGCACCAAACAGTCAGTTTTTCTGGATGTAACGGTGTTTCGACATACACTTGTGGATTAGCTTCACTCCAAATGCGGCAGTTTTGTTTGTTTGCGTAGCCATTCAACCAGAAGTGCGCTTCATCGCTAAACAAAATTCACTTATGAAAATCGGGAACAACGGCAATCTCGTTTTGGGCCCATTGGACGAATCAACGCCTTGCTCGATGATTGTTTTGATGAATTGCCAAACCAAACTGGGAATAAATCACTTGACAGCTGTTAAATCGGTCGCCATCTTGGAAAGTAATGCCAACTTAAACTTTTATACCTGGAAAAAAACACTCTTTATGTATAACAAAAGTTGGTATGGGTTTTGCGATAACATGCTTGGTATTTGTACAATACTTCTTTCTATGAATGCTTATTGAAAATTCCTCAAAAAATATATAAATTCTGAGTTCAATTGTTTTTTAACAAATAAGTATTGTTTTCATCCAAAAATGCATACCAACTTTTATTACGTGTTCTATTGGCAATAGGTAAAAAAATTTAAAGCATTAGGCACAATAGAAAAAAAAAAGCCCTAGCATTTTAAATGAAGACAAACTAGTTATTTTATCTTTCTTCAATAAGTAAGTTTAAACTTTTGATTTGCCATAGGGATGTGAATAAAAACGAACTTAAAAGCTATCATGATTCAGCGTTTTTTAAGTTTAGAGCTTTCAAATTTTATGAGGTTATAGAAAAGTATATAGATAATAATTTATGCTAATAAAATTAGATTTCATTTTTTGACCGATTTTTGTCATTTTAATCGTACTGTGTCCTCTTAACGTCGCATTGTTCAGCTACACGAGGGTTTTTACCGACGGACCTCGTAATTTTGAACCATGGTCAAGAGACGAGGACGACATTTGACCATGACCTGAACTGTTAACCCCTCTCCTAAGTATCACACCAACGGGAGGACGTTTGAGCTGTCGACAAATTTTCCGTGCATCAATCCCCTGCACGGCGGGTCTTCAGCAGTACTAGGCTCGAACTCATGACACCCCGGCCCGAGTCCGTTGCCTTGACCACTAGGCTACTGCGGCTGCCTGATGTAGGAGAGCCAGAACTAAACGTGGAGTATATTTTCAAATGGAAAAATGTCTGAATTTTCAAAAAAATTTGCAACAATGTAATTCGTAAATATGTTTATTATACAGCGTTTTTAAAAATTCAAAATATTCTATAAAGAATTAATTTTTCATTTTTACATGTTCTTAACTTATTTAACATTACGGTATAGGGGGAAAATGCGAAATCCATTTTATATTAGAAGAAAAGGATAAAACTCAAATAAAAATGAGAGGTGTATGATAAAATATGGTGCTCTTTTTTTAGGATAGGAAAGCCAGAAAATAATAATAATCTGAAAAGTTTTCCAAACTCGGGTCCTATTCTTTAACAATACGCGCACAGACAGCCGTAATATCACTCTATAAATGAAAACCAAGAAAAAATAAACACTGATTTCAAAATAATTTACACAATAAAAGAGTTTTTGATACGATTGGCAAGACAATTTATTTCTGATAATGAATAAAATTCCAGAAACAAATGAAGTATTGTTCTCTCCTTGTGTGTCTGTCAAAACTTCACAAATTTCAAATATCTCTAAAAAAATTTGTTACTTATATAGTTTTTCACTAGACATGGTATGAAGTAGCATTTTAATAATAAAAGAACAATTCAATTTTTTTATAATTGCTACAATCAGTAAATTTGCAACAAAGGCATTTTTCATCTATTCATTGTTTTTTTTATTTATTTATAAATAAATGAGTGTCGACGTAATGACAAATGGAAACAAAATAATGAGTTTTCAAATTATTGCAATTTTGTTTACCTCCATTTTACCAAAGGTCGCCGGGCGCGGTTTTTCTATGAATCAGTACGTGCAGCAACAATGGTGGGCAGATTTATTTGTTAATATATCATGACAGTATGTGAAACAGCAGTCTTTTTTTCTTCCCAGTGAAACATGGCATGGCTTTTAAAATGCTATTGTGTAAACGCTTTCACCAAAAACATAGCTTTCATTGTAATCTTGATATTCCGATAACGATGCTTTTTATTTATAATTTGAATTTAATCTGATAAAAATTTCCCCTGATCTCATTACCTTGACATGCTCTATGGTATATTATATGTCAAGGATTATATTATTGAACGTTTAAACGCTTCTCATATAACAAATCAAACGATAAATGCCTTTATAAAGAAATGGAATGCTTCAATTTTTATAAGGTTCCGATCATTTAGAAAACAAACCAGTTTTAATTGACCTTTCTGAGTTTAATACTCGCCTTCTATTGTTGACCTTTCAATTTGGTTTTCTTTCCACATACCACTGTGTCTATAATTTGAATAGATAATTATAGACTGTTTTAAAAAAATATTAAAAATAAGTAATTTCAATTCAAGTTAATGAGCAATGAAAGCCTAAGAGAAACCATTATAAGCTTAAAGCAAAAATTAATGACCACAATGCGTCCAAAATTCACTTGTATAGACAGCCTTATTATAGTTAATTGTTATTGACTGTTTACTAATCTTGAGAACTCGATCGATTAATTATTTGTTAACTTCATACTCAGAGCAACTCCAGGGCGATTGACAACGGACTTCGTAATTTTGAACTTCGATCCAGTGTTGACGATGACACGTGAATTGGCACTACTATCTCAAAACCTCTCACTTCGTTAACTTGAGGAATTTTAGCCTCTAAAAAACGGTACTTAGGCAACCAATTGGCGAAATAATATGAAACGAAGCACATGATTGCCAATTCAACGCATACGATGCATGCAAAATTGGGGCTGCCAACTCGGTGAGTTATCTTGAACGTTGGCGATTGTTGCGATAAAACGTAAGAACCCCCACAAAAAACTAATGTGTATCTCTCTCTCTCTCAGTCCTTCAATAATTTCTCAAATATTTTGAATTAAAATGGTGTATATATCGGAAGCTATGTTTTTCATGAAATGAAGCAACTTCTGAACGAACAGCTACGCGTTTACTTAAACCAAACAATTTCTTAGGTTTTTCCACCACACAAATCCTTTTTGTGTTTCGTAAAAACATATTTTATTGTTCTCAAGGAGTCATAAATCAAATCTAATGCGGGCTTTCTTAATGTAAGGACTATGCAATCATAGGAACTATGCAGGAGTCGTTATACATACATAATTTTGTCTCATAGCAATGATGAACATGATATCCATTTTATGTTCAATGATTCACTATGCTCATATAAGAATTTGTTTTATTCTATTCAATTTTTGATTGTAATTATAGAGTTGCGTTTATAATTATTATTTTTATCATCGCTCCGTATAAAATTTAGAAATGAATTTCATCGTTATTATCTATTTGTTCAAGAAATATGTAAATTTTAATACATGTTTTAGTCTGTACATAAGATTTTTTTTAATTACATTTCCCATTCAGTAAACTTCAAACAGACGGAAACTAATATTCCACCATACTCATGTTGTTGTTGTACATCTCCGGAGATTAGCAAGGCTAGATCAGGTGTACAACTTTATATACCCCCAACGAAATCCAAAACTAATAATGGATTGGTTGTGATAACCTGTTTAAAGAGCACCAGGCACTCTAGGACAGTTTTCCCCAACCTCAGGGTCGTGAACCAGTACCGATCCCTGGATCAAATAGTCACAGGCCGCACAAGGAATATTAAATAATTTCCGTTTTATTTACTGTGGTATATTTCTCTTGCGATTGTGCAACTTTTTAATGGAAATCACTTTATATTCCGTGTTATATCACGCTATATTCATTTTTTTTGTGTGTGTGTAGCTGTATTTTATTCTGATTCCATGTTTAAATACAATTACATTAAAATTATTAAACAAAAAAAACCTAAAATATAAACAATCAACGTCTCCCCCTCAGCAAGCTGCGTTAAAATTATCAAACGTTGACCGATCCTCTACGATAAAAAGGTTGTGGCTCTAAGTTATGTTATAGGGTAGAAAACCCAATGGTACATTTAGTGCACACCGTATATATAGATCTTACCACTATCAACTATTGTTGCTGGATCTAAACTGTACTCATAAATAGTATAGTTATTATTACAACATAATGGGAAATTAGAACCCGTCATGTATTTACACTAACTCACTAAATTTGTTTTCACATATAAGCCATAACAACCAATACTTGAGATTAGGGGAAATAATCGAGGAGTGCTTTGTGATGAAACTTATCAGCTTGATTAACATCATGTGTTGTTTTGATTTTATTTCGATAGTTATGTAAATAAATTATTATATTTAATGGTGAACATTTGAAGTATTTCTTTACCCTAATGACAGTCTTTGCAGAGGCGGGTGCTGGTATAGCATTTGGCGAGGCTTCTGGAGTGCCTTGTGCAATGGCTCTGGCTCTTTGTCCATCGCATACTACTCCAGCTGCTTCAGCATGGTTGCAATCATGTACACCCCAGCCGTCAAACCTGCACCTGTCAAGTCTGAACTCTCTGCCGGTGCAGAACATGTTGTCCATCCAAATGAGATCTGGAGAAAGAAAGAAATCATTATTGTAGTATAATAAAATTACTGATAAATGCATTATAATTTAAAAGAGTATTATTTGAATTTCATTACATTAACATAATATGAATTTATACATATAATGAGAATCCAGTGCTTCATTTCGAACTTTCAATTCCTTCTTGTTAGTTTTAGATAGAAGTCGACTAGGTGTCGTAGAGGTAGCGTGCCCACCTTGTAGCCTCAAAGTTTTGGGTTCGATCTCGGCTGGATTTTCTAGATGCGAAAATCGTAGACACGCATGTCATAAGATTATGTGGCATGTAAAAGATCCCTTGAGTATCAATTTGTCTCGGAAAATTTAAATCACGGTAATATTTAGTATCCGACGAGAGCTAAAATGTTTGGTAGCGGGAGTGACCACTAGATGGTGCCACCAATGAAATGGCTCTCACACATTGAGGGCTTGCAGATCTGCAAAGGCTTAGCTGACAAAATGCAATCCATTTGAGAAAAAAGTTTTAGATAGCTTTATCTTCAAACAACCTCTTTATGAACAATAATTCAAATGCATTGCAATGTACAGAAATAAAAGACGCTTAATGAATTGTTAATTAAATTTTTAACAATATTTATTTGTATATTCTTAAAATTAAGAGAATTTTGAAAACAGACTAAGAGAGAAAGCGGATTACTTTATTTCCAATTTCTTTAGCCATTTTAAAAATGAAACAGGTGATTTGTCTTAGCAAAAAAAGTAAAATCACGTATTTCCAGTCATTTTTTTTATATACACCCGTTTGTAAACTCACTGAAAGAAGGAATCACTAACAAAAATTAAAGTGTAACAAATTCAAAAACTTTACAGAAAATTTTTCAAAAATAACAATAAATGAAAAGTTAAAGAATACAATTTAAAGATGTCATATTTTGCTGAGAATTTATTCGAGAATTCACAATTTAGACATTGATCTTGCGAAGGCATTCTGAAAAATATCTATATGCAGCGCTATTACTATCTCTTTTTGTTTCACAAAACCAAAAAATTACTATACTCGTTCACATCCAAACATATTTCAAAGATTTGCGTGTGCCAATTCAGTTCTAACGTAGATCTAATCTGTGTCACTTGGTGTGATTCTTTTGGCGATAATAAAGAGAAATACATTGAAGGAGAAAGTATTTTCCATATGTCCTTTGTCACTTATGTATTCATAAATTCATAAATCTTTGAAGCAGCGTAAAATTGGCCTCAACATATTTTCTCGTAAAATATGCAATCCGCATCTTCCATTCTTTTTCATTTTTTTTATCCATGTCAAGTAAATCGATAGAGTTGGAGTTTTTTCTAACAGTTCGACTCTTGAGCACGAACTTTTTTTAATCAATGTTTTCTTGAGAAGAAGCGAAATGTTTTACATAAGATTAGGAAATCCATGCTAAATTTCCTTTTTTATATAACCATTTAAATAAATCTTTTTTTTTACTGACCGTTACAAAACAGAATGAAAAATGTTCCACCAACACAACAAAACATTCTGCACCTTATTCCCGCTAAACCGGAAACGTTTAATACTCATATTATATGATGTTGGCATCGCACTTGATCCTTACATAAGTTCGCGGGGATAAGTCACGGTTTGTCGCTTTCATGTCGTATTCATTCTATTAACGACTAGATGTCATTAGAATTTCGAAAAGAGTATCCTTCGTCTTATTGGCTCTTTGACCTTAGGTTATGGTTTGATAGGTATTTTGTTTTGGCAATAGGTTTTGACACAGTCCTAGTCGGGGGTGATAGCGGCCTACTTTTTTTTATAGGGTTGACGAAGATTGAGAAGGTACAGACATGGAGGAGGGACTAAAGGATTAAAGCTAAGAACCTAAGGCCACGGAAAACTGCTTCTCTTTTCACCTGTAGAGTGGAGGAATATTTTACGACGTTCCGTGTCATAATTCTGAAGGTTACTACACCCTGGCTGATCTATTAGAAATTTCAACATGATGTTTCGTGTTGCCAAATTGTTGTATAGAAATTTTACGACTCTTCGGCGCTTGGTTGTTTTGCATTGTGGAATGTTAGATTTTATAAGGACTGGTAGTAGGAATTTCGTTGTTTGGAATTAGGGCAGCCATTCACAAAATCTTAATGCAAAGAAAAAGAAAGAGAAAGGACATTTCTTTTCTACCTAGGTGAATTTAAAAATATCATTCTTGAAAGTTTGATAAAAGTATAATTTTTACCGAAGCAGCAAAAGTTTTATTACGGAAAGCTTTGAGATGAAAAATCAGTTAGAATTGCTTGGACTGAACAAGATTTTGCCTCGTGTATTATCTGTTATTAATCTAGATGGAAATTTCAAATTGATGAAAGAAAACGTATATTTTTTGCTTGCATTTATGTGAAAATTTTTATTCTGTACATCCCTATTTGTGTAATGATATCTAATTATTTAACGGAAATGAAAATAATTAAAATTAATTGAAATTTATTTTAATTAACAGGAGCGAGATTAATTGACTGATTGTTTATCAACGTCACTTTCATAAGCAACATAGGTTATAGTGATACGTAACTCTGAACCACAATAAAGTGGCGGATACGACACCTAGCATGGAACTTCAATATTCAAATTCCTCATCAACTACCATCAAGAGGACTTTGAACCTCGCATTGACGTAACGTACACCCCCACATCGCTTAAAGAGGGCCCAAGGATTCTAGAGGGCCCAAAGCCTGACTGATGGCAAGTACGTACCCTTTGTAAAATCCAACTTGGCGCCCAAAACCTGACTTTTCAGGGGGGCTAAGATTCTCCGTTAAGCCACTGGAGCCTCAACAGATTTAATGCACATAATTCTGTACACGAAGAATATTTAGTAGCCCCAAGGCTCAAACGCACAGTTGTTCAGAAACAATACTGGCCACGATTTCGGAACCATGGTCACTTGGTTATTGATGCCACAAACTGAGATTAAATTATGTACAATATAAGCACCATGCTACATTGTGGCACAAGAAAGGATGTTTCTTGTTTTAAACAGATATTTCTTACCCTATAAACACATAAGTGAAAAATCAGAGGTAGTTCGATGCTTAATCAAAAGATTACTAGAAAATACTGTGGATTATTCATTTTTTAAAAATTTCAAACTAGGATTTGTTGGAGACGGTGACGTAATGTACACCCATGCATAATGTACACCATGTACCCCATACACCGTATCGCGGATGGGGGCAGGATTCTAGGGGCCTAAAGTCTGATTGAAGCTAAGTAAGAATCCTTTGTAAGATCCGGCTTTGGGCCCAAAATCTGACTTTGAAAGGGGGCCCTAATCTGGGGCGTCTCCGTTACGCCCCAGATTGGTGATAAAATAATCGGCATTATATTCCTTTTAAGAGGAGTTTAACCCTGAAAACTTAAGTATGTTTAATGAACATAAAATCATATCGTCGGTCTAATTATCAGACTGCGTAACTCCATCTGGGATGCTAATTTGATACAGTAAGGCTAGGAGCCAAGTTGTTGTTTATGTTCGCCAAGATAGCCGATAATAGTACAATATGGTTTACTTTGATATTTTTATCGTGAGATGTGGTTGCCATGGGGATAACGTATATTAGTGTTAGTTTTTTGTTTTGGTTTTTTTCCGCGGGATCTCTGGTCAGCAAAAGTAACACATTGTTCAAATTTTGTGTAATAAACGCTTAAAATAGTGTAAATAATTTATATCTGAAAGTGTAATACATTAATATTACTTTCTGTTGTATTTATTTTATGTTAAAATCTTTCCACCACTTCTCCCTTCGAAATCTAGTTTTATTATGAAATAAAAAAAAAGTAGTGATTATATATACTGATCAAGGAATAAATTAAAAGCGGAGCGCGCACTGAGGCATGGCGTAGACAAAACAAAAGGATTAAGGAATCGCGCCAAAAAGCGCTTGGCGCGTTGCACTCCTATATCAAATCAGTAACGCCATTGGAGTTACGCAGTCTGATAATTAGGCCGACGATATGATGCGTTTAAATTATTTAATCATTTTTATACTTTCACGAACTTTACACCATTTTTTAAAAAGTTATAAGCATTTCTTTCTTACTATGTATTCAAACAAATTTTATTCAAATGTTTCTGCGTAAAGTAGTACTTTTTGTTCTTTATTTTGATCTCAAAACAGAAGCTGAGTTGAAAGCTTAACCACTTAATGTCATCAAATATAATCATTAGTTACATATCATGTTCATATATTTTCGAATTCGACGATAGTATCAATAAATGTCTTGAACTACTATTTCAATTAGCTGTTGACATGAGATGTAGCCTATTCTGTTCAATTGACTAGATCTATGATTTCAAATGAAAGCAATACGTCAAGATGATAAAAAGTGTTTAGGAACGTGATCAACCTTATAATTAGTAATTGCAACGTTGATAGTGTAGAGATAATTGCATTCGATATATAATCGAAAATTATTTTTTTTCCTTACTGCCAACCTTCACATATTTCTGTATGCAAGCTTTCGCGATTGCTACAGAAATATTATTAATCACTTTTTCACGTGGCTGAAAGAGTTGGGTTATGCTAGAATCGATAGCGGTGACAGACGATAATAATCGAAATTAATATTCTATAATATATGAAGCTAAAAAGTTTTATTTAATCGAAATTTCTTTTAAAATACATCTTAACCAAAATCAAAATCGTTTGGTTTTTTTAAAAATAAATTCTGGCGAGAAGTATATGTATATTTATATCTCATTTAAAAAAAGAAAAAGAATAAGTTTATAAATCAAGAATATGGAAATCTCGCTTTTCAATTTAGGCTTAAGATAACAATAAACATAAAAGTTCCACAAAAAGTTATCTATAAATCAGAGTGGAATCCATTTAAAAATATGTTTCTCTCATTATTTTATTTCAAAAATATTATACACCATCTTGCGAAAAGCTCTTACACAGAAATTAAATTACATTCTTAACAAAAAAATCAAAACAAAAACAACATTAGACAAGACCAACACTTTTTTTTTCATTAATTTCCATTATAATACAAAGAGAATGAGAAATATGTAATGCAAATCAACAAATTCAGTTTAGTTACATGAAACGCGTTTGAATTCTCTTGAATGATCCAACGTATTAATGAAATGTTCCATTTTTTATATACTAAATAAAAAAAGGCAAAGAAAAAATCTATATTATAATAAGTTGTTTATAAATGAAAAAAAAATACGCCTGAGAGTTATTTTTAATAGATGAAATCTATTTTAAGAAGTTACTTAAATTACTTAATTTTTCCAATAAAATTTGACAAAACTATTTTTGAAAGTATACTTTAGAAACAAGAAAAGCTAACAAACATATTTGGGTTCATACAAATTATCGCGCTCTGACAAGGAATTCATATTAAATACAGAAATAATAACACATTCAGAGAAAACTCCCAAAATAGCAAAAATTAAACAATACTCGAATAAAAGTTCGAATACAATTTAAGAAAAAGTACATTCTTTTGCCGAACCATGCCTTTAAAACAACAATGCATTATTTTTTATCTTCATTTACTGACCTAAATATGAGAGAGAGAGAGAGAGAGTACATATTCTCTTCCTCATATTTTTTTTTTCTCAAATAGAATTCGCAGACTTCGAATGTCAAATCAATTTCTCCAGGTACTTTTTCCCTCCACCGTTGCGGAAAACCGTTAAAGAATAATGTTTTATCTTCTCCCGAAAGGTTGAAGTTGAAGTTCTTTTTCGCGACCTCTGTCACATTTGCGTCAACGCTGGTCACGTGTTGAAGATATTTATTACTGTAATAATTTTTGGATCTCACCTAGTCTGCGATTTCTTTTCCTCCCCCTCAGTTTAAATTGCTGTTTACGTTGCCAGTTCCGAAGGTGTAAATATCGAGTTGCCCTCGAGTGAAAGTTTCTCACCATAAGTGAAATTGTTTGAACATGGTCTAACGTTCTATCTCGTGTTCGAATCGTGCTTGTGATTAAGCAATGCGAGAATCACCAATTGAGATGTTAATAATTCATTTTTTCGAATAACTTGATGACCTAAGTAGTTGGGAAAAACGTTTCACTTTATTCATTTGCTTTTTCGAATATTTGTAATAGTTTTGCAAAACTAGTTTTTCGTATTCTTTTTTCTCCTCTCATTTATTGGTTGGAAATGATTAGTGATATCACATTCGTAATAACATCACCTATCTGAAATTGTAATGCGCATCATAATTATTTATGACAGCATCGAAAACATTTATATTTTCATAATTTGTACATTTGTATTTATGATTGAATCATGAAGGGAACAAAACAGTTTTCTTGGCCAAAACAGTTCATTTCGGTATATTTTATTTTTTTCCTTTGCTGATTTAACAAATTAGACTCAAAAGGACATATTCCGCAACTTTAGTTAATTATTCAAAGAATTTTAACGTGTTTGCTAGTAATTTTCTTAAGAAATATTCGAATACTTTTTTTTGTGCAGTTATATGCTGTGATATAAAAATATTTAGCCCTTAATCCTAAATTTATCACAAATCGCCAATGATTCTAATTATTTGCAGACTGATACTATTCAAAAAACTCTAAAATATCAAATTAGAAATTTATACAAATAAAAAAGAGTGTTTTTTTTATTACGTTTATAACAGATATTTGTGTTAATAAGTATCTCAATAGGCCAAAAAAATTGCTATTATTTACTGGATTTTTCATTTTCTAAAATGTTCTTGCAAAAAGTTAATAAATTAAGAATAAACATATTTTAAGTTTAATGTTATATATGATAATAGAAATCAAAATATATAAAAGTTACATTCTAATCCATATAATTCAATTATATTCAATTATATAAAGCTAATTCATATTCACAACCCAACGAAATTCATGTGAAAGCTAAAATTATTTTTATCAACCATTCAATGTATTTACAGATTTCTCTTCTTCTAGATCGGAGGCCGTCAACCTGGGTTCCGCGGAAGCCTTGGAAGCCTAAGGCTCTCAGGAGCTTTGGCGAGGGTTCCGCAAACCATTACTATTTCCTTTAGGTATCCGACTACGTTCGGAACCGTGATTTTAAAAAAGCGCATAAATGGATAATTTTCACGATATTTAGTGTCACTTAGATTAGAATACATGTATAAAATTGCATTAAGGACATTTTGACATAAAATCTAAATCTTTTGACATAAGATCTTAAAAAAATTACTTAAATACACTATTTCGGCAAAAAATTAATTTAGAATAACCTTTTTTCAAAATGTTCTCCTTTTGTCAAAAATGCTTCTATCATAATAATATTTTGCCTGTATATAGTTCAGATCTCTGTTCAGAGGCTCAACTAGAATTTTTGAAAAATTCACATTATTTGCGGAGTTACAACCAATTGAAATAATTATCGGCGTTTTATTCTTAAAATTTCTCCCCTCTGTTGTCGTAAAGCATGGATAAACCCACTTCTATGTTATATATTTCAAAAATTCTAGTTAAACCTCTGTACAGAGGTCTGAGCTATATACAGGCAAAATATTATTAAAATAGAAGCATTTTTCACAAAAGGGGAATATTTTGAAAAGGGATCATTCTATGTTTATTTTTTGTTAAAATGTTGTACTTAAATACATTTTTATTGTAATCCTATTCTTAAAACAATTTTATATTTATTTTCTAATTTAATTGACACTAAATATCATAAATATTATACATTTATACGCTTTTGCAAAATCACGGTTACAAACGTAGTCGCATACCTTAAGCGCCAAAAATTTTAAAAATTGTAAAAGTTCGAATTCTTAAAGGCAGTTCTTAAAGGATTCTTAAAGGATAGACCCCAATAGCTACCTTGCCATTCATTATCTTATTAAAATGTTTGTATTGTGATTAAATAACGATGAAATTATAATTTCATGAATTTCAAGGTTTTGATATTCTATCTTTTATACTATTTGATCAAGAGATTCCTTTAAGAAAACGGTAAGCTCAAAGGGTTCCCTTTGTGTAAAAGGTTGAATACCCCTGTTCTAGACAACAAAACGAATTCAAGCAATAACTAGAGACCCTGTATTTAGATTTTTCGCAAAAAATAACGGAACTGCAGGAAATTGACTAGGAATTGCATCGATCTAGGAAAATGTTAAGTTACTTTCAAAAATTCGTTCCTTCGCCCTTTCGAGAGCAAGTGTACCATACCTTTTAAATTTCAATCAATTTAGAATTTGTATAACGCAGTTCTGATTTTATTTTAATAGAGTTTTGAAAACTCGACACTCAATATCCCGGGACGCCACATCCTTGCAAGTCAAAAAGGCCCCACGTGTAGGACATAACGCATCTCTTTTAAAAAATTAGCCAGTTTTTGTAAAGTTGGCTTCTTAATTTTCATTTTAGAGATCTTTATAAAGTATTTTACTAAGGTTTTGAAACTCACTCAAAATAACTAAAATATATTTTAAAAATATCTCAGAAAAAAATAGAACGTTTTTAATAAGAAACACAACTCTCAAAATCAGAAAAACAACTCAATGTTGCCACACATGATCACAATAGTAATAACAACTCAATGTTGCCATACAGAATCACAAAAGTAATGAACATCGCACACTCAGTTTCTTCATGAGGTATGTCGAATAAGGAAAATTCTAAGATTAGAGGTCTAAGATTTGGTCTGCCTTTTCTCCGTGTGCCAATTGTTTGGGCACTGAAAACATTTTTAGTGGTGCGGTCTTTGTCCATTCTGACGTGACCTGCCCATTTAATTTGTCGTAATTTTATGAAGTTAACGATGTCAGTTTCTTTATATAAGCGATAGAGCTCGAAATTTGATCTTCTCCGCCACGTTTCATTTCCCTGAATTCCTCCCAAAAATATATCTTAAAATCCCCGTTTTGCAGATACTTATCATGCTCTCATCTGTTCGAGACATGGACCAAGTTTTACATGCATAAATTAATACTGATCTTAAAAGACTTTTATACAATAGAACTTTTGTGTGTGTTTTACTTTTGATTCAATTCGATTTCATATATTTTTATATTCTATTAAGACGTCTATTAGCCATAGAAATTCTCTTTTGGATATCAGTAGTACAATCGTTTCTATTGTTAATTTCCGAACCTAAATAAGTGAAGCTGGCAACAACTTCAAAATTATACACTTCAATTTTAAAGTTTCAAAAATGCTTTGTATTTCATTAAGACATCTATTAGCAATAGTAATTCTCTTTTGGAGGATTAGTGAGTTAGTCGTCAATTAATCAGCTTATTTTTGTTCGCCTTCAGAAAGGTAGGATCATGACTGCCACACATAAGGAGTCCAATCACTCTTGGTCGAACAGAAGACACTGATCTATATCCTGCAGATGTGTTTAGAAGAACAAAGAACAAAAACAAAGAAAAGCACAGGTCCACATTCAATCACTTGCTACTTCTCACCTTCTAAAATGTCGAAAAACTTGTTTTGAAAATGAAGTCGCATGCCGAAACTGGTAAATTGGCCACCATCGCATCGATTAATAAGTAGATATCACCCTACCCCCCTACCAATCTCATTAGACTATATAGGTCAAGACTGCCTTGTCCATGAGATGCTACTATGAGCTCATTCTTTATACAACAGAAGCGGGGGAAAAATAAAAGTGAAATTCCTCGTTTGACATCTGTTGAAGATAACATTAAGGTAATTTAATCGATGCTCCAACTCTTTATACATTCGTAAACAATGGCGCTTATGTACTTTTCCTCTTTTTTTCCCCTTGCGTCCTTGGCTACTGAGAAAGTTATAATTTAAGGGTGTCGCCAGAAAATTAGTTTGAATATATATTTATAAGTCATAGTAATAATTAACTTTGAGATAATATTATGTTTATGTATATAGTTTTGTTAGTTATATTACTGGATTTTGAATTTTATTCTACAGCATTGTATAAATTCTCTCTTTCCCTCTCTATATAATATAAAATAAGTGACCAATGACTTTAAATTAAATATTAAATATCCTACAGAACAAAGGAAGTTGAAATTTTGAAAAATATAACCAACAATTTGAGAATAATTACGATAAGAGAAAGTCATCGCACCAAAAAAATCAAAATTATTCTGTTTTCTGAAGCTGTCACTGATTCAGGACAACAAAATAGGGTTAACCTTGATTTGTAAAATCCCAACTTTCCCTTTCCAGCAGCAAATTTATATATAATGGTATTCTCTCTTTCCCTCAAAAAATAGTGGAAAGATTTCGAATTATTATAATTCTCTAAAATTCCAATGAAACTGTGGGATAGCTTTTCGAAATCAAAATATAAAAGTATTGACTTACATATTATTTAAATGGTATGTTTACACGATTGGACAATTAATCCAGATTGCATCATTATATTCATTTAGGTAACGAGTACTGAAATGTGTGCTTTTGTAGGGATATTTGTTATGTAGAGCAACAGAATACAAATGAAATATAATTGTCAACGAACTGTTAGTCATACATGTATTACTCTTAAACTCATTTTTTGATTTTTTTATATTCGGTTTTATTCTATTATTTTTGTTATCAGTGGCGTAACGGAAAATATTAGGGTTCCCCTGCAAACTCAGGTTTTGGGCCCGCTGGAGTCCCTTTCCCCCTCCCCCTCGCAATGCAGGAGTTGCAGGGTGTACATTACGCCAATGTATATGTTATGATCTCTGTTCTATTATGTTAATTTGAAACTAAATGAACTCCTTTATAATTGTACTCCTTGATGAAAAATTTTGTTTTGGAGTACATCTTACATGAGTAATGCTAAATGTACGTAAAAATCGAAAATGTTGTGACGTTTGAGAAAATTAATGGTAGCGAGAGAGTTCGGAAAATTAAATAATTGGTTTGCTTACGTCACAGCTATTGTATTATATATTGTACATTTACATTGAAGTTATTCATAAGACTGAGTATTTCATTAGAGTTCAAAATATGCTATTTGAGAGGGAGGAGGCAACACGATCGTTCTCTTTGGTGTTTTCCAACGAACTCTCCGTTCCATTCCATGGTTTTGAAATTGGGTGGTTTCTTTTTGACACCTTGAATTACCCTCGGAGTTTCCGGTTTGCAAGTGTCGAATCCAGTTGTTGGGGTGTACGGCCATCGATTTCGGGGGCGATGACAGATGAAAGACCCCGCAATATTTAAGGATGCACGCCTGGATAGGAAATCTGTTATCCTATCCACAAAAAAAAGCAAATTTTTTAGACGTGTAACGTGAAAATGTTACAATATTAAATGCGGGCACGTATTGTACAGAATTCTCAACTTCTCGGAAAGTAGAAATATCGAGGAATTTTTGTCGTACTTTCTATAAGGAAAGTAATTTTTATTTAAGTACATGCGAATGGAGATTTCGAAAGATTTCCGTTTTCCATTAGTTAAAAACAACGAATTAACTTTCTTCTTTTCAAACACAACAAAAGGAGCTCAAATTGGAGAATAGCCTCGATAAAATGCTTATAATATTATCTTTTTTAATAACAGAGAATTCGTGTTGAATGCAGACCTGGAATTCCAATTATTTTTTTTAAAAAAGGAATCTTCTTATTTTACACTAAGAATTCACTATTAAAAAAACTGAAAATACTTTCCTACTTTCGTAAGTAGGCGTCTGGACAGTATTGGAAAAATTCCCTTGATCGTGAATACTAAAAATTATTTATAGTTTTTTGCAAGATATCCGATCCTAAATACCTGTTCTAATGCTTATTTATCGTGATATCTAACAATGAACAAAAGAGGAGTTTAGTTGTAGTTATTGTCTATTTTGATGTGCTTACGCATTCCATCTCGTCTACTAGTTTCTTGAAACAGAGATTTATTTCCCATAAATGATATTGGTTTCCACGAGAGATTATTTTTATCATATTTCATGTATATATTCTTACCATGTGAAAAAAAACTACTACTAATGCAATCCCAGTCAATGTATGGATAAAAACCATTTTCTAAATGGTATCGTGAGCCACTATCTTTTCCACAGGAAGAAAAATCGTTTGTTTATAAAGACAAGTTTGAGAAATAGATATGGCTAAATTCGTCCCTGTTAATATTCAAAACTAGGTGTTTAACAAAAATGAGTTTATAGGTCAATGGTTGGCTTTTAGGATAACGTTGTTTTGTTTAAGAAAGTGTAAAAAAAAATCGAATGTTATTTTTGAAATTCGCAATAATAATTTTGTTTTTCGAAATACCAAAAACGTATTTTTTGCAAATGAAGGTCAAAACAAAATCTTTAAATTTAATAGAAAACATATTTAGTGAGCAAAATAACACTAAAACAAGTAATATAAAAACTTAGAAAACCGTACTGGTGCCATCTGTTGCAGCCAGTAGCAACTTCGACAGAAATAACGCAGAATAAATTTAAAATTAAAAAAAATAAAATTTAATTATTGAAATAATATTTGAAAAACTGTATTTTAGCATCAAGTGTCATAGACTACAAGTTTAAACTAATGTATTTGAACTTGAATGGCTGAATAGAAAGTATTTTATTTATGATTGAAAATTTGAACAAGATATATATACAAATATATATAGGGAGAGAATGAACTAATGGTAGGAAATTAAAAATATATCTCTGAATACACATATTTACAGGAAAAAAAACGAAGTTTTATGAATCTCAGTGCTTCAAATGCACATGATCAAAGAAATGTTTCCAATAATTATTTTTATTACTATACACACACACTGATGTGCAATTTAATGGCAGTGCATAAAACATGAATTATAATTACATTATTTACATTACACGAATTATTGAAAGTAAACCAGACCCGCGCATTTTTTCAAAAAAATACGAATTCGTTAAAAGAAATAAGAATTTTATAAAACATTGGAATGCATGAATATGAACATGAGGCATAACATGTAAGGCAGAATGAGTTAGTATTGTTACATCATAATATGAGCGCCATGTTGCTCATCATCGAATCAATGTGAACAAAACAGTTCGTTGCCACTGGCATTCTGCTAAATTTCAGATTCGATTAATACTTCATATAAAGGGTGTTTTTTTAGAGGGATAGAACTTTAAATTGCAATAAAACAACGATGTATTATTCGATTGACATGAATTTTGTTTTATAAAGATAATCTTGTGGCATTACATTTTAAATATGATTTCTGGCATAGGACTGCCATGGCTGGCTCGGATGTAGTCCAATCTGGACGTCCAATTTTCGATGACTTTTTCCAACATTTGTGGCCGTATATCGGCAATAACACGGCGAATGTTGTCTTCCAAATGGTGAAGCGTTTGTGGCTTATCCGCATAGACCAATGACTTTACATAGCCCCACAGAAAATAGTCTAGCGGTGTTAAATCACAAGATCTTGGAGGCCAATTCACAGGTCCAAAACGTTAAATTAGGCGGTCACCAAACGTGTCTTTCAATAAATCGATTGTGGCACGAGCTGCGTGACATGTTGCGCCGTCTTGTTGGAACCACAGCTCCTGGACATCATGATTGTTCAATTCAGGAATGAAAAAGTTAGTAATCATGGCTCTATACCGATCACCATTGACTGTAACGTTGTGGCCTTCATCGTTTTTCAAGAAGGATTCCACCAGCCCATAAAGCGCACCAAACAGTCAGTTTTTCTGGATGTAACGGTGTTTCGACATACACTTGTGGATTAGCTTCATCCCAAATGCGGCAATTTTGTTTGTTGACGTAGCCATTCAACCAGAAGTGCGCTTCATCGCTAAACAAAATTCGCTTATGAAAATCGGGAACAACGGCAATCTCGTTTTGGGCCCATTCGACGAATTTGAAAGCGTTGTTCAGGCGTGAGTCTATTCATGATGAATTGCCAAACATAACTGAGAATAAATCACTTGACAGCTGTTAAATCGGTTGCCATCTTGGAAAGTAATGCCAACTTAAACTTCTATACCTGGAAAAAAACACTCTATATATGTATATGTATATGTATTTTACTTCGAATTCCTTCAATGGCATTAAAAAAGATTTGCAGTTCCATAACATATCTTTTATGAAGCTGAAATATGTTAAGTCATAACATATTTCAGTCATGCCTTCTATAATTCTACTTTTGCTCCCTTTAGTTATATTTCGTTTAATAGTTAATGAATTTAATAATTTAATAGTTTTATTAAAAATTTCTCGTTTATTTTGATGTTAAAGCTTTCTTTGAGCTAAGCTGACACAAATTTAATGATACAAAAATTGAATTTGTGTATTTCAACTATAATTTAACAATTATGAAATAAATTGGAAAAACCTTGACTTAATTTGCGTATAATCAATATTATTTTGACTTTTTTTTTTTAAAAAATAACATTTCTGCACGAAACAATGATTTATTTCAATAGTATGGCGATGAAACAGAAATAATTTAAGGGATCAAATATCATAAGATTGATATAAATGATATTTAAATTTAAGTTGAATAACGTAAAAATTTAATGAGGTGTATTAAATGAGAATTCATTGAACATTTAAAAGTTATCAGTTATATTATGTTTCAGTGACTAGAGTTACTTCTCCGTCTTAATAGCATATAATACATATGAGTTTTTCATCATTTGGTTCGAAACTGGAAAACTGATAATTCTTCTTTATGTTTCCCTTCAGAAGAGAATTGGATAGATAGTTCTCTACTCTAGAACGCAATGGGAATATTGATTTGGAAAATTATTTTTCATTTTTTTACCTAAACACCAAAACTACGAAAAAAGTACTGGTGTAATTTGAGAAAAAACATTCGATTTAGACAAAATAAATAAACAACTAAGTATCCACCCCTGAAGAAATAGTGCATTCTAGTAAGCAATTGATCAAAATTTCTTGTCCGAAAAAAATATATTCACAGTAATGAATTACGGTTGGCATGAGCCACGTCAGATGATAGAACCTTAAAAAACACGTGGCCGCCTATCAATCGTAAATAAGGAAGATGAAAATACTAAAGCCGAAGGACGAGTAAATGTTGACCCCGTTTTCTAACTTTGTGGTCCAGACATCATTCAAAATCTACCAACAGACCTCAAAAACCCTGTTATTGATATGAGCCTGTCCTGTTTAAGGGTGGGTACAAAGGGTTATTAATAGCTTGAACAGCAACGTTAACAAAAAGAATAAGATTGTTAACTTAACTAGATGGTAATTGTATGAGATGAGGTTTTGGAAAGTAACTAGTTTGAAAAATAACCAGCCGTCATTTTTAAGTAAGTTGTCTGATGGTGTTGTTTGAAGCAGGATTCTTATCCATTTTGATGCATGTGTGATTTGTATAAAAACCACTATTTTTAATTAATAATTAGCTTCTCGGATCAATATTTATATCAGAACTTGAATTCAACTAAAATTATATTCAAAGAGAAAATTGGATATGCAGATTTCAAAATATTTTTGGAGAAAAATAGTCACAGCTATAAGACGTTTGACGGAAAAATTATTCCTTTTTCTTACAGTGGACAATCTCCTAAAAAAGACAGTTTTTTAAAAATTAACATAACACACAGAATATTTATTTATCAACAGGATAATTGACCAATTGAGGTTATATTTAAGAATAAATCTACTTCAATTAAAAGAAACCCCTCCACAAATTGTAATTTGTTGTTGTTTTTAGAATTGAGAACGATCAGCCTATTTCAAAAATAAAATTTTTATTTTCTTATACCTCAGCTAACACAGAAAAAACAGTCACAAGAGCTTATGACAATTTAATGATCTAATAATAAAAGTATGAAGAAAGCTATTTCTTTAAGAGAGAGATTAAGGTTTATAGCATTGCTTTCAGCGGCAAATAGCAAGAAATGTCATTTTTGTAATTCTTTAACAATGACACTTTATTAAGACATAATTATACATTCAATGATTCTGTTTCTCTCTAACTATCCCATAACGATTTATTATTTTTGCCATTAGGAAGTAATATCTTCTGGAGAGACAGAAGAAATTATGTGAGCACGTATATTAAAGCGTATTTCGGTAAATATATTTTTTTGACAAAAAGATACATCTAATGATCTTTTTCACTAGTTCCTCTATAGTAAAAACGATTGTCAATGGCATGAATAATATCCTCATATTAAAGTCATAAGTGAAAAAGCATCTTTCTTTAGATTCTTATTAATAGATATGCAACATTCTAGGAAACATTAAGACAAAACCTTTAAGCACCAATTAATCTTTGTTTCAAATTGTAGCGATCCAGTATGGTTACAATGTAATTTCCGGGTCATTTACGTAAAGTTCAACATAATTAATCGTCTCATATCAGCTATAAATAAAGCTCTTCATAAAAAAGCTATTAAATTTACGAGGAAGTTTACCTATCAAGCATCTTTTGTCACGCCTTTCAAAACATAAACAACGTGCATGTTTAAGGTCGCAAAACTCATTAATGCCGGCTGTTTCACCGAAACAAATACAGAAATATTTTGTGTTCAAACAAAGATTCCACCATTTGCAGAACCGGAAAACACCTTGAATCAGGTATTGGAAGCACAAAAACACAAACAAAAGATTTCACTAATTGCAGTTGATCCTTTCTCACTTGAAGAAGACCTTCTTCAGACAGCATTCTTGGACCTCCTCCCTGCTGATGGTATTTACAAGGTCGCCAACAGTGGGATGAGGGACCTTGGAAGTATTAGATGATCCAGAATTTTAGCCATTTTTTTTTCATTGATGAACTCATTTTCATAACAAAAATAAAAATCAATAATAAGCTTGGCATTAGTTTGGCTTTTCCTCCGAAGGTTAGTTGGTTTTTTCCGGATTAACCAGAGAGAGATCTGTTGCCATTGGGCAAAATTGAAAAAAAATGATAGTAGCATTAAAGAGGAAAATTTGGTCTCATCTAACCAAGTTCGAACGTGTTTCAAGGTTTGAAATGAAAAGTAAAAACAAAACAATAAGTCAGGTAGTTTTTGTTGAAATTTCAAAAGAATTATGCTAATATGCCGAAGAGCTTACATTTTTTAATATTATTTTTTACTTTCAATGAACAGTATAATTTAGCATTCTCTGAATTAAATGGAAGTGGTAAAAGAAAGTTTTGGAGTTATTAAAATGTATAAGTGAAACAGACAATTTTTTATGAATTGCGTTAATGTAATATTCTTTGTCTATTTTTATTAATAATACCAACAATTTTTTTAAAAAAAATTGTTGGATACAGAAGTTTAAACGTAAGAAAAGATATGAACCGTATTCTATTTTTTTCAGTAAAATAAAGCACAAATAAATTATGCAATAATTTTTTCACTGTAAAATTTTCACGCACGTTATATTTGAATATCAAATACAAACTGTACGAAAAAAAACCTTTTTTTTTTGAAAATGAACTTTTACCTTCTCTCTCTCACACACTTCGATTTTTTTTACTCAAATATCTTAAAGAATATTGTCTCTCTTTTTTCAGCTAATAATCACTATTACATGGCAGAAACTATCCAAAATATCAAAACCAAATGTTTAAAAGTAATAAATCGCGTTTTTCCTAGTTTAGATAAAAAATAAAAGCCTGATGCAATTTTCCTCCTTTTCCAATTGTAAACAATTTTTGAGTACTTATTCGCATTGTAATAATATATTTATAGAGAATTCTGATTAAAACTGTATACTTCCTTTTTATTTGTGATTACGAATTCTTGGACAGATAATCATCTTTTATCTAAACTTCAACAAACCAAAATTACCAACTGGAAAACATCATGATTATATTGTAGGTGTATACTCCTATTTTTCCTGCCTTATAACCAACTAGAAAAGATTCATTCGCTGTATTGTTCTTAGTTGAATTATCAGGAAACTGAAAAGCTATTTATAAAAATTCTGGACAAAAGATAGAGAACCTAGTTGGAAGTTTTTATTATATTTTTGTTTCTTATTTCATGTATATATTCTTAAAAAGAAGAAACAGGTTACGGACAGTTGAAAGAGTGACTAAAAGTATGTTTAATTTGGAAAAAAAAAAGATTTCTTATTAGCTCATTGTTTAACTAGAAAAATTCTTCTAAGACCTTTGAGATTGAATAAAAATAAAGAATAATTTTGAATATTGATAGTTTTCGTGTTAAAAATTCATTTTACTCGAGTACTTCCTAATAATTAAATTTGAAGTTCTAAGGATCATGACATATCGATATATCGATTTTATTTTGATATATTCATTTAGATTTTTTTTTCAAATACTTCAAAAAAATGATGGTCTTTTAATAATAATTAAACCTGTTTTTTTAAATGTGTTGCACATAATGATACAGATTGTGTTTAGGACATTATTTTTATTAATCGTGTTTTTTATTAATAATAATTTTTATTATAATAGTTTTTTAATATAATAATTTTATTAATCTATTTTTATTACAGCTTTCGCAGCCCCAAATTATTATTGTTATTATTATTTGCACGTCTTATTCGAAGTAGTAAAACTTATGACTCTTTAATATTTCAACAAAAATAAATGTAAAAAATAAAAAAATAAAAAATGGAATATAAAATTTAAAAAAACTGCGCATAGCTAATGAAAAAAGGAATATAAAAAGATCACCAAAAAAATAAACAAATGTGCAATACAATTCTTTTAATATTCTATAAAATTATACAGCTAGAAAAAATATTGAGAAAAAATAAAATAGAAATGCATAAAAAATATTTTCTTTTGAATTTTAAAATGATTAAAAAATAAAAAAAAGTGGATTCCCTAATTTAGAATAGAACGAAAAGCTTAAATATATATTGTATATAAATGAAATTATTGAATAAAAATAAAAATAAAATTTTTTTTTAAAAAAGTGATGAATTAGGAAAAAATTTCACACACTTTCCTTGAAGAATGTAGTCCCAACAAGCGTCAACCTTTCGTCAAATAAATATTAGCAAAAAATTTTTTTTTGACACAAAAGCTTATGTCTATGAAGTTATTTAACTTTCTACACGAAACTCCTGTTTCATAATTTACTCAATAATCCATTTTCGATTGCTTCCTTAATTTTTTGCTTTTACTTTAAAAAACACGGAAAATTCCTATAAAATAACGGAAGATTCCGAAGCTTTTCCTACTATGTGGCGGCATTTTAAAAATTTATAAATAACTAGTTACGTTTCATTACTAACACGAAACCCTGTTATGTACATGGAATTTTCCAGGCGTGTCCAAATAACACGCCATTATGTCAACCTTGTTTTATCAAGCATTAAATAGATGTAAGATGTGTTTAATTGAGGAATTGTAACTTTAAACGATTGCTTAAAGGTAATTGGAAGTTTGGTGCAGCTAACGAAGTATATGAGTTTGGTATCAGATTTCAAAAAGAAACACAGTTTTCTTTTAGTATCTGATAAACTTGTTCACTGAGGAAAATAAATGCAATTTTTTTCGGAGAGATTTTTTTTTATCTTCCACATGGTCGAAAAAATTAGTTGCCTTTCTTACTGAGATGGAATTTCTATTTTGTATGCAATGCACGCAGTTTTTTAATTACATAAAAGTGAAGATAAGTAAAATTTGTAAACCGTTGCCAAGTGACCTAAAAGAATGATTAAAAATAATATTCGAGATTTAATGATAATTTTATGGCTGCGTTTAAGTGGAAAAGAAAAAAAAATTGAAATATTTTACTAAACATTATAATTTATTTTATAAAATATTTCCTTTATTAAAATTAAAAGACGAAAGTTTATGTAGTTTGTAGCTAAAACAAAAGCTTTTCTTTTCCCTACATGAGTTTAGCTTAAAAAAGAAGAAAATTTGAATTCTATATTCGAAAATTCATTTTGTCGTCAGCAAAGTTTTTAAAATATACTTATAATATTTGTTTTAGTATTACTTAAACTTTTTTATTTTTTAGTCTGTTCTTTTTAATTTTTATTTTAATCACACATGGACTAAGGAGAAATTATTTTTAAAACCTAGAGTATATTACATGATAGAAAATTGTTATATAATCCATGCATTAATTTATTTAATACTTTTGAAAATTCATATGTACTTCACTCATTTATCAATTAAAAATACAATTCAACTCTGTTTTTGTGAATTCCAAACGATAGAATAGTTCAGGTTTAGTCAAATATTTTACTCGCAGAGACGATAAAATTTAATTAAATGTGTTCTTTTCTTAAGAAAATTTCGATTAATTTTATTTAGTTGATTTTTTTATAATGTTTATGTGATATAAATTACAATAATTTATGAAGAAAAATTCCAAATGAATCAGGATGAATTCGAAGAAAGAAAATTTAGAAAATGCATTTTATTTTGTAGGATTCATTTTTTTTGAAAGTGAAATATTGGCAATACTCGTTGAATTAATTTAATGTAATGTAATTTTTTTGTTTATGTTTTTCCTTGATTGCTTTTTCTTTTTCTTTGCATAAGCAAGAATTAAATCAAGTTTTTGGTTTTTACAGAAATCGTTCGAACAAAAATTAAATTGCAAAAGTTCTAAATTTTTTTTATACATGTAAGGCATTATTTAAAATTCAAAAATAACAGTTACACTCTTTTGTAATATCAAAACTATTTATTTATAAAAATATTCCACATATAGTTTGTAAACGAAGAGAAAATTGAAGTTAACAATTGGATAAAACCTGGTTGCAGAAGCCTTTTAGCAAAATAAAAAATTTTAACCTGGTTAACTCTTTTATAGACAAAAGCCATTACTATATCCCCCCCATGAATCACCATCTTTAAAATATTCATACAGACGGTGATAACCTAAAATCGGTCATTTGTCATTTGATCTTTTAAAATACATCATTAACCCCTAATTAGGTTTTCGCCATCACACCCACTGATATTTGATATGTTTTAATCTCAGTTTATATTTTAATTGAGGCAAAACAATTTATTTTTTAGTAATGTAATAACAATGATATCCATACATATATTCGTGAATAAGGAAAATCTTCATTATTTATTACCTGTAGGGAAAAAAACCCGCATAATCTATAATTTTATTTTCGCTTAAATACGAGAAGGTGTGTCAAACTTTCAAACTGTTAAAATAATTCTTCCCTGTATTTTTATAAGCAAACCTCCACTTACCACACCTGTGGTGCAATCTTTTATCTAGCGCGAAACCTACTTAAAGATGATGCAACTGTAGAAATTTTTGGATCCGTTAATCTCCCGAGGGCGATTGCACAAAACCCCTAATGAATTCAACTCATCTTATGGCCTAAAAACAGCATCCTCTCAGTAGCTCTTTATTTCCTCTATAATAATATTCTAGGTTATTCCCCGAGATCGTGACGTAGTCGTTTCGTCACAACCAGCTGAGCCAGTGAAGGGACATTCACATTGGACATCACGTGGACCTCCAACGTGTAGGAACGATTCGGTACATGCCCATGAAAGAATCGACACCTCACCTTTAAGACGGATATTTTTAAACACAAAGCAGGTGATGGAAGTCTGGTAAGGAACTGGAAGTTATTATCATATGGGAATACATTAAAAAAGTTGTCAAGAGGTTCTTTGTTAAAAGAAGACGTTATTATTAATGGTTTCGATTCCTTCATTATTAAGAAAATATCGATTAAAATTTCTTGAGTATCATTATTTACTTGGAGAACTGTGCATAAATATTGTAGCACTAACAGGAAATATAGTTGTATAAAATTACTATTATAGTCGGAAATAAAGTCTAAAATGAAAATTATCGTTTTTATTACCAGGAACTTTAACAATGCTGATATTTATATATCATATGCGTTACTGTAAAAGACCGATTTCTGGAAAATATTTGCGGTTATGGATACGAGCTCACGGCTGGTTTGTCATAAGTTCGAGCCTAGTGCCACCGAGTAGATGAGGCCGATGTACGTTAAATTTGCCAACACTCAATTTCAGTGGCGTAACGGAGATTATTAGGGGCCCCTGCAAAGTCAGGTTTTGTGCCCCAAGCCAGATCTTACAAAGGGCCAGTCAGATTTTGGGACCCCTCCCGCAATGCGGGGATGTACGTTACGCCACTGCTCAATGTCATCTTGTTAAAGTGGTAGGAAAGAGAGGTACCAGTTCATGTGTCGTTCTTGTCATTTGACCGAGGTTCAAAAATCCGAGGTTCGACGCTAAAAGCCCCAGTGCTGCCTTCTACTGCGAAGTTATAACTCTCGCTCACTCACAGGCCAATATTCTCCAGTAAATGTCATCATCCGCAAATCGCTAGATGCATGTATATTTGCTAAATATTTTTTTCTTATTATACTAGCAAATTGTTGATATTCGGAATGCATTAAAGGTGAATGTTGAATAAAAATATTTCTATTACGTTAAGGTATCCGAACACGTTGAAAATGACCAAATTCGGTCAAGACAGATATTTTTGTTTTTTCTTTTATTGAATAGAGCTATCTTTTGGCTTTACAAAACATATTTTGCTTTGTTTCTACTCTATCTAAAGGACAAGCTACAATCAATTTTATTAAGTTAGAAAAACCGGAAGTGGGTCTACCAGAAGTGGGCATTTAAATTGCTCGAAATCTATCATGGCGAGTCTGATTACTCAAAATATTACAAATGTATTTCTATAAAAAAATTTTTAACCTGATATTTATGCTATTTTTTAGAGAATGTACTAAAATATTTCTTATTGTATGAATATTTTTTGAGTTAGGGTTTGTTATTTAAATAATGGTCTCATAAAAAATGTGATTTTTTTTTTATAATGTGTACTCAATCAACTCTAAAATTTTCAAATTTTAATAAAACATTAAAATTTTAGTACATTCTCTAGATAAATGCATCTAGATTGTTTTGGTAATACTTTTACTAATATAAGTTTATTACTTTTCTTTTTAATTGCTTTGAAGTTTTACAAAAATGTTGCTAAAACTTCACTTATAATTGGGATTTTTGTGAAATTTAGGCAATTTATTTTAAATATTGTTCGTTAAATATTAATATTTATTGGTATTGAGTCCTAAGAAAGCCTTTATAATGTTTAAATATGTTATTTTGTTAAAAAGTGCTCCGAACGTGTTCGGATACCTTCAGACAAAAACGCACCTTCTTAATTTATGACACGTGCCAAAATAGAGACATAATATTACGATGGATGCTAAAATAAGAGCAAACTTGAGTAGAAGAATATGTAAATATACTGTTGAACATAAAATGGACAATATATTCTGAATTGGAAAAGAAAATAGCACCATAAACTTACACGAGATAAACTTTATATAATATTATTGCAACAACTTAAATATGAAATTTTCAAATGCTAAAGGGGGTCCTTGGTTTTTGCAATTTAATTTCGTCGTAGAACACTTCTCTTTTTGCCGTAACATTACACTCCACTTACCGAATTAGTTGCAGTTGCTTCTCTTAGCAATATTTCATGAAAAGAAGTATTATATCTATGGAAAGTATTTGTTATTTGCTGCAATTTGTGCAACATATCATTAAACTGCTTTATTAATTTCTTAGCAACAAAGAGTGGGTAATAATTTTACAAAAGCTTTAATTCCTTATTGTAATCATAGAATAAAGTTTTATTAAAGCATTTGTGACACTAATGTAACGACGGATATATCAAAAACGTAGGTCAGTCAGCAGCCGTTTCGACATCCATCAGATCATTTCAGTTCTTGTTGACATGTACCGACAATTGTCAGAATGTATACTAATGTTACCACATCAATCTTCTGTCGACACATTTGATATTATTTGACGTTATTTCTCTATATGTCTCCAAAAATAATACGATTGCAGAATTTGGCGTGTTTATGAAATATTTCCCTATTTTTTTTTAATGTTTCTCATATTTGAAAAGCTACTTCCATAACACATCCTGTTCGCGAGCGTTATGCATTATATATGTCAAATTTTTTGAACAAAATGAGGCATTTATAGAAACGGAAGCAAGATAAACTGTATAATGAATAATTTGGAATTGATTATAGCCAAAACACATAAAGTATGAATCACTTGACGAATCCCCTGCCGAGAGAAGTACATCATTACTGATGAGAAACATTTCTACAGAAGATAATTGCGTAGTTTGGTACTTTAAAACTAAGAACTGTCTTTGCAATTTTAGCCCCCACTGTGATAAGATAGCAATCAGTATTACTAATGAAACATATTTACCTAAATAGATATCCATTGACTAATAACGGGATGTTTTGATTGCTGCGTATAAGAATGCAACACTCATTCTCACTTAATTTCATTACTTGTATATCCATCCCAATGGAAGAATTGCTATTGAACAGTTGTGGAAAAATAAAAAATTAAGCAGTCACAGGATATAACTTACAACAAAAGGGTTATTTAAAAAAAAATTTTTTTGCAAAACTTTATTTCCGAAATGCTTCTCTTTGTGTTAATTCTATATGGTATAGTTAAATTAATTACTTTTGAAACAAAAAGTAATTGGACTGCTCGCGAGGTCTATCCTCTCTAGCTCGTGTTTTATTTCGTCCAGCCAATTTGGGACTTTAGAACAAGGCAGCATCCCAAAGGAACCTCACTACCGAATAACTAAATACTCAACACGTAGACGATTAGATATAATAGTGGATAATTACATGTAAGGTAGATACTAGTAGATGATATTGCCACATTAATGCAAGCCAAAACCCTAGTGTCGTCGCCAATTTTACGGTTAAAGATTGAGGATTTACTTATATCGAGTGCGAAGGGTGTTGCATTTCATTCAGATAAATAAGAATTTATTCTTACTCTTTCGCTTGTCCTGCCTGCAAACCATCAGTTATCTGTAGTGTGTCTAACTTAATAAAAGTAAATTATTTCAAACCTTGGGTGATAATTTCGAGTTAAATTCAATGAGTTCTTCAACCATGTTGCGTTCAAATTCTCTCGGGCCCCCAACCATCAAGAGATTTCCACCTCAATCAACATGAGGAGAAGGCACCATGGCAAAGTCAGTTGTAGAATTTAAAATTCAATTAATTAAATTATTTTTACTGGGAAAATCAAATCAAATAAATTTCATTAGTAATTTGAGGTAAATGTAAGTTTGAGTTACATAAGTCTGTTATACTTGTTGAGCTCAAAAGATAAAACTGTTTCTCTAGATAAATAACTAGTTATCGCAGTCAATTTTTCTTTCTTTCAACGCAATCCTCCTGTCATTCACAACAAAGACCATTTTCACTTCATTTTCTTCTCTTTTTCTTCAGAATCCATTTCTTTCTCCCCATCACCCAAAGCATTGTTCTGAATAAGAATTTTAAAGTTGAGTAACAAGTGAGGTAACCGGAGATCCTGCAGAGAGTATAATGTTTTTTTCACTTCTCTTAACATTTAATGTAGGCGTGATATAAATTGTTAAGTTCTTACTTCTTTCTCACCAAATTAAAACAACAAATTCGTTTCTCTCCAGCCCGTTTACATTTTTTTTTCAAATGCTGAATATGTGTTACTATGTCAAGAACGGTTTCCGTGCAGAATAACAAGTGATAGATTTCGGTGGCACAGTATATCTTGTTGGTGGTCCAGAAAGCTTGACAAATGTATGATCAGAACGAGCAATAGAGCTTTGAGTATGGAAAACAAAAATTCATAAACATCTTTTCAAACAAATTGGGTCTGTGACCGAAAAAACAGACCCTTGATAAGAAATAGAAAGTTATTTTTAAAAGGATGTTTATCTACTCCATGATGTCTTTCTTTTGATTGCGAGTATTAGAAAGGGAAATGTAATTTATAAACATTCCAGAAATAGGGAAAATAAACATTGAAAACTATAGATAAAGGTAACGGGCTGAATTCATATGACGTCATAGTCACATAACTCAAATTACGCGTTTCAAGCCAAACTGCTTTATAGCTTCGCTGTTGCCAACTTTTGTTGATTGCAGAAAATTTTAAAAGCACATGTTTGTCGACAATAACAATACACATGTAAAATGTATTTCATTTAAAAATTCACGAGTCATAAAAGAATTTTTTTTAATTTTGAAATTTTTTTGAAGAATCTTAATATTTGAACATCGTTACCCAAGTATCACATTTGAAATTTTACAAGTAGAGCAACAAGTACAAGTCTAAAATCAGTTTTGAATTATATGGAGATCACGTGATTGCATTTAGCATGTGACCGTTATAAGGTAGACCATTTAAAAATCAGTTTGTATCTTTTATTAGAAGATTTTGAGTATTTTTTTACTGAACTGTGTGTATTAAAAAGTAATTAGGTTCATTTTTTTTTTGCTTTTTAATAATTTAGAAATAAGTTATTTTTGGTAGTGTGAGTGAATTTTGTCAAGGCAATTTATTGATATTGATGGTAAATTCGCAATCAAGCATATATATTTAGTTGAAATAAATTTTAAGAGTTCATTGGACGATTTTATCACAAAAACTTCGATAAGCACACAAATTATATTGCATACAAATCAAAATAAAACTAAATAGAATCATTAGTTTTCGAAATGTGTTAAACATGTTAATAACTGTAGGTTATTCATATAAATTTGTAGGCAAAATTTATTTTCTTATGAATGTAAACTCATGTCTTTTAACTTATTTAGACTTCTTAACGTGTATTTCCTCATCATATTAAATTTGAAAGATGAATTTCTTTTAGAGAAATACATTATATCTGAAATAAATTGCATATTTACTTTTTACTTTTTAAATTACAGAAATTGTTTTGATTTTTTTGATTTTTATTTCCTTTTAAATAACACTAACGACACTTAATATTGATATATTTACAATGTTCAATTAACATGAAAGAGTAGCTACCCCATAGTTTCATTAATTAATAACAATACTAAATGTAGTGTGATCTTATAATCACACATTTTTTCCTTTATTTCCAATAAATCAGTTTTAAATTACGTGTATTGGTCTTAAATAACAATTCTTAAGATCTCTTTGCATTACGTGTATTGGTCTTAAATAACAATTCTTAAGATCTCTTTGCATTACGTGTATTAGTCTTAAATAACAATTCTTAAGATCTCTTTGCATTACGTGTATTAGTCTTAAATAACAATTCTTAAGATCTCTTTGCATTAAGTGTATTAGTCTCAAATAACAATTCTTAAGATCTCTTTGCATCTTACAAACAAGAATATTTTCACACTCAACAATTTGACCAGTATCTCTACTCTATTAATCCAATTTAGTTAAGCTCTAAAAATAGAAGTTACAACATTTAAAGTTAAACCACAAACTTATCACCCATGTCTGTCATCCCAGATATGCACAAAATTAATGTGGGTGTTGCAGATATAAGATCAGTGTTCAAGTTTTTACACTGCGGATGCCGTAAGCTGAGTTCAATGCTAAGGTTACTAGGATACGGATAAGCGTAAACGAGATTTTACGAGTTGTTCTCACCTACATGATCCAAACGTTTACCTGTCCCTCCTTCCGATCTTTTTACCAAACGTCATCCCACCTGAATGTTTACTTTCTGCAGCATCGTCGAACGACAGCTATGCGATAATAGAGAAGTTCATGTCCCTCTTACATTACTGACCCAATTGTTGACTTATGGTGGGTGGAGATGGAAGTTTTTCCATCAATACTTTCGCATAGTTGCTTTCGATAAATTTACCTTCTGTTAGATATGATCGGAATTTCAGAACTATTTGAGTCTAGGGCGGCTACCTTAGATCTAACTTAATTTATGTGTTTAATCATATATAAAATAATACATATAGTAAACGCAAATTAATTTTTAATTTCTACTATAAACTCGCACTCTCTATTTATTTATTTGTTTGTTTATTAATTTATCTTGGTGGAATTTTCAATCGTTAATAAAATACATTTTAAAGCGCTCATTTGAGCTGAAATTTAATATACATGATTATTTTAGGTGACAATACAATAATTTAATTATAATTAATAAAAATTAATTGATTAAAACTTATTATTTAAAGAATTACAAATACAGCCACGTTGGCATCATTTGTGGCGACTTAGCGACCCTTTTGGCGACTTGTGTCAAAACTTGAAAAGGTTTTTTCTTACGTTTTAAAGCATTCAGTTGAACTGAAATTTTATATACACGATTGTTTTGGGTGACAATACGATACTTTAATGATAATTACTAAAAATTAAATACCACTTAAGGTTGTGATTCTGTCCTTTGTATCTACATAATTTTATTAATTGTAACTATTTAATAAAAAGTAGCTAAAATAAAAAATTTTTGTTGATCTAAGTAGGAATTGACTTAAAATTTTTTTTTATATTACTTGTGTTTACAGAAATATTCCCGAAAATGTTCTAATAATTAAAAAAAAATCTAAAGACTTTAAAAAAAATTGAAGGAATTTTAATAGAATTTTTTCTGAAATTAAAATTAGTTAAAAACATTTTCATCAATTAAAATTTTTACTATAAAATGTTGAACGATTTAATTATTTGAGAAAATTTGTTATTATTGTATAAATAATGAAATGAAAATATTTAGAAGATTCATATACTTAGAAAGTTTGTGTCAGGGGAGAAACTACTGCTTTATTAATGGTACGAGGTCTCTAAGCTACTGGGGCCCCAATATGTTAAGTAAAACTAGTAAAATGTTAGCAACAGTACTATTAACAAAGCTCCCATTTTCAAAAATGGGTCCCCAAGGAATTTTGATACAGGGCCTACTTGGGACTCGTTATGCCACTGGTTTGTGTATAATACAAACATATTTTATGAAGTGTATAAATATTTAGATGCAATATAGAAAAAAATACCATAAAAAATGACAATTTAAATAAATATGTATCAGATAGGTAAGTATATATAATGAAAAGTTTACAAAAAAGTGGTATTTTAAATATAATTATTATCCTGTTCTATGCGTATTATTCATGTTCTATATTTATTGTGCATTATTGAAATTTCAGAAGCTTTTAAAATGAAATTGCACATAATATTTGTCCCTTTTTGATACAATAATCAAATGCAAAAGAGTAAAAATATCTAAAACTTTGCATGACTTAACGCTACATAATTTTGAAGAAATCAGGATATCTTTTTAAAATAATTTAAATCCTTGTTTTAACTGAAAAAAATTTAAATTCTTCGTTCAACATGACTTTGTTAAGTCAACAATCGAATTATGACGTTCAACTTGCGTGCAAACAGAGGTGTAGCTACCGCCGTATCAATGATACGGGCCCCCAAGCTATAGGGGCCCCAACAAGTGTAATTACAATCACATTAACACTTCAGTCCCATATCTAAAAAAGGGCCTTGAAGGAATTTTGATACAAGGCCCCCTCAGAGCTAGCTACGCCAGTGCGTGCAAAGTATTATTTTGTGAAACATTACGTTGGTCCTGCCATGAAACAATGAGAGAGTTAGTACACTAACTATCCCTTTGTCTGAGTATAGTGGGCTTACCTTTGATATTTTTAAAGCATGGTGCAAGCAATGCTTATTTCATAGCTGTAACAATTCAGCTACGTTATCAGAATTGTTTGTTGCATAAATTGTAAAATGGTTTCGCGGTTAATTGCAAAATAGCAATAAAATTGGTTGAAACAATTTTAATTATTCAGTATTTATTAGAAATGCAGTCTCGCCAGGGTAGCAGGGTAGCCCAGAGGTTAAGGCTTCGAACTCGGCGCCTGCGTGTCATGAGTTCGAGCCATATTGCCATTGAAAACTCACCGTGTAGAAGGGCTGATGCACCTCAGATCTGTTGTGGCTCTTTGGTGAGGTGAAAATGAAGAAGCTAGGAGGGGTTGCCAGCAGCTTACGTGTCGTCCTCGCTACTTGACAGAGATTTAAAATTACGAGGTTATCGTGTCAATACCTCTCGCAATATTATACCACTGGAGTGCAGTCTCTCCACAGTATAGTTTTCAGTGGTGTACACAAGGGTGGGATTTGAAGGTTCAACTCCCTTTCCTTAGACCAGGAGAATTTAATTTGTGCCAAAAATTGCTTCTCGGCGCTTTCGTCAACGAGATTTTCAGAATGTAATCCAGTGGTGTAATGCACAGAACGTAATCCTTGCGTTGCGGTGGAGTCAAGGGGTTCTAGGGGGCCCAATGCCTGACTGACGCCAATTACGTATTTGGAATTGGGGCCCCAAAACCTGACTTTGCAGGGTGGCCCTAATATTATCCGTTACGCGATTGATGCGACCCTTCCATTAGAGAGAACCATTTGAAAGACAGTTTTGTTTTGTTTGTAAAAGAGAATATTTTGTTTCAATAATTATCTGAAAAGTGGCTACAGTTTAGTAGCCAAGTTACTATTTGAAGAAGAATGTAGCCATTTGTATTACAGCGAAGATCGCCATAAGGAATTAAGTTGTTTTTAGAATGCAATGGATAGCCAGAAAATTTTTTCCTATCTTGTCAGTCGTTGTGATTAATTTTAATAATAATAATATAATTTCATGTATTATTCTTATCATACGATTGTTGAAAAAGGTATTATATTGAATGCCAATAGTTCACGGTGTAGAATTAACGAAATCCCTGATGTAACAAAATTAAATTAACTAATAACATACAATATTCTTTTGCTCTTTTTCCAATAGAAAAGGAGAAAAGTCATCCACATTTTCAGAAGAGAGAGAAGAGTATCAAAATTATATCTAAATACTACAAAGAGAAGAAAAACATTCATTTTAGATTTACTAAGAGCTTAGGAGTCATTGAAAAATTTTGCTCGGCTCTAGTTTCGAAACCAGATAAGTCTAAGAAGCTGCAGACCTTGCTCCTTAGAATCAGTAATTAGTTTAAGTTGGTTAATCGGTAATTAGTTGGTTGGAATCTACTTACATAATCGGTCATCGATGCTCTAAATTTTAATGTCCGAGGTTTGATTCAGCAAAAGTCTTTTTCGAGTTATATTTTTTATATTTTACAACAAATTCAGGATATTTTAAACCACACATTTATAGGAAACTTATTTGCTTTTGTTTAAAATCATTTTTAAAAAATTTAAAAAAAATAGATTATTATTCTGATTTTCTTATTTACTACTTAAAAGTGTCAAATGAATTTTTAAAAATGAATAATCTTCAAAGATAATTTTTGCTTTGAACTTAGACAGTTATAAAATGACATTTATTATCAAAAAAGTGCTAATTCGAATAATTCATAAAAAAATGTTTACTAATTTTATTCAGTTTCTTTTTCATTCTAAAAATCCATGATGACATAAATGACGATTATCGTTTAGACTATTCCATGAAGTTTTAATAAATATTTCATAACTTACAATGTCACAAAAATGGTTTATTTTAAGAATTAAAAAAACAATACAAAAATTTTAAATAACGCTTTGAAAGATGATTATACATTTAAATTCTAAGAAACGAAAGATTATAAAAAAATATTTTTGCAACCTGATTTATTGTGAGCGCATCACCTAGTTTGTATAATTCACAAAGTGTGAAATAAATACAAAAATGCTTGATGAGGAAGTAGATTTCAACAAAATCTTCCTGTCCACTCTTCCGCAAATTGTTCCTTTCATTTAAATGGAGATCAAGGATAATTCAGAAATAATGAAGTTTTAACTCTTCATCTCTGAAGCGTGAAGATTTTATTCAAAAAACACGTTTCAAGCCAGTCTTAGTGAAAATTCAAGATTTCAAACATTCAAGAAATTTTTTCCGCTCGAAGAAAGTACAGTTTTGATCATTTATTTTTGTTTTGACCGACGATTATTTTTTTAATAGAATATTTTGATGAATTACACTAAATATTCATCAAAATATTCGATTTAAAAATAATCGTCTTCCAGAAAAATAAGATTTATTCGAAGTTATATATTTTTGTTACATCTAACAAATTTAAAAAAAAGCATACAATTTAATGTAAACTGGAACAAAACCACATATTCTACTCTTGTTTTTTCTTTCTTAGTTTTTATAAATCTTTTTGCGGCAACTAAAATTAAATATCATCCCGTTATATTATTTTGTTGTTGTTTCCAATCCCCTTGGAGCAGGAAAGCCAACACCAAGTCCATTTGACCTTTCCGCGTAATAGTGCCACACACCAGGTCTTGCTCTTCACACAACTGTCGCAGGGAAATGCCTCAGCAGTCCAGAAGATGAGCAGGAGAAGCAAGGAGAGAGCAGGGACAGGTAAAGAAAGACTTTACCCCCTGCACAAAAGTCATACTACGCAGGTGACCGCTTCTAAAGCGCGCCAAGGCCGTCTGATGAGCCCTGGAACTCCTGCACTGTATAGATAGGCCATGACTCTTAGCTGCCCCTACAGGGCGCATCGCCAGGTGGCGGATCGGGGAATGCCTCTATTGGTTTTCCAATAAAAAGGGAAATAAAATACCTTCCGCGGACCAACAAGCATGAGGTTTAGTCAGTCTTCCGCCCAAGTGGTTCCTCGCCTAAAGGGAAGCTGCATAATACCCTTCGTCATGGACCATGGATATTATTTTTAAAATTAATAAAAAATGCGCACAACTATTTGAATACAGCACTGTCACAATTAGGAGCAAATACAATTTAAGGAAAGCTATATTCGATTAAATAGAGATTATATCAGTTTCACTATTCGCGATTTACACTTCAGCTCATATAACTTCTAGCGTATTTATTCATACTCATTCAGCTTTGAATGACTGATCGATTTTTTTCGTGCTGAAGACAATCTGAGGTCAAGTTAAAAAGAAAAACCTAAGGGAAGAAATGAAAAGGAAGAGTGTCTCCTAGGGGCCTTTTTAGGAGAAATAGCCCACGTTACAAGGATTTTGCTATTTTTAGCTAAATTACCACTGCATGTGTTTCACAAGGAGCTAAATTTAGGTTTCGGTTTTTAGGTGACATCTATTCTCCCGGTTAGCCCGACATATATATATATAATATTAATAAATTCCTTTGATATAAGTGAAGCACTTCTCCATTATAAAATTTTAATTGTAAGAGTATTTAATAAATTAAATACTTTTGAATAAATGATGTTTTATGGCGTTTGATTAATCATGTGTTGATAAAAATATTATTCAACTCAACAAGTAAAAATCTAATAAAATTATAGAAAATTATATTTTGAAAAGTAATCAATAAACAGAAGGTTGCATTTTCAAATCACGTCCGGGTCACCAGTTTATTATGAACGTTTGGTTCTATAACGTTAAAGAATAGAAAATTGCTTTAAAGAATTCAAAGAATACTTTTTATTCCATTAGTCTTAGCTGCGCTAACATCAAAACGTTGCAACTAGCGTAATGCCAAAATATGGACTATTGCCAATCCGGTAAACTGAAGAAGGTTACAAAGAAATTGCTTCCAGATTTACAAGTATAAATATAAATACAGTTAGTTTACATAGAATACAAAATATAGTAAATTACAAATGCCTAAATATAAAATTATGAAATTCTCTCTCATCTTAAAAATTACTTTTTTTTTTCAAATTATAATGTTCTATAATTTTATTACATTTCTGTTTAATTATTGATTACTTTTTGAACTATAATGCTCTATAATTTTATTACATTTTTGTTTGTTGAGTTGAATAACATTTGTCTCAACACATGTATATTAATTCGTAATAACTCTCTAAAAAACAAAACATAGTTAATTAAAAATGATGTCGCGTTCCTGTATCTTTCATTGTTGAGCGCACATATATTATTCTTTTACATTTCTTGTAACATAAAAATCACTGTAACCAAGGTGAAAAATACTTCGAATGCAAATATCTACTCTTCATGCTATTTTGAACTCGTTGTGGAGTACAGGAATATTCATATTTGTTTAATTTAAATTGTAAATGAAAACGGAACATTCGTTGCAACACTAGAATTTTCGTTCTTTTTAAATGAGTTAAAAATGATGTAAATGCATTTTCAAGTACACTTAACGATGCGTAGCAGTCAGTAATGAGTTCAATTCAATTTCCTTTTGACGAAAGGGAGAGCTCACAGTTTTCACGATCCTAACATGGGATTTTAATTACGATTGCGACAGTAAAAATGTCTGTTAAGCAACACGAATTTTAGGGTTATCAATGGGACTCAAAATATTTACTACAGGAAATGCTGCTTTTTGTAATTACTTTGTTGCGTTGTTGCAGGAAATAAAATGATAGTAAATTTCATTTAATAACTGGCATCGATGAGATTTCTTTACATAATTTTAAAACAAAGCAGTAAGCACACGTACATGTTACTTTATGAAAAATTTTTAGGAAGGCAATGCAATATACGCCCTAACGCCAGGTTGTTTTTAAATCGCCATGTCAGGCTTAAATATCCACATTCATACTTAAATTTTGCCAAACAGCGTAAAAAAAGCCGAGCTTGGCGGTCTTTAAAATTTTTTTATCAATACGTCAAACCTTTAGCGTTATTTGAAATTTGGGATTTTATATTCCAAGATTTGCTTCCGAGAATTGTATTTTTTCCCTCCTTGTTTAAAAACTACGAGGACTTGGAATCGAACACTTGCCCGGCATTACTTCTGTCAAGTGATGACGTCACTGATGATCCGCAGTGCAAAGGGGCTGTTGAGAATCAAAGTCTTTACATTGGCAGTGTGAGTGTGGGGTGTTAGTTTAGGTGTCGGCCTAAGCAATTGATTGTGGTTTAAAATTACAAAGTCCGTTGCAAATGGCTTTCGTATTGTTTCGAAATGCAACGTTAATAATCAGTTGATTTATGAAATTTTTATATCTTATTGCGAGGTGTGAAAATGGACCAATTTTTGTATCAAAATAAAAATAATTTAATTTTCTGTGAATGCTTATGTGGAGTTTTTTATGAATAATAATTCTTGAGAAAATTTTCCATATGTATATTTTTTCACAATTCTCAAATGTTTAATACTTTTTAAATTTCCTTTCAAATTTTTAGCCTATAATAAATTCTAAGAATTCCTTAAACTCTTTTACAATAAAGGCAGAATCTCTCACGAAGTATCATTCACAAAAAATCATTATTTTACATGAAATTTTATTAACCTTTCACTTTAAAGCCGAAAGAGGTTAAATTTAAACTGAATTAATAATTTTAGACTGGAAAAAAAACGGAGATAGAGAAATCTTTTTTCGTGTACCTTGTTTAAATAACACTAGTTCCAAAAATAGATAAAATCGGCTTTAACCCTTACCAGCACAAATTAGTTTTGAGTTGTTCACAAAACTTCTCAACTCTGTTTTCGCTGCTCGCTCAGGACAGTGACCCATTTCGCATTCGAGGTTAGGGAAGGTGGCGGTCACGTGGCGAGGTCATGCTGTGGCGGGTGATTTCAAACTGAAAGTTTCCTGAAAGTGTTTTCAGCGTGTTTGCATTACGTTTGGTCATTCCCATAGAAGGAAAAACATTGGAATCAAAGACAGTTCACACAGTATCTGTGCCCTCCCCCCTCATTGCATTACCAAAACAACCAATTTCGGATTCAGATGTTGTACCTGAGGTACAGATCATCACATTTCAGAACTAAAACGGTCTACCATCACGTGGTCTGTCTAAATATATATACAAGCTGTTGGTGGAAGAGTTAATCTTTTTCTCTTTTCCCTAAATGTTTTCCCTTTATCTTCAACGGAAGAAAGTGCATTCTTTACATAAATATAAGTAGAAATTATGTCAACTGTTTGAATAACGAGAAAATGTCGTTTAGGAATGTTTTTAAATGTCATTTTGAATAAATTGTCAAGGAAGTGAGATGCTGTAGAAAGGCAGATGCCTCTTTCTGTCAAATCCCAACAGCACATCGTTTATTAGTGTGGATTTAAGAAACATGCGTGTTTCGAATACTAATCTGGCAGGGATTTCATGAATTTTTTCAGCAGATTTCTGTTATGCTTATTTAGTTTGGGTTTTATAATTCTATGTGAAAAAAATGTCAGGTGAAATCCTATCTATTGTTATTATAAACCTTTTTTGCGCTAGGATACTTTGTGAAATCTCAATAAATATCGTTGGTTCCAAAACATTTTACATTGACGCAGAATATTGCATTGTAGAAAAGTGCCAAAAACTTTATAGTAAAATAGTAATTATTTAATATGTTCATAATGAGGAATTTTTAGTGCAATAAGTTAATTTGATTTGGATTTTAATTAGCGTCTCACTTTGAAGCAATACAAGAACTGTTGGCGGTGAACTTTGTAATTTTGAACCATGGCAAATGTTGAGGATGATACTTGAACTGGAATCTTTCTCTCCGAACTTCCATACCACGCCAAGGGGTGGACTCGGGAAGACTTTGAGCCACGACAGATTTAATATACATGAGTCCTTGGACATGAAAGGTTTTCAGGGGTGCAAGGTTTCGAGCCTGTGATTCGACAATGCTTCCACGAGCTTGCTGTCACTATTACTCGGCTACCGTGGCCGCGTAGAAAGAAAGTTTATATTTTTGATTACTATCTTCTTATTATCAAACAATATGTTGAAATGAGCCGATTTCAATGAACAAAAACTTTATTCGTGATATTTACACAAATAAATTATGCTAATATCTTAATTCGTATAGAAAAAAAATTAAAGGAGAATTTTGGGTTAATCAGAAGGTATATCTGTTCTTTTAATACACATATCATTCTCGTTATAAAATATAACATGAATAGAATTGCTCAGGTACGCAAGAAAGACATGCACTGAATAAAGAAATGTATTTTATGGAGTATAAAACAAACATTTTCGAACTTTAATATGAATATCGGAATAAGTTCCTCATTCCACAACAGGAAAGAACGATAAAAGTATTTGTGTTACCTGTACATAATGCATTAATTTTATTACCTTGTTCAGTTAAGATGGAGTTATTTTTACGATACTCACATTTGCATTTTGAAACGGGCTGAAATTAAGAGAAGTAATAGAAAGATACTGTGGTGAGAAATGATAAATAAAACATTAACGTGTGTGCATTCTCATATTCGTATGTATTGTAATGGGAATATAAAAAAAGTATCGTGTTATCATAACGCTGCAGCTGTACAAATATATAAATTTTATCTCCCCACGTAAATTTAAACTGATTTAAATTCCAGTCAAATTTAATAGTGATATAAAATTAATATATTACTAAAAATCCCTTCCTTATAAACATTACTCATTGCGTCATTAGCTCTACACAGTGACATTTTTTAAAAAACATTCAGAAGAATTCAGTGTTACACCCAAATCTCCAATTTCTCTGACCTCATTTTTGAAATCCCGTCTCTGGCCCCCAAATCATAAATGAAAGTAAGACATTTTGGAGAAATCGGGGATTTCGTGTCTTTAGGCCATAAAGTACTCAATAAGCGCCAAAACTATTGCAGAAAACTTAAGTCGTGACCCCTGCAGCACTTTAAATCGTTACAAAATACTCTCGTTCACCACTTGAGCGGGTAAAAGTCCCATTCAAAAGATCTCTACAGAAAAGTGACGGTCTTTTTTGGGTGGGGAACATTTCTAAATCTTGCATCCTAAAGTGCATTTTCTTATGGAGAATATACACAATAGGAAAAATGTCGAATAGTCAAGGTTTCTTTAAGTTCGCCTACGCGACTCCAGTCACGTGAGTTTGGGAGCAATGTTCTGTAAAAGCCCACCTCAAGGCCAACGGCCTATATAAAAGACGGAATAACGAAATGTCGACATACAGAAGCCGATGGCTGGTCAAGGGGGGTTTCAAAACTAGGGCGGATGCCTTATTTAATGTCTCTTTTATCTTTTAATTGACGGGAACAACGAGATGGTTTCTCGTACAAAACTCACTGTCATCGAATAGCCGTAAAACATTCTGATGGTAAAAGTGGATTTTTTAGCATTGAGGGCATATATAGTCAAGGTTTTTATTGTGTTGCCTAACATTTTCACGCTAGTTGAGAGGATATTGCTTCATTAATAATAGTAGAAACAATAATCAGGAAATTGTCCCGTTACCACTAAAGACTTAAAACTAAAGAATGTTTTTTTCCAGGTATAGAAGTTTAAGTTGGCATTACTTTACAAGATGGCGACCGATTTAACAGCTGTCAAGTGATTTATTCTCAGTTTGGTTTGGCAATTCATCATGAATAGACTCACGCCTGAAAAACGCTTTCAAATTGTGCAATTTTATTTTGAAAATAATGGTTCTGTGCGGAATTTTCATAAGCGAATTTTGTTTAGCGATGAAGCGCACTTCTGGTTGAATGGCTGCGTCAACAAACAAAACTGCCGCATTTGGAGTGAAGATAATCCACAAGTGTATGTCGAAACACCGTTACATCCAGAAAAACTGACTGTTTGGTGCGCTTTATGGGCTGGTGGAATCATTGGTCCGTACTTCTTCAAAAACGATGAAGGCCAGAACGTTACAATCAATGGTGATCGGTCTAGAGCCATGATTACTAACTTTTTCATTCCTGAATTGAACAATTATGATGTCCAGGAGCTGTGGTTCCAACAAGACGGCACAACATGTCACACAGCTAGTGCCACAATCGATTTATTGAAAGACACGTTTGGTGACCGCCTAATTTCACGTTTAGGACCTGTGAATTGGCCTCCAAGATCTTGTGATTTAACACCGCTAGACTATTTTTTGTGGGGCTATGTAAAGTCATTGGTCTATGCGGATAAGCCACAAACGCTCGACCATTTGGAAGACAACATTCGCCGTGTTATTGCCGATATACGGCCACAAATGTTGGAAGAAGTCATCGAAAATTGGACGTCCAGATTTGACTACATCCGAGCCAGCCGTGGCAGTCATATGTCAGAAATCATATTTAAAATGTAATGTCACAAGATTATGTTTCGAATAAAAAAAATTCCTGTCAATCGAATAATACATCGTTGTTTTATTGCAATTTAAAGTTCTGTACCTCTAAAAAACACCCTTTATTTGTGATTGAAAGAATTGTCTTTTTTTTCTCTTTTTTGTAAATAATCGCTCGGTTTTCATACATGCGGAAGTACAATGTAACAATATATTTTGGTTAATGTACATTAATTTTGTATACATATTCAATTACGTATATATACGTAAAATGAATATTTTCATTAATTGTGTTACACCCTAGTTTTTCCTTTATATATTCGACGCAAATTCACATTAGCAGTTTCTATCTCGCTTTAAATTCTTATTTAAGTTAGATATTGTTATTTTAATTGAGTCGCCTATCCGGTATGGTGGTTAGTGACATTGACTACCGTGCCATAGGGCCTGGGTTTGAATCCTGGTGAAGGCGTCGGTGTTTTAAATGTATAGTGCCTTTGCGCCATGGGGGTACTCTACATAGTCCTCTTATGAAGTTGGTGGAATGGGAAGAGAGTGGGAAGCGTCTGACCACCTCCCGGTGTTCTCTCTCAGAATTGGGGTGGAATTGATTCCCCAATTGTTCTGTCGCCTGTATGGTGCTCAAAGCTAATTTTAAAAAGAGGTGTACATCTATCCCTTTGCCGCTATGAATTTTGTGGGTCTCAATCTGACACTGTCAGACTAGATGCATTAGCCACAGCAACATTTTGATTGAAGTATCGTTTGATAGAGTTGAGGAAAATTTATATGCTGAAGAAAGATGATAAAATATTTAATATGAGAGAATTTTGAGAATTTTCTAAATAGGAATATTTTTTAAATATCAATTTTTCTTCCCCATTTTCAAATTATGGAAATAAATAAGATGAAAAGTAATGAACATTCTTTTGATTCAAGTGATTGCTTTGTTTTGTTTTTTTGTTATGGAATCAGAATTAGTTCGAAAACATCTTGAAAAAATGTAAAAATTCACAATAAAATATTTTTCTTTTCTTTTCATCATTCGAAACGCATTCCGAACATGTGAATACCTTAGATTAAAACCGAAAGGAAGTGCAGCATTTTATTATATGAAATCATAAACATAAATTTTGAAAAGCACCTTTAACAAAAGAATTTATTTCTTTTCAAATCTGTAGCGATATACAGCAATCTCCACTAAATTCGTAATTCCATATATATAAATAGATATCATTTACCTCAAATTTCGTTGTTATTTAAGATATAGTTTGCGAAATTCAGTCACTCGTTGTTCATCTTTTACATAACATGTTAAAACTGAAATAAGGAAATGAAAAAGATGGACTTTTAAAACGGAGGACATAATTCGAGTCTATTAAATGGAAATCAAAGGCTATAGTCTACTTAGATTTGTTATAAGGGAATCACCTATTCTTCAAGAAATGTTATTGCATTAGACAAGAATTTTCCTTTAAAAAAAATCATTCGACTTATTTTTTGTTCTTCTCGTAACCCCATTTAATATTAGAATGGTGAGAACAAAGCAAAATGTGATGGACCTGTTACGGAAACTGGAGTCCAAAACGATGAATTGTTCTTTTTTTTCATGTGAGATACGGTAAAAAGGAATAGTCACGATTTAAGATTTGTTACGTAGAATTGAACAAAAGCAATTATGTGCATCATCTTTCCCGTTTTCTCTATGCTAAGCGGCACTTCAATTCTTTCTTCTGAAAAGGTAGCCTGTCAGGGAATCAATTGAATGCGAAACTACATCTCTTTCTTAAACTGGTTATTGTTAGTATTAGAAACAATTTTAACGTAAACACTATTGTATCTTTAAAGTGGAAGTAGTAGTTACTTAACACATTTTGTATTATTATTTACAAATACGATCTTCTTACTTTTGCGTCACTGATAAATATACTAACCTTTACTCATCCGCTTTGGAAAGTATTTCATGATATTGATTGATTATTTATTTTTTTAAAGTTATTGATATCTAAGTCCTAGCATTAAGCTTTCGATTGTGATTAAAACTTTTCTGAGAGCCCTCACATCTTGATTTGAAATTCTAAAATGGAAGTATATTATCTTTTTTTACCATAACCCTCCATAGGAGTCGATTTCTGCAAAATCCGTTCTTAGTTTATCCCTATTCAGCAAAAGAAACATGCCTGCCAAATTTTAAATCTGCAGGTATAATAGTTCAAAAGAGGGTTTTTTTGTGTATAACGCCTCCTCAACCCTATCTAGGGAGTCGTTTCCCTCAAAACTCATTCTTAGCAGATCTCTACGCAATGAAAGGACCATGCCCACCAAATTTCAAGACTGTAGGTCTAAGAGATTCCAGAGATCTCGTGATAAATGAGTGAGTCGCCTTTCTCCTATATATATATATATACACATATGTGTGTGTGTGTAGAACCTGTGTATTTTGTGTCAACCGTTATTAATCATGCGTTCGTGAGAATAGTTAATCTTTTCTATTAACAATTATTTTCATTAACATGTAATAGCGATTTATAAAAGGAAATTGTTCAAGCAAGTGTAGAATATGAGAGGTGAAGTTCTATTACATTCAGTGGCGTAACGGATAATATTAAGATCCCCCTACAAAGTTAGGTTTTGGGTCCAAAGCATGATCTTACAAAGGATCCCAGAAGCGTAACATTACATAGGCTTTGAGCCGCCTTGAATCCTGGTCCTCCCCCTTCCCCCGCGATTCGGGGCTTGTAGGGTGTACGTTACGCCACTGATTACACTGCTCTGATGTTAAATAAAAATAATAATTAAATATTCGATAATGGCATGACTTGATAATAACATGACTTTGTTCATTAAATATCAATTTTCAAAACTCAAGGTTTGTGGGGATAAGGTGGAATTGTGTTCATAGCAGCTGAAATGGCACTCCTTTCAGAAGCAAAGCCGTCTAATAATCCCTTCTTTTTCCTCTTCAATGATTTTTTCCCTTCCGATTTCCCTTTTTATTTATGGCGATCTTCATTTAACATAATAATCGAACAAAGCGATTTCAACTTCACTTTTGCGGCAAATATGCCGTCTCTAATCCGATTAGGCGAAAGGAGCTATTTTCAGAAACCATTGTTGCGAGATGGTCAAATGACTTATGGATGCTATCTTTGATTCAGACGGAGGTTAGGCGCACGATTTGCTTTTTTACGATTGATAATGATTTAATGATGGTATTTTATGGTTACTACTGTAATATATATGCATGGTATAAAGACTCACATGTTAATATGCAAGTCCATTTTATGATAATATCATGACCTGATCTCAAGAGCCGAATGGAGTGGCGATATTTATCCTGATTGTAGTGGCGTAATGGAGAGTATTAGGGTCCGCCTGCAAAGTCAAATTTTGGTGTCTAAGCTGGATCTTATAAAGGGTACGTACTTGGCGCCAATCAGGCTTTGGGCCCCCTAGAATCCTGTAACTCCGTGATGCAGGGGTTACGGAGGTGTACGTTACGCCACTGCCTGATTGTCATGAACCATAGTAATGGGAATCTATATTATTACCTAGTTTTTATCAAAAAGTTCTTTTAACTTTTATGTTTATCAGTTTGACTACTTCACTGATATTTGTTTTCAAATAATGATGAATTCTATCAATTTTAGAGAGCTTTTCTTTACTAACATTGATGATTATATATATAATCTGCGTAATAACTTATTAATATTACTCCTATAAGGCTGTCTTACTGAACGTTTTCGTATATTTTAGACAGTTTAAGTTTACATATTTGTTATTTAAAACACAGTGTGACGTAACGGAGAATATTAGGTTCCATCAGTGACGTAACAGAGAATATTGGGGCCCTCCTGCAAAGTCAGATTTCAGGCCCCAGTTGGTAAAGTATGTATTTAGCCTCAGTTAGTCTTTGGGCCACCTAGAACCCCGGCCCCCATGATGCGGAGTGTACGTTACGCCACTGGGGCCCATCCCCCTGAAAAGTCAGGTTTTGGGCCCCAAGCTGGAGCTTGCAAGGGATTACAAAACCATAACATAGGCTTTAGGTCCCCTAAAATCCTGCCCACCCCTTTAGCGATGCAGGGATGGATGCTACGCTACTGCTAAGACAAGAAAATATTGTTTTTAGAATTACAGACTCAAACTAAAAAAATTTTGAATTTTCTTAGAAATCTAAGGAGTTGGTGTATATTAACGTCTCGCTATAAAGCAGCACGAGAAGTACTGATAACAAACGTCGTAATTTTGAGCTTTCGTCTGGTGATGAGGACATCTAAACGGTCAAATTCCTCTCTAAAATACCATACCAACGAGAGGACGTTTGGGCCACGGCAGATTTAAAGTGCATCAGTCTTTCTACACGTCAGGTCTTTTGTGGCATTAGGGCTCGAACTCATGACACGCCAGACAGGTGACCACAAACAAAAGGCTACCACAACCACTTTAATAATTCGAAGACAGTTTCTGTAAACTAATAATGATTGCGAGGGCAGAATAAAAGAACTTAAGAGTTACCTCTGTATAAATCTCATTCAAATATTTCTCTAAATGTAGCTTTATTTCTTTTTACTAAGAAACCGAAAATTTTTGAAATAGGAAACACTAATACTTTCTTCTGCATAAGATTTAGATCTGTATCATTTACAATCATTTTTGCAAGGAAAAATTATTACAAAACATATTTGTGTGACAGTAAAGATCGATATTCTCAGAAAAGATAAATATTTCCCATTTGCTTATGCTTTCAACCCAAAGTACTATAGATAGAAATATGGATCGAGTAGTGATACACAAACGTCTGAAATAGAATTAATCATTGTATTAATAGATTTCTTCAGAGCAGAAACAAATAGTTTTGTTGTTAGAAATAGATGCTACATTGCTGAAGTGGAACGCACAAGGGAAACTCTTCAATACAAACGATAATGAATTAGGTGATTTTCAAAGCTACAGCACTTCCTTGGCGGAAAAGGCCGCAGTACCTAAATTGCTATCGCGTGCAATTGAACCTCATCCTAGCAGATGACACAGGCAAATAATAGGTGTCAGGTGAAAATAACTTATGACTCAACTTTTTCTCAGTGCAGAAAATTTATGAATAATCAAGTCTGTAACTCTGTGAATCTTTCTAAAAATAGTTTATTCGGTCATCCGTTAAAGACGATACTAGATGGCATAAACTAAAGAATGTTCAGTTAAAAATACAATTTGAATTATATTTTAAGGTATTTTAAATTATTATCCTTTGGATACAATTAAAAATAAATTTTTAAGTTTTGTTTGAAAGTCTCACATGAATTAAAACTGATTTTTGTTCAAATGTTAATGACAGAGAATAAAAATGGTAAGAATACTTTATCATTATAGATTACATATCTTACCTTGTAATAATTAAAAAAACATTGAAACATACTTAAATTTATACGCCAATAAAGATTTAATGTTTTCAAATACATCTTGAATTACTATGAGTGATTTAAAAAAAACATATTTTACTAAAAATATCGCCCTCTATGCAACCCATAGGACCCATTAAAAGACCTCTCTAGGACCCATTAAAGACGATTTTAAAACCTGTTAATGGTATAGTGCATGATGTTTGTGTCAAAGACAAAACGGAGAATATTTGGGCTCCCCTGCAAAGTCAGGTTTCGGCCACCAAATTGTATCTTACAAAGGTTTGCTAAACCGTAACATAACATAGGCTTTGGGTCCCCTAGAATCTTGGAGCCTTCCCCCCTCCCTCGCGATGCAGGCATGTACGTCACGCCACTGGTTTGTGTTGTATAAATACATAAAATTACGAGCTCAAAATATTCCACTTTGTAAGGATTCCTTTCGAAACTTTTGTTTATTTTGTTTTCTAAATATACTCAATTTAAATGAAAATTTTAAATTCTTGGCACAAACAGCAACCAAAAAAAAAAAGATTTTTACACATGTCCATATAATTATCCTATAAATTACAAACCATCTATATTTTATACCAGGGTTTCGTAAATGGGTTCAGGTGTGCCACATGAGGGTCACCGGAAGTTTTAAAAGGGTTTATATATATATACAGTATTCCAAGTGTCTATTTGAGTGTTGATTAAAGCTTTTTTCTGCTTAAAAATTTCGTTTACTGTTTGATAATTGTAATTATTAAATAATAATGTCCGTTTTTATAAGTGTAGGTAATATACAGATTGTGATCCAGGAATCTAAAGCGGAGTATCGTGGTATAAGAAATAAAACTAAATAAAAACAAAAAAAATAGACTAATTTCTTTTAAACAAAATTCTATTTATATAAATTTTTTGTGCAGTTATTAATATTATGATTATATTATATACTGTACATCAGTAGCTCACACAGGAGTTTTTCAAGGGGGAGGGGGTCCAGGGTCGAAAGTTCACCCTTCTTGTATCATGCTCCTTTTCATTTTGTCGATTTTCGGGAACAAAACACAGTAAAAAACTAATTATTGAATAAATAATTAGCATTAATTAATAAAATCAATCATTAATAACAAATACTTAATTAAATTTTACGTATTATATACTTATAATTATAATCAATCGGAAAAAAATCAAGGGTTTGGGGGAGGGGGTCCGGACCCCCAGAACCCCCCCCTTGTGTGCGCCACTGCTGTACATTATTTTAGAGAAAATGTAAATGGGTCTAAAAAGAAAATTATTCTTTTCAAAGGAATCGGTATTAAAGAGAAAGCATGGTAACTCCGGCTTAATACAAAAACGGCTAGCCATAGCATGAATTCATCACAAAACACATTTAATTAACTTATCACGTTTGAATTATAAAGACTCTCAAGTGATGTTATTAGAAAAAAATGAAATATCTAGTACATAAATAGCTAATAGAAAAGCCTATTTAAAACTAATTTATATATATATATAAGTTCCTTATCGAAATTCCATTTCTCTCTCTCTCTCATATAGCTAATTCACTTTCTAAAGACTAGATTAAGTTATCATTTTTCCATTGTGCTATTCCATTTAATCTGATGTAGAGCTGTCATCAATTTCACTAGCACCTCAGCCACTCGACTCAGAAAAAAAAACATCAACATGTGCCACTTAGAGAAGAGAAATACCTATTCTTCTCTTTCAGCCTTTTCTGGTCATTGCCCTGAGCTAAAGAAAGATGGCTAATACATAAAGAAAAAAAAAGAAAAAGAAGCGTATTTTGGATTCCGTTAGCTTTCACTAGGAATCTAGCAGGGATGATTTACCAGTGACTGTTGTCTTGGGCTTTTCCTACTTGTTAGTATTTTTTTTTTATAAAATAACCCAAATTGTCTTAAAATGTATGTATTGTAGTATAAAAGTTATTCGACACAATTTTGTTTCTGTAAAATTTCTTAGTAACATACAAATGAAACTGCTAAGAAAAATTTAGTTTAGTTTAAAACGGCTTTTTTTGTGATGAAAAAAATACATTCATAAATAAAACTATATTTAATAAATGTGTAATTTTTGTTTGTCTTCTCAAATTTCCAAAGCTATACATCGTTATAATATACAATAGAAGTATTTTTTGCGATTAATATTCATTTAATCACTGTTTGACAATTAATACAATGCTTTAATTTAAGGTTTTACTTGAAACCCTCTTCAATATTTTAGACTTGCACAGCATTTCTCGCGTTCATACACTCTTCACAGATTAATTCTGAAATATAGATCCCTTTCTGAAATATACTTTGTTTTGTCCTTACTAATACGTAAATAAGGGAAGTTTTCAGAATTATTTGTCTACTTTCATAATCGTTTGAAGCATTTGATGAAGAAATATATATATATATATATATATATATATATATATCTTATTACTATATTTATGTAGATTAAATATTACGATTAATTATATTTTGTATAAATCAGCTTACATGGTTTAAAATTTCCCTCTGCATATTGTAATTTCTTCCAAATTCAGAAGTTTAAAAAAACCCCTAATATATCTCCGAAATACTAATAAATTTATCCCTGTTTTAATTTTTATGAATAATAGCGAAGAAATAATAACATATTTCAATTGCTAAGACTTAAGCAATGGGCGGTTCGTGAGGTCTATACACTATAACTCTGTTTCCCTCCCCCGTCCAGCCAAATTGGCACTTTGAGCTAGAACAGCTCCCCTTCGAAACTGAAAGTCACTACTAATTAGCATAAAAATAGTCAGAGAAGTAGATAATAAGTTGTTATGAGGACACTATTGCCGTGCGTGAATTGTATTCCTGAATTGTAGTCCCTATTAGAAGATATTAGTATATTTCTCTTAAACGAGTTTCAAAGGTTGCATCTTATTCCGGATAAGTAGCCATTATTTCTTATTATTTAGTTGTCTTGTCTGTATATCGCGTACTTAGTTCCAGCTTTTAAATTAAAAAAAAATTAGTGAGAATATCACTCTGTAATATATCCTTGAATCTGATTTAATGGCTTCTCAATCCCTACAGTGTTGGGAGCGCCCGAGTAGCTGGTTAATGAACGTAACTTCCACCTCAGCCTACACGAGGAGGAAGTACTACGACAAGACCATTTAAATATTACCAGCCTTGAATAGAAATAAAATTATGCTTTTTCACTCAATTTTTTTCCCTTTCTTCTTTCGGTTTGACTCATCACCACAAATAAAAACGTTTTCTTGAATACTAGCACTGTTTTACATCTCTTTTTTGCATATTTCAATGAAAAAATGCCTTCATTATCCATACAATTCAGAGGTCGCAAGAGATTTCATGTCAACTACGGTGTGTCAGTGTGTCGGTTACAGTTGGCCACTCCTCATCCGCGTGAGAAAATTATGAGCGAATAAAAAGAAATTGTCGAAATTCACGTTTCGTCTCCTATGTATGAGATCAATGGTGTGTGCTAAACAGTCAAATTGACTGCTACTTGTACCGCCTTCTATTAATGTAATTGTTTTCGAAATGGGGATTGTTGAAAACTCTTGGAGCGGTGGAAAATTTTTGTAAATGATGCTATTTTTATATCTAGATCATAATATTTTGAAAGAAAATTTCTTTACTGACATCAAAGTAATTTTTTCAGATTTCTTGTTCTTTAACATTTTATTTTATGGGCGTTCTTCAAGTTCTTAACTAGCAATTGATAAGATTTCGAATGTAGAACACATTTGTATTGATTTAACATGGGTGAGAAAAGTATGATAAGCCATTTTATGTTGCATGCATATAGCATATAGTAATTCAACTTAAATCAAAAATTAATTTAAAAACTGTAGTTATGCAATAAAAATTCTGTATTATTTTTAATTGGTATTAAATTTTAATTTAATTTTATGTTCGTCATTTCATATTGCATTAATTAAGCCTAATCAGGCAGTTTTATTACCTGTAAAATGTTATTATACATAATTTATAAAAGACGTAATAACAATATTTCATCGAATTTTAATCATTTCCTAATTAAAATGATATCCGAACTAAATTCGATCATAAAAATGCTATAATTTTGTTTAAATATTTATCTCTTAAAATCAGTGAAAATAATGTTTCTGAGCAATAAATACGGCAATTTGCAATCTAATATCAAGGTACTTTACTCAAAATTATTTTTAAATAAGAAACAAACAAAGTGACATCTACACCATGATATTATATATGTAAAAAATGCTCAAGCTTTTACATCAATAAGAATAATTATTGGTGGTTTTACTGGAACTTTGTGGTAGAGCAGATATGATCAGAAAAAGCTCATAATACGCAATTTCATGTTCTATAAAAGAACTTAATTTTGTTTCTCTAATTTTTAAAAAATCCGGTTTGTAAGCAAAATTTAAAATGGAACAAAATTAATTCAAATTTATATTTATCATATTAAGTTTTTTAAAAGAAATGGAACGAATAATTTCAGAAATAAAAAATGTGCTCTCACAAATAGCGTCAATTAGTAGTAATATTAAAAAATTTTTATCTGTTTCTCTGATTCAAATATGTCTAGAATGTAACCAAGCTAAGAAGAAATAGTGAACGACAAAAATGGCATCCATTGAAATACATCTCGACTCTATTTTTTTGAATTCCTATTGTAAATTTAAGCACGATAATACAAGAATAAATAAAATATACATAATAGAATTTAAAACTTTCAAAATTATCCCAGAAACTTTGATTTCGAAGTCAAAAATGTTTCACAAGCTGAACGACCTTGAATGTTTTAATAGGCAAATCGTCGCACATTTTACTAGCTAGATTTCTTCAAGAACAATTTTCGACTTCAAAGTAATTATATACAAGATGAAACCAAGAATCAGATTCAAAATTTCAATAACAAATATAATTTAAATAAACTTGAGAGTCTTATTAGACAATAATATCGAACTCATCAAGAACAGAATCTCGTCACAGCAATGCAATCCTCTAAAAACCAAGGTTACTCCAACAGTAAAACACCCTTTTAGCACTAACCGAGGAATACCATTTTTTTTCTCTAAATAGCGTTACAAGGCTCTCTTCCGCTTCACGTAGCCATGATTTCTACTCAACCTTACTTTCATCTTCGACCTCGCCAGGTATGATGACGTCATCTACATGTCTCGGACTAATCTGTCTAAACGACCTGATGTTTGTGGTCGCAAGAATGATTAGACTACCGAGGCAGATTATTTAGTTTGCAGGCCGGAAGGCTTTTAAATGTAGGCGATTTGAACAGATACTACTTTCTCAATGAAAATGGATTATGATCTGAGTGTCAGATAGCACTGCAACATTTAATATTCTTTAAAAAAAGACTTAGTTACAACGATTTAAGTAATGGTTCTAGTAACGTTTGTTAATAACTGTTATTAAGAATGATGCGCAATATTCATTGGTTATCTTTCAATTCCATTCTGATCAATGTTTAATACATACTAATTTGTTTGTATTTCTTTTTCAGATTCTATTTTTTTGTACATATGCAAATAGAAGAGAGTAATGATAAGTCCGTAAAGAAAGTATAAAAATAAAACACATATAAAACAGTTATAGCTTTCCATATATTAATTGTTTTATTTCATTTATTATTGTGTCCAAGATTCATACGAGAAATATTCTAATAATGTACGCCCTTGTTCAAAGGATTTCTTAAGATACGATCACGATACTAAAGCTACGCTTAGCTGAGAACAAAATTTAAATAAAACTTTCATACTGGATTCTTAGTAAATTACTTTCAGCAAATAGTAAGATTCTTCTAATTTATCATGATGAAAGTACTGCTTTTTTACAAGGGTGTGTGTGTTGCGTATTGTAAAAAATATTTATTTCTATTTAAATTATTTTTCTTTATTTTGAACTAATTTTATTGAATATTTAAACTATACAGTCATTATAGATAATGTTTAGGTTTGAAATTCTCTTCCATATAATTATCGTCTGCTTTAATTCAATAATTCGTTTAACTCTAATTTCTCTGATTAATTAATTTTCTTTCGCTGATATATTATCGTCTGTTGTTAAACTTTTTTTGCTTAAATTGACATCATTCGTATTATTCTAAATATGTTTGCTCAGTCGGAGAAAAGTACAATGCGTAATACTGACGCTGGTTAAAAGCATTATTTAATTTTTGCTTATTTTCGAAATATTATCATTATTTTGCTGATCGTTTTGATTATTTGAGTGAATATAAAAATAAGATTGCTCCTGTGGAAAAAAGTGTGGCTGCTATTAATCACAATATGAGAAGTAAGTAGGTATTTGAACATTTTAATTCAATTTAAATTCTTTTGTTATAGGTAGAATCTTATTACTAAACATTTACTTCATTAATCTTGTACATAAATTATTTATTTGGAAAATAAGCGCTTACAATTTTAAAGACACCTACAGAAAATTTGATAAGAATAAAAAACAAATTGCAGCAAATTTTCTTTTGTTAATTTTAAGCACTTATAAGATTTAATGCTTCAATGAATCAAATGATAGAATTGCTTCAAGATACAATAATAAAGAACATAACTCTTTTTAATTAAATTATTAATTTACCATTAATTAAATAAAGAATTGTTTCATACTGAATTAATACTTTTAAATATTTAAAAAAGTTTTTAAGTTATTATCCCTGGAAATTTTTTATAAGAAAAAATATTTCCTATAAAAATTTCAATAACTTTTTTAAAAAAAAAACCTTCTAAAGATTCTTATGAAGGTATGGAAATTAAAATTGAAGCAATAAGTTATGAGAGATATTCAAATGCATTAAACTATTCAAGCGTTTATTTTGACTTAACTTTTCAATGTTTGTTTTTCTATGGGATTTATACATTTCATTCATAAGATTTGTTGCATTTGATAGTTCTAAAGATAATTAATAATGTTTTTCGCTTGGTAAAGTATGATCACCATAGAAACCTAACTCTCTTTTATTTTCTGATGTATGATTAATTTGCAGAAATATTAAGAAAAAATAAATTAATAAAAATAAATTTTTTTAAAAATAATTAATACTCTTTTCAAAAATTAAAGTTTTAACGATACATCTAAAAATATATGCATTACAAAAGTGTGACCTCTGATTTTATAAAAAAAACCTTTTAAAATAAATGAATATATAGTGTTTTAAATCTTTCGAAAAAGCTAAGATTCTTTTAATGAATAATTTCTTTGATCGCATTTAATAAAAACAGAAATAGAAATAAAAAAAATTACAAATAAATAAAATTAATTTATTAAATATTTATATTTCTAAACTCATACATAGGATATTACTTTTTTTCCAATACAGAACAATTCTACGGAAATGCAATATGCAACACTTTTATATATTTACAATTGATGGAAAAACTGAAACCTAAGACCAAGAGAACAACGAAAAAGGGAAACATGTCAAGGGTTCCCCATTTGCGTATCAAAAGAAGAAATAGCAAGTGAGGAAAGCGAAAAAAATAATGATGAAAAAGGTGAGCCCATGGCACGCTATCATGATTGTTCTACCATGCAGAAACAATTTCTATTCAGTTTTTTTTATTTCGCTATTTTTTTTATAAAGGAAGCTAGGAAGTTCTTTAGACATCTTGTCGCGTGCCTGCATGACAGAAATTGCGTATAAATTTTTCAAAAGAGTATGACAAAAATATATGTATGAAAATATTATCACATTGCAAAAAAAAATTTTGTCATCAAAAACTAAAGAGGAAATTATAGCTTTGCAAGATTTTTAAAATTAATGTTGCTAATGGAAAGAAAGGGAATTTTTCTGAGTTTCTCCCCTTTTTGAGGGACTTCCACCGTGTTATATAACAATAATACATTATCTTTTTACATTACAATGAATTTAATTAAATATATTGCGGCTATATGGAAACCCTACAATTTTACATTTAGATTTATCAATAATTATTCCAGTTTTTCTTTTGAACAGTATGTGAATTAAAATTTTGGATTAGAAATTACATTTATAAAAAACTAATATTTTAGTATTCTTTTAAAATAGTGGGGAAATAATTTTATGTTTAATATTTGTATCTCAAAAATAGAAATAAAAATGTGCTATTTGTAAAAAAATCAAATAAATTTATTTCAATAATCCTATTTCAAAATGTGATAAAAATTCTACAATTTAATATATGATATATAAAATGGGAAATTCTATTCGGGGTATTAAAGCAATTATGAAGATTGGCTGTTATTTTTTCCTTAAGTTTATACTTAACTCTTTTTAAAAAATTAGCTTTTTAAGAATTTTATTTATATTTCATTAGAATGTACAGTAGGGAAATGACTAAAAAGTTGCATTTTTGTGCAGAAATGGCGCATTTATTCGTGTCTAAGAATTAAATTTTAATTAATTCAATTGATTTTTTTTATATCTTTAAAAATTTTGCATTACTTTCTAAAGTAAATAGTCTTGACAAAAACTTTTACTTTGAATTAAGAATGTGTGGAATTTTATCCAATTCAGTAACATTATGATAGATATTTAAGGGTTGCACTTGTTAATTTTTAGAAATATTAAAATATAAATTGATGCTATTTTATGGATCCTTCCTTTCATTAATGATACGAAAAGTCTATTTAACCATTGCATGAATAACAACTGAAATATCGAAACAAATCGCACAGACCTTATATTTAAATAAAAACGTGCATTATATATGCATATATTGATACTTCTCATTCCATTCTAGAAAGGTTTTGATGGTTTGATTTGAATTCTTTTTTAATCCTTTATCATGTTTTGTTAAAAAATTTTATTAAATTTTTGAAACTTTTTTTAATTTTTAAGGTTTTGTATAAAAATTTTGAAACCTTTCATTAATTTTTTAAACCTTTTATTAAATTTTATTGGTTATGAAGTTTGAAATGAAATCCTTATTGTAGTATTTTTATAAAATAAAAGAAAATAAATTATGAATATATATAAATATGGCTTACCTCTTCCTCGACCAAACTGTGAGTTGAAAGTGGCTCTCACAGCCCTGTTGTATCCAAGCATTTTGCAGACGATGTAGGCTTCTCGAATGTCCCATTCATCATCGCAGATGGAGCCCCATCGGCCCCGGTAAAATACTTCCACATTGCCTTCGGTTGGGTTTCGGCCACCCACTAAACGGATCGAACCATCGGGGTACACTGGACCGTCCTGAGCCCGGACCATAACCGCGGCCAACATCAACAAGAGCGTCGGCACCATTCTGTCTCTCTTTCTTGAAATCCTGTCGAAGTAAAAAAATTTGCAATCCTGAGGAATATAGACTGCTTCAAAGCTACAAAAGCTCTATGTGGAGGCTTTTTTTACAGAAGGCTTCCAGCTGAAATTGAATCGGAACGCGTGGAGGCACCTTTTGGTGCAAGGGTTCCTCGTGCCGAAGACGAGTGAGCTTTAAAGCAGGACAAGTGCCGCGAGAGTCGATGTGAATAAAAGTGAATCCGAACCACCACTGGCCTAGAGACCGAGCGAGAAAGACAGAGTGAGAGAGAGCGAAGCAACGAGCCGTTAACGCACGTAACCTATTTCCCCAGGAATCAGCTGGACCGTCGAAAGCAAGCCGGTTGAGAAGGTTTCTTTTCTCTTTTAGAGAGAGAGCCTCGTAGCTGCCTGCTTTAAAAACTAGGGCTGAGCAGCAAATAAAATAAGAGAAAAGAAAGGGAAATAGATGCAATAACCAGGTCTTGTGGCCGCGCGATTCTCAACCAAAACAACCTTTCTGGTGAAAGTGTTTGGTAAGGAAGCGTCTCGGATCCGGCTTTAGTGTCGGAGCCGGAGCGGAGACTGTGGGGGGAAGTGTCGAGAGCCGAAGACTCTTTGTGTACGGATATTCCTCAGGTCACAAGAGACAACACAGGCATATCAAGAGCGGAGAGATACTAACGCGTCGGCACCAGGTGATGGGTCTTTTAAAAGCCCACCGCTTCCCAGATCTACCTGTCTGTCTGATCCTACCCTTCCTCAGGCCTCTCACTCTCTCTCTCATCCCACTCTCCCTTTCACCTCTTCCCCCTTTTAGACAGGATTCCCCGCCTCTTCAGTTTATCCCCCTCTTCTCTTCTCTACCTCCTCTCCGTTATAAAACATTCTTCGAGTGATCATTTTACGCACAATGTGATGTTTGATTTTTTTAAAAAAATATTAAAATTTTTTTAATGTTTATTATTATTATTTTTTTATTTCGAATCTCTATCTCAAGATCACGAGAGAGGGGGACAAGTGACGTGAAGTCCAAGCGCAATTGTGGTTGGATGGTTTCAACTTCGTCACGTGGGCACATGCACTCGCGCGCACACGCACACAGGTTTTTTCGAAGGTTACTGTCGGCAATAGTGGGTTCTCTTAGAGCGATTTGCTGCCCACACCCACATCGAAACGTGTTCGACTCGGATGAACACCTATTAATTTCTCCGATCTAAAATGTAACTTTGAAAAACAATGGATTCTTGAAATTGATGGTGTTAATCTCGATTTGGTATCAGTGTCCAATATCGAAGGAGTAACTCGCCATATGCTAATTTAAAGCTTCAGGGGTTTTACTCAGAAGCAAAGGAAAATTAAATACTTGTTCAAAAGTTGTTCAGAGTGTAACACTTTCTAGAGGTGCATGATAATATCAGCGCGATAATTCGAATTAGCATATTCCAAGAACTTTGAAAATTATGGACATAAATTTGCAATGCAGATATTTTTTTATTTAAACTATCTTCTTTTATTATTGAACTAAAAAATTAATCTGTGGACTTTACACTAATTTATTTGGAGGCTTACATTATATATATATATGAAAAAAGCTATTAACATTCAAGAAGCTTATTTTTAGTTTGTCATTATAGCATCATCATATCAAAGTTAGAGTAGCTCCATTTTTTCATTTATAGGAAATACGAATTTTAATTGTATATTCTAACTGTAGCGTTTATATTTACCTATTTTACATTCGTTCTTTATTTTTATGCTTTCAATTTTAAATAATATTTTTATTTATTTTTAAAAAAATTCCAATATAAAAAATAATGAGAGAACATAATTAAAACATTTATTGCAGCAGTCAAAAGAGCCATAGTAAGATTATTTTATAATAATTAAATACCTTCCGTCCTTTTATTTGAAAGCAAAACAAGAATTATATATGTATAAAAAATTTTGCCCTTTTTTTACTACAAATATTATTTCGTTACTTATAAGTCATTTTATTATTATAACACAGAACTATTTACTAACTATTATTTTATATTGAATTATATGCTATGCAAATTCTTAACTATGCAGTGATATTAAAAATAAATCAATGTTTATAAAAACACCACTTCGCTATAGGTATTTGTAGATCAGAATACTTTCGATTGTTAATCAAGTTCTGTCATGCAATAAATACACAAAATGACTTGTAAGTTATTGCTTTTTTTTAGTGCAGTTAACATGCAGAAAACGATTCTCATAACATGTAAATTAATATAGCTTGATCAGTTTTCTTTATATTGATAAAAATATAGAAGTTGATCGTATAGGCTCTAGTTTCGCAGAATTATAAGCTGTTGTGTAAATTTAAAGGTTAACTAAAACTAAAAGTAACTAAAATAATTTTTTCCACAACTAAATTTTAAGAGTTCGTGGAAGTATTCTTATGGTTAGACTTTCATTGCTTTTAATTAACCAAATTTAACACTCGCATTATTTGAAAATTATAATTTTCGGGGAATAATTAATTTAACAATTATTAAACAAATTTAATTTGTATTCTTTGTTGGTTCTAATAAATTTTTTCTTTGTTGTAATCACAATATTTTAAAGCACAAACATACATCATGAATTTGCATGGCTTTAAGTTAGGTAGTTGAATGGAGATTTAAGACATTTTAATTAACATAGCAGAGAGCCAGATACTTAATAATTTTCGGTACTTTTTCGTTTCGCTGGCGCTGGCAATAAAGTCGCCAAAAAGAGTACAATCGACGCTAAGCGGAATACTTTCTCGCTGGTAATCTTTTACCACCACATTTTCAAAAGTAGCGGTCTTTTCTTGTCAGTAAATTCGTTTTCATAATACATCAAAAATGGATGAAAACCCGATGAGAAATTAATATTTATTAATAATTTTTATGTGTACATTATGTTGCCAATAATGCCTATTTGGCGAGATCTGCGCCACCGAAACGGAAAGAAAAGTACCTAATTTTCTAATAATAATTTTTTTACCTTCATTTTATGTTGCAATAAGTTTTTAAAAGTCAATTTAATCAAAATATCAAAATGGTCATTTAAATCAAAATGGCACCAATAATTATCAATAATATGATATCAATACGCACAAATGAAGGAAACTAATTGGAAAGGACAATAGCACTAGGTATAAACCATTTTAACTACATAGAATTTTAAGTAAATGTCTTCAGATAAAAACGACCATTTTGGTGAACATTGATCTCTGATCAATTTTCATAATCTGAACTCAAAAAGTTCAAGAAATGCAAATTAACAGTGAAAAAAATGACAATATTTTGGTTCAAAATACTTTCAAAACTCAGAGAAATAGGGTCTTGTAACTTTTATGTTCATAAAAATGAATAAATAAATATTGAAAATCGTTATATAATCACTATAACTAAGCAGTTCTATCTGATTTTATTTCTCTGTTCTGATCACGTTAACTTCTTTCGAATAAAAAGGATTTCTTATGTGTTAATATATTAATTTATAAATTCCTAATATTCCTTCAATCGAGTATGAATTCCATTCACAAACCCGTTTTAAATGTAATTAGAAATGAAGAAAGAAAAGAAAGTTGGATTATTTTGGCTGTATTCCCTTAACAACATATTTTGTAAATTACTAGGTTCTAATTCACGGACCTGTCGTTTCATTATTATAAATTACAAAATAAAAATTCTAATTTGCTAATTTAAATACTAAATTTGATTTTTCGAAATGAAATACGAAACGGTTTTGATTTTATTATTTTTATATATTGATATGTTATATTTAACAAAACAAGCAATCGGTTCTCGTAAAAATTGGTAATTTAACATTGTATACTTAAAATTTAAAAATCAAATGGTTTTTTACTTTATAAGTAAAAATAAGACACTTCTACCGTTTAAATAATACATAAGAATATTTATAATCTGTCGTAAATACATTCTAAATAATCAATAAAGAAAAAATAAGAACTGTAAACTCTGAATCAGTGTAACGTTTGAATAATCATTGTATTTCATATTCGTTAATTTGCATAATGTTTAATATTTGACATTTACGCATGGTATTTAAGTTTAATTATACTTTTCAAAGTTGTAGGAAACGCGGCCGAGTGCTAAATAAACCCACACCAGGTCAGCAAGCTTAAAACAGTACTGCCTTAATCAACTATATATAAAAGGAAAATTTAGTGTTTTGTTTCGTTAAAATTGTTGAGCAGAAGCCTCATTCTTGCTTTAGGTGTCACAAACCGATTTTCATGGCCAACCCAAGTGCACTTCCGCGTATGCATGTAAAACACAGGAATCGAGCTCGTAATTAATTTAAAAAATTACTCTGACGACGCCTGTGGATGAGACCCGTAAGACAATTAGTCGAAAATGACTCATTTAATGTTTCAAGTTCGACAGGGCGTCTAGAGTGGAGGATCATATTATTCTTAACCTTCATACGCTCTGATTCTGTATGTGAGAATCAACATAAGGAAATGGCTATAATTACAAGCATCAAATGTAAATATTATTGCACAGTAATTTTCAGGGCGTTTAAAAAAATCAATTGAGCTCGAAAATGAGTATACAAAAAAAAAAGTTAAAAGGTTGTTTCTCATTGTGGAATAGTCTATTGAACATGTTTTGCGGTATACATCAAGTAAACGTTACGATTAACCTTCTTTTAGTTACTTCTAGTAACTGCAAGAAAACTAAAATGATAATCTGGTATAATATTTCATTATTCACAGACAGTTTCGTTATTCTTTAGCAACCAGATTCAACTTTGTAACAAAGTGTTTTGATATTAAAGCAGCTTATGTAATTGTATGCAATAAAAGTGGTACTCAGATGTGTGTTTATTGCTGTCATTAGACAAAGGTAAATGATTAAATTTTGATTTCAGCTTTATTGTAGAGAATTTTTGATATTAAATAGAATAAATGATAAAAAAGGACATTTTTTTTCCATAGGTACGTTTTTAAATTTATGAACCGTTTAATTTTTTAAAGAGGATAAATCTTTTTATTTAATAGGATTTGTTACTTCTATATAAGTCAAAAACAAGTAATATAAAAAATAAGTCAATTCCTAATTTAAATTGATGAATAGAAAGTATTTTATTAACGACTGAAAATTTGAACAAGATATATATATAGGGAGAGAGTGAACTAATAGAGTAGGAATTGAAAAAAGAGCATGATTTGTCTGCAGAGTTGTAACAATTCACCTTTTTCACTGATTTTGCTATAAAGAAAATTGTAAAACCCTTAGATGTAATTTTTTGCCTTTTATTTTTACTTATCGTCTTTGTTTCAGAGAATTAATTTAATTATTTTTGTTTGTAATTTTTATTTGTTTCATGAACATTTTTTTGACCTTTTTAAATTGTAAACAATTTCAGTTTTGAGCTTCATTCATTACAAAAATTATAATTTAATTTCTTTTTGAACATCTTTTCAAAATCATATACAACAAGTTGATAAAGTAAACAATGAGATAAAATACATTTTCAAAATTAAAGATTATACTTTTTTTTCGCATTTCATCACACCAAACTTCTAATTTTTTTAGTCGATTTCAAAAGGTGCAATATTTCATTTTAAATGTAAACTTAAAGATGATTTTTGTGGTTACCGTTTCAGATCCTCACTGGCATACGAAACATTGTGTAAATATGTAGTAATAGAATATAAAATTTTATATTAACTGCTTCTAGATTTACGTATTGAAAAATGTATGTATGACTATGCTGATAAATGGAAATTACCGAGGAATTTCCAGATTTATAAATTTAACATCTTCAAACATAGATAAATCTAAGTTATTGTAACTATTCATCCAGTGCCTTTGTTTCGTTGCTTTAAGCCTTTACTTCCATTCTGCTTTGACTATTCATAAAGCAAAATGTTTTTCATTGTTCTTTAGCGTAGGTGTTACCCAGATGTATCACATCCCCAGAAATTTAATTTACAGCAGACGTCTGTATTCTACTAAGATTCATTTATTGAATATCATTCTCTTTTACTGTCTTTTATCACAGAGGAATGGCCATTTTCCCTTTCTCCTTATAAGATGTTTATGTTAACCTCTTGACAACTGAATCACTACGGAAAGAAGAAGAGAAAAATGAATTCGTAAATCGCTTGCATTCTATGATTTTATTTTCTCTATTCATAAGATACGATTTACAGGGCAGTATTCCTTTTTAAAAAGAAACCAGTGCCCTAAGTAACAGTGGAGTGTAACGATTGTTACTGTTTTGTAAAGATAACATCGGGTTTTCCCTCTTCTATCTACGTAAAATTGCTCGATTTACGAACATCGTTACAGGTCTTTAGGAGGAAATGAAGCTTGAAGCATCACGATTCTAATAATTTACTATCAAAAGAATAAAAATATATTTAAGATGTCCGGTGCTATTAATTTATTGCAAAACATGCGTCCAAGAATTAACAGGTGTTTTATTTAAATCTTCGTTCTATGGAAATTCCAGGAATTTTTATAATGATGGTTGGTGAAGAACGTTTCATAATTTAGATAAAAAAAAGAAAAAAAAATCATGACTTTCCTTTTAGATCTGAGTAAGTTCCAAGAATGTTATTACATTGCGAAACTTCGAAAGTGAATAGTCGTTTTGCATAATATAAGTATATCATACCGCAAAAATCTTTTCTTTTCACAGTTATATAATTTCGATCTCTAATGTTGTCTTTCAGATATATAAATCTTGAATAAAAAATATATATATGATTCATTCTACACTAATTCTACTTTGCTATTGCTGAATATCTCCTTGTATTGAATAGACTTTTAAATATTTATGTTTTTTTTTTATTTTCGTTTGAAATGAATTTATCTCAATTCTAATTGCATTGTTACTATATAATGATATTTTAAGCTTTTATGCATTCCTATTGTTGAGTCTTTTATAGTTCATAGTCAATAGTTTTTAATTTAGATAGCACTTTTTAAAATTCAAATTATATCGATTTTTTATCATTCTATTTTGATTTAAGGATTAATTTTCATTTTTATTTGATAAATTTCTAATTAAAATAAATCACTTTAAATTTGAACATACGATAATTTTTTTTGAAACATTTTTTAAATATTGTTTAGATTTTAATTTTTCGTATTGATATTTTGGTACTTTTTTCGTTTTGCCGACGCAAAACTCGCCGAGAAGGCTTTGTTGGCGACAACACACAATATACACATGAAAAATGTTAATAAATGTTAGTTCTGATTGGTTTTTCATCTAATTTTGATGCCTTATGAAAAAGAAGTCACTGATAAGAAAAGACCTCAACTTGTTTTGAAAATGTGGCGACAAAAGGTTATCAGCGGAAATATTCCATTTGGGGTCGGTTGCATAGACTTTGGCGACTTTATTTCTTGCGCCGGTGAAACAGAGAAGTACCGGTATTTTTTTAAATAAAGATTGTGTATGGTTGATGGGGGGGTATTTTAAGCATTATTTTTTCAAATATATTTAAACACATGTAATAATAGAATAAATAGTATTACTTAAACACAATATTCCTACTGAAATGCATTTTTATAATAATAAGTATTCTTTTGTAAGTGCCATTATTAAAGATTGTTTAATTATTTTTAATATGTATAATTCACATGTGAGGAATTAATATCAATTCGTTTCACTTAATTAAACCATTAATGCGGCATAATTAGTTTCTTTTAAATTATATTTTACCGAAGTTACTTTAGATTACCCACGGTTTAAAAAAAAAGGCAAATTCTTCTCTTTTTCCTAATTTTTTTTATTTAAAGGATTTGGACTATAGTACACATATCAACTGACAAAAATTTCAAAACAAACAATTTTTTAAATTTCTCTTTATATAAGAAACTCTTCACGCACTGTAATACAATAGCAAAAGTTAGATTTTTAAAAGGAACTAATATGAGTTGCCTTAAATTTTATATATATATATATATATATATATATATATATATATATATATATATATATATATATTACATTAAACATTATAAAAACATTCATTAAAAATGGCTTCAAAAGTAGACATAATGATGATAACAGAAGAAATCAAATTTTTTCTTATAAAGAGCACATTACTTTCCAACGCGAGCATTTAGCCGTCAATTTTAACTAAAAAGTGTTCTAATACAATTCAACTCTGAAGTGCAAAAAAGAATAAAAAATACAAATGACAGCTTATGTGCTAAAAAATAAGGAAGGCAGCTGACAAAATAATGTATAATTAATGAAAATTAAATTCTAGTATTTATTTAAATCTTTTGTGATATTTTATTAATACCAAATAAAAACTTATATCCTTGGAAAATTTAAACATGCATTAAATATTTCTAATTTTAGCCATTACTTTTATAAAAATAAAACCGAAAGATTTTTCTACGTAGATATTATGCAAAAAAAAAGATATTTATAAAATAGACTAAATATTTCTCGAAAACACAATCGTACATTCATAATATACCTACGTAAGCAAGCAAGTAAAATATCAGATAATAAAGTACGAAGTAGAATCTTACAAATAGTAATGTTAATAAAACACTTCCTATCTTGCAAAATAAGGAATTGAATATAACCGCGTTGAATCTTTTTTTATTTAAAAACATTTCTTCCAAGAAATTGCTCAATGAAATGTTTTGTTGAAAGCTTGACACAAAATAAATTCCCATCCGTAATTCTTATTGTTTCGAGGACTGTGAAACAGATACTTCTTTTATCATTCTTCCATCTCGTTCTTACTGAAGCATTCCGAAACACCTTGACGCTTCACAAACGGCCCTTTTGAACAATGGAGTGGGAACAAACAGCAACCTCCGAAATGTTTCAGCGAGCATTTTCATAGTCACCCGAAAAAGCATCTCGCAAATCATTTTTCAAAAAGCAATAGACAAAAAATTATTTAATTCTGACAATCGTTTCCCTAAACAGACCCAAAACTGTCCAAGCGGCCTTCCGTTCATAGCACACACAACTTTTTGGGGTAGATGGACATTTTTCAGGGTTATGCATCACTTACAATAGTTGTTTCGAACAAACGCATAATTCTTTTACCTAGAAAAGCGAAATTGAAAAGTATCCGTGTCGTGTATCATGCTTGAAGCTGAGGACAGGATTAAAGTTCCTGCAGGATCATAAACCAGTGTTTTAACGAGAAAGTTTATTTCGACTACAAATGTTTTAATAGTAGTCGTCCGTTATTGCTTGCTTTATAGCTGTCACGTTTCGGCTATAATAATGATTTAGAATGACATTGTTTAAGGGTTATAACCTTTTTAAAAAAATTCTTTAATTGGCTGTGGCAACAATTCGCTCCATTGATTTTGAAAGAAAAAAAGTCAGGTTTATTAGATTTGCGAGGAGTTAGGAACGACGGCGGAAGCTTACTTAACATATAAATGGTAATGATGTCGTAATATATGGCAGAGTATTTTTTTTAAGCAGATTTAAAGGAATAAATTCAAAGAAGACAACAAAAAAATTTATGTTTTTTTTCCTTTTATGTACGATTATTGTTTACAGAATGAGTATTAACATTAGAAAAGTAAAAGCTAGAAACTTAAGACATAGCTTTTTATCGCAAGATCATTATAACGGTATAAACATTTTTTCTCATTGAGGTAGCTTACAGATAGAAGGTATTATACCTATTTTTTATATAATACATATTTTCCACGTTATTCAATTAAATAATTTTGATGATCATTATGCATAGATATTATTAATGTAAAAAGTGTCACCCACCTGGTATAGTGGTTAGTGGCGCTGACTGCTATGCCGTTGGGATTGGGTTCGAATCCCAGAGAAGGCATGGATGTTTGTAAATGTATAGTGCCTTTGCGGCATGGGGGTTCACTAAATAGCCGTCGAGTCGCAAGTCCTCTCGTGAGGTTGGTGGAAGGGGAAGGGAGGTGGGAGGCCTTTGACCACCTCCAGAGCATTATCCCTCAAAATTGGGGTGGAACCTAGCGAAAACGTACTGTCACCTGGATGGTGCTTAATGCTACGATTAACGACAGGCGTACAACAAGCCCTTTGCCACGATGAATCTCGTGGGCCTAGATTTGACAACGTCAGACAAGTGGCATTAGTAACAAAAACAACAACGCAATAACATGTAAAAAGAATGCGCTTTAATAATGAATACTTGATTTTTTTTTTTGTAAAATTTTCTTAATTTATTTTAAAGGGACTTGATACGAATTATTAAAAAAATCCTTCGATTTAAAAGTTTACAAAAATTTTTAGGTTGCCCCTTATGTATATGTATCTTGTAAAACGCACAGTTTTTAATCTCTGAATAGCACAAAAAGTTAACCCTTTAATTTTTCAAAGAAAAATAAACAAAAGAAGAAAAAAAACCCATGAAGGGATTTAAAAAATGCTACTCCTCATATAATAAATGGTGTACTTACATGAAGTTTGATTTACGATGTGTGTGAAACAACGTACTACAAAAGTTGGTATGGATTTTAGGATATGAGGATTGATATTCGTGTAAAATACTTTTTATACGAATGCTTATTCAAAATTCCTCAACAGATGTATAAATTCCAAGTTCAACTATTTATTTTTAAAAGAATTGCCTTTTTATTTATTGCCTTGATTCAAAAATGCGTATCAAGTTCTGTAACACGCATTAATGACAATAGTTAGCATTAATAACAATAGTATCAAAGCATTTGACCCAATAAAGCATTCGTAATGTGAAGAAAAACTAGTTATTTTTTCTTTCTCAGATAAATAAGTTTAAAGTTTTTATTTGCTATCTAGTTGTGAACATAAAAATTTTTACCTCTGAGTTTTTTTTAATTATAGTTTTCAACTTTTGTGAGATTATAGAAAAATATAGGATAAAATTTTTTGATTTTATTTACCAGTTTCTGTTAATTGATTCATACTGTACCCCCTTAAGTTCTCCGATTTTAAGCATGCAATTTTCGTGCAAAAAATGCTTTGTGAAAAAAGTAACTTTCTTTTGAAACTTGGAATATTGATATAAAAATGAAAAATATTTTAATTATTAAATAAAAGCATCTTGCAAATGAAATTAGTTCACTCATTAGATATCTGTAAATTAATTTAATATCCAGTTCTTATATCAAATATATATATATATATATATATATATATATATATATATCCCTTCTGGATGAATTTTGTGATTGATATATATATATATATATATATATATATATATATATATATCAATCACAAAATTCATCCAGAAGGGCAAGTACCAATTCATCCACAAAATCATCCAATCCTTCGACAAAATAATCACAGAAAAGAGATCCTGCACACAACAAATGGATACCAGCCCATGTAAATATCCTCGGTAATGAAAAGTCGATGAACTTGTCAAAGAATCCAGAGCTATCCCCCAATAATCTAACTTCACGATCCTCATCGACGCCGATGCAGTTGTCAGTCGAAGACTTATCAACAATAATTTTAAATATTCCATCCCAGCTCTAAATAGTAACCGTACAATAGCATCCATAATAACTAGACGTAGAACAAAAGCACGTAAAAGGAATGAAAATCTCAACTGACGGACAAAGAAGTTACGCGAATTATTGCCCAAACTGCCCTAAATTTAAACTGTCTCCACAGCATACCCTCAGCTTTCCATCAATTCAAGCCAGGCTTTCCAAGATCAGCCCAAAATATCCAGAAGATTCCATCTTCTGTGATAAAGCTGTTGAGAGGTTGCCGAAGCTGTTTTCGACATCTTCGAAGCGATCTAAAGCTTCTTTCTTTTTTATCAATCTGCACATCATGACACGCCAACAACAACAACAGCAATATATATATATATATATATATATATATATAAAGGGTGTTTTTTAGAGGTATAGAACTTTAAATTGCAATAAAACAACGATGTATTATTCGATTGACATGAATTTTTTTATTCGAAAGATAATCTTGTGGCATTACATTTTAAATATGATTTCTGGCATATGACTGCCACGGCTGGCTCAGATGTAGTCCAATCTGGACGTCCAATTTACGATGACTTTTTCCAACATTTGTGGCCGTATATCGGCAATAACACGGCGAATGTTGTCTTCCAAATGATCAAGCGTTTGTGGCTTATCCACATAGACCAATGACTTTACATAGCCCCACAGAAAATAGTCTAGCAATGTTAAATCACAAGATCTTGGAGGCCAATTCACAGGTCCAAAACGTGAAATTCGGTGGTCACCAAACGTGTCTTTCAATAAATCGATTGTGGGAGCTGTGTGACATGTTGCGCCGTCTTGTTGGAATCACAGCTCCTGGACATCATGATTGTTCAATTCAGGAATGAAAAAATTAGTAATCATGGCTCCATACCGATCACCATTGACTGTACCGTTGTGGCCTTCATCGTTTTTGAAGAAGGATTCCACCAGCCCATAAAGCGCACCAAACAGTCAGTTTTTCTGGGTGTAACGGTGTTTCGACATACACTTTTGGATTAGCTTCACTGGAGAGGGCGGCAGTTTTGTTTGTTGACGTAACCATTCAACCAGACGTGCGCTTCATCGCTAAACAAAATTCGCTTATGAAAATCAGGAACAACGGCAATCTCGTTTTGGGCCCATTCGACGAATCTAAAAGCGTTGTTCAGGCGTGAGTCTATTCATGATGAATTGCCAAATCAAACTGAGAATAAATCACTTGACAGCTGTTAAATCTGTCGCCATCTTGGAAAGTAATGGCAACTTAAACTTCTATACCTGAAAAAAAACACTATATATATGCGCGTGTGTGTGTATGCGTATGTGTGCTAGTCATTTAACATCGGTACCATAAATATTTAATGTAAGATTCAATGGGCTCAATTCAGAGGCATGACGTACACCTCCGCAACACCTACACCACGGATGGGGGGCAGGGCTCTAGGTGGCCAATCAGTTCAAAAACACATGTGGCACCATAGTCACAAGATAAAAACAATCACGTTTTTCCAGTTAATCATTTCATGCGCTTCGTTGTTGCCAAATTTTGATCTTTTCGAAAATTTTCTCTTAAATGCAAATTTGTCAACAACAATAATTCACCACATATGTAGACAAAATGCATTTTATTTGAAAGAAGATGCATAAAATAAGAATTTTTTAAAATTAAAATCTTTGAAGAAAGTTATCAGTTAAAAAATTTGAGCATTTTTACCCAATTATAAAACTTATAATTTTACCCAAGTTTTACAAGTAGAACAACAAATACAATTGTTTTTATGCCTATATTGAATTCAAAGGAGAAAACATGTTTTGTTTGTCTTTATCATGTGATCCGTATGACTTGAGCCCATGAGGATATCAATGAATGATACTTTACTAAAGGAAAAAAGTATCTATGAATTAAAAAGATATTTTTACTAATACTCCAAATTAATATATTTTCTACACATTTTTGAACGAAAATGTGCGTGTACACTTTTGGTAATTGATAAATTTTGTCTAACACAAAATCAAAAGGTGTCACGCTTCACATATATGAACACAAGTAGATGCAAATTAATTGAAGTAGATAACTAAATGGAAATAAATGCAAGAGGCGACAAAAAATTTGTCGTCACAGTGGACCCATTAGTTAAGGAATCTAGAACTGTGAATATATCTCATTCACACTTCACGAAACACGGGCAGCGTTAAATTCCGTAATTTCCTCGCTCTTCCTAGATTCGAAATTTTGTGTGTTATGTATTATGCATGAACTTACTTCGTATTAATCAACGTTTTTGCTTTATAATAATAAAAAATAATATGCTTGAAAATATTATTTAATGCCTCTGTCGGCAACTCCAGGCAAATTTCTTTTGCTGTGTTTATACATAATTTATATTTTAGAAGTATGCTAACTAAATATCTTTTTTGAATGTTTAATAAGAAGTGAAGACAGAAGAAATATTTGTATAGAAAACTGAATAAATTTTTAGTTAATTTTCGCAGATTTCAAATGATTCTTAGCACATTATTTTTACTAATATTAGTCCTACATCTCTCTTCAATGAGCATTAGAATCTTTGGAAAAATACTTAAATACAAGGTATTATTTGTAATATAATATTTGTTAAACATTATTTTATATATGTATGAAATTTTCAGTGGTTATATATATATAATCTATATATATAAAGAAGAAAAGCGACTCACTCACTCACTGACTATAATCACGATATCTCTGAAACTATTAAACCTACAGATTTGAAATTTGGTAGGTAGGCTCCCTTCATGGAGTAGACATCCGCTAAGAACGGATTATGCAAAGATCGAGCCCCAAGGGGCGTTACGAGGGTTTAAGGGGCGTTATAGATAATTATTTCAATTATTAAACTATTAGATGTACAGTCTTGAAACTTGGTACACAGATTCCTTTCATAAAGTAGAGACTCCCTACATAATGACTTTTACAAAAATCGACCTCCAAGGAGCGTTGAGGACACTTAAGGGGCGTTATGCATAATTATTTCCATTTTTAAACTATTAAACGCAAAATTTTGAAATTGAGTAAGCAGATTCCATTTATTGAGTAGAGATTTATTGAGTAGAGATAAGATGGGTTTTGTGAAAATCGCTTCCTAAGTGACGTTGCGGGGGCTTAAGGGGCGTTATAGATAGTTATTTCCATTTTTAAAATATTAGACGTACAGTCTTGAAATTTAATAAGTGGATTCCTTTCATGGTGTAGAGATCCGCTACAAAATAGTTTTGGGGGAAATTGATCCCCAAGGGTCACTGAGGGGGTTAAGGGGCGTAATAGATAAATATTTCCGCTTTTCAACTAATAGAACTACCTGCTTGAAAATTAGAAGGTATGTTCCGTTCATGGAATAAAGTTCCTTTTACAAATATTTTTGCGAAAACTGACCCTCAAAGGAGTGGGATTGCGAGGGATTAAGGCGTGTTATAGAAAAATGCCTGTTTTTGAATTTAACTCATTTACTTGAAATTTGTTGACACTTTTCTTTAGTTGAATAGAGTTCCACTAAGAATGGATTTTACGTAAATAAACTCCAAGGGGAAGCGGGGAGAGTTATTGAGGCGTATTGATAGACAAAATTCCCGTTTTTGAACTGCTAAGACTATAATAATAAAATATGGTTTGCATGATTCTTTTGTTGAATTGGAATCCGCTAAGAATGCTGTCAACGAGGTATTGATGATAAAAATTCCGTTTTTGCTCTGTTAGATTTAGACTTGAAATTTAGCACGCATGTTTATTTTATGGAGTAGAGAGCCACTGAAAGTTGCTTTGGTGGAAATCCACTTGATTATTAGGTTAAGTGAGCGAAAAAATCTTTCTACTTCTATTTTAGATATAAATAGAAATTAGATATTATAATTTATGTCCTTTTTATATCAAGAGGCGAGAGTTTCAACTATAAATATATTTTTCAATACAATCGAATTCTTAATGCTAGATATCAATAATTCATATATGTGTAAACAGTATACGTTTATACAACATCGTTAAATACCCAGTGAAGCGGGTGGGTAACGGCTAGTAAAATATATACTTTCTATTCATCCATTCAAGTTCAAATACATTTTTTAAACTTGTAGTGGATGACACTTGATGTTAATACAGTTTTTTCAAATATTAATTCATTCATTAAAGTAAAAAATGAATAAATTGTAACAAACAAAAATAATAGTCGAACAGTATATATAGAAAGGAAAATCGTTCGCTGCGTACTTGTAGCGCAATGGGTACCGCTTTGGACTTCTAGTCCAAAGATCATAGGTTCGAATCCCACCTGGGATGGCCTAATTTCTGAGAATGTGATTTCTTTTTTACAAGACTATTATATTAGAATAACTAAATTTGATGAATGAATAAATAGTAACAAACAAGAAAAAATAGTCCAACACCCTAAATAGAAAGGAAAATGGAAAATTGCGAGAAAAATCGCTTTCTATTTTGTCCATTAATAATGTAAATCTGTCAAATTTATATTAATGGTCTATCTAGTAAAATATAACTAAAAGAAATTTTTTCTTTGTTGACGTAAGTAAAAATTGACTTATTTTTTTTATATTACTTGTTTGGTTAAGCTTCATGGTATATATTATTGGAAAAAACTTAAGATTTCCAGCAATTTCAATTAAGATTTAAATGAAAATAAATAACAAATTCTGTTGATATTTATTATATGAAAACTATATATCTTTTATTTTTCCTCGTGTAATTTTACTTAAGTAAATAATCTTTAAGAAATTACATTCGTAAAAAGTTCCTTTCATTTTAAATTCATGAAATAAAACATTTATTGAGTTGTCTAGAAGAAAAAAATTAAACAGTAAGTTTATTAGAATAAAAATTTTAAGTCAAATTAAAATTTATTCGAATAAGAATTTTAAAAAGTTAATTGATTATTTAAAAATTTAATTAAAACTAAATTTTAAAAAATGTGTTATTAAAAATTATTAAAAACTTGATTTTGTTAGAATTTTATTTATTTTTAACGCAACAGCAGTTGGATCCGCTGTATAAGCTATGCAATCGAATGATTCAATATCATGCTTAAATTTACGTAATCTGACGTTTATCAACACACAAAAGATTAACGGAATTGTTTCTTAAGGTTAATTTTTAGTAGAAAGAGTGGAAATCAGAATTTTTATACCAATATTTTCAATTTAGCTTCACTTTTTTATGAATGAATAAATCACTATTGTAGAATCAGTGGGAATATTACATTACAATGAGATACGTTTAACGCGAAAACGGCTAAGACGAAATACCGGTTAACACGAAATAATACAACGGTGCCCCCAAATTACTATGAATTGCCGTGCATTTTTTAACGCGAAAAAATCGCTTAACACGAAAAGATTTCCCTTCTGAGAATGAACAAAATACGGAAAATACCAGCCGAAGTTTAAGAAAGTTTCTGCATTATTGGACTGTCCTACTGTATCATCAAAAGAATTCGTTGCAGTTTTATTATTATTTTTATTTCTAATGGACTGCCATTGGTGTTTTACCATTGAAAACCTAGAACATTCCACGGAAGCTGGTATCTCTTTTTAGTGCGGCACCATATAGGCGGATACCAATCGCCGCAATTTATTTTGGCTCCCAGTTCCCTCTCTAGAGGGAGGCACCTGGACTCTGAGGATGTGAACTTTTACTAGGGTTTAATTGTGCCTAGAGCACCCAAGCTGAACAGACACTCTAGGGATCTTTTACATGCCGTATAAAATGCGTTTACAACCTCAATAATGGCAAACAAAGACATTTTGCAGTTGGCTCAGTGCTTAAAAAAAGAAAGAAAAAAAGAAAAGAAAAGAAAATCAGTCAGGTAGATTCCGAAGACGAAAATGAAACGAATAATACAGCTTCCGGTTCCACGTCATCCGAAATTAGGAACATCGTGAAAATTATTACCAGTTATTTAGACGCTCATTATAATGGTAAAATGAATAACAAAATGGACTACATCGAACAATTTGTTGAGAATTGATGCTAAAAAAGACAAAGCAAAGAAAAATAGATTATTTTCGAAAAACTCAATAAAAGTTTTGTTTTTCCAAAAACTTGAAAATTTTGTATTCAAATCCATTAATTTCTTGTGAATGTTTTTGTTTCATTGATTTTGCCGAATATGTTTCTCTTTCGCAATATCCTTTAACACGAAAATATATTTCAGTCCTCGCAGTTTCGTGTTAAGCGTTTTTCACTGTATTTTAAAAACGAATTTATTTTTGGGTCACCCTTTTCTGGTCAGAATTTTTGGTTTTGATATTTAAAAAAACTTAACACGTGCTATATTAAATTTAAACTAGTTGTTAGTGACATACCAAGATTAAACGCAATTTATCCTTGGCATTTTGGAAAAATAATGTAGAATAAGTGAAATCGAGAATAAAAAAAATATTACTAACCTTGAGTGATGCGTTTTTAATATATTCTTAAACAGTAAATTAATGCATATAATGGGTCTTCTGTCGAAGAGTGGGCGGTGATATTTGTTTGAATAATTTATTTTATCATTTATTTTTCTTTAATTGATTGTTGTAGATTTTCCACTTATAAATAAGCTTTTATTTTACCTTGAAGGTCCACTTGGTATTATTAACTGAAATCTTTTTATAACATAAAAATTATCATGATTATATTGAAATCGGGGCTCTTACACACAGGTATGAAATACAATATAATATGACAGCCTACGTAACTCTTGTCGATGCATTTGAAGGTCACTTTTGTTATGTGGTTTTAGTACGAAGATTTATGCAAAATTAAGATGTCAAACGTAAGTCTACTTTAGAATAAATTATGCATGGATGAATAGTTAATATTACTCTAGATAACTAAATAAAATTTAAAATTCCCTTTAAAAATTCACTTATTTTTGATTATTGTTAATACTATTATCAATTATGACTAAATAAAATTATGAATATGATTTTTTTAAAAAAAACTATTATTATTAGTGTATATACTGGTTTAAATGATCCTAAGAATTTAATGCTAATTTTATATAAGAGCCGTTTTCTTTATAAGTGGTGTAAATCCATTTTATATTATATGGAGTTATTCATCTTTTTCAAAGTTGTTATATTTGTGATTTAATTAGCTGCGAAAATTTATATTGACAAAATGGTGAAAATTTTGAAGTATTTTGGAGGGAACTATTCATGGATAAAAAGCTCATAGTAGATTGCATTCAATATTATAATTACTTTTTTTTGTCAAAAATGGACTTACACCACTTTCAAAGAAAACGGTTCATATACTGAATAAATTTTTAAAACGAATATTTATCAAATATAAATTTTATTGAAAAAAATTATTAATGTTTTGTAAAATTTTGTTGATAATGCCTGTGTTCTACGTAGTTATTTCAAATTCTAGTAAAAATTATTCCAGCATTTGCTACGTAAACTAAAATTCAGACAAAAAAACCTGATTTAATTTAAATTTAACTAAAAAATAAGTTTTATGGGGTTATTTTTGATTTATATTTTTAACATCGGACATGAAGTTAAATCTTACTAAAGAAAAAAATAAGGAGAATAATGCGAAATATAAGAAAGAGAGAGTGAAGATAAGATTGGAACGTGTATAATTTCGACTTAAATTATTTATTTTTATAGATGTAAATTTCTAGAATATTTTACAATTAATTTAAACGGGAAAAGTAAAGAGAAATCGACTTATTAAGAGTGTTTTTTTTCAGGTATAGAAGTTTAAGTTGGCATTACTTTCCAAGATGGCGACCGATTTAACAGCTGTCAAATGATTTATTCTCAGTTTGGTTTGGCAATTCATCATGAATAGACTCACGCCTGAACAACGCTTTCAAATTGTGCAATTTTATTTCGAAAATAATGGTTCTGTGCGGAATACGTATTCCCGATTTTCATAAGCGAATTTTGTTTAGCGATGAAGCGCACTTCTGGTTGAATGGCTACGTCAACAAACAAAACTGCCGCATTTGGAGTGAAGCTAATCCACAAGTGTAAGTCGAAACACCGTTACATCCAGAAAAACTGACTGTTTGGTGCGCTTTATGGGCTGGTGGAATCATTGGTCCGTAAATGTTGGAAAAAGTCATCGAAAATTGGGCGTCCAGATTGGACTACATCCGAGCCAGCCGTGGCAGTTCTATGCCAGAAATCATATTTAAAATATAATGCCACAACATTATCTTTCGAATAAAAAAAATTCATGTCAATCGAAAAATACATCGTTGTTTTATTGCAATTTAAAGTTCTATACCTCTAAAAAAACACCCTTTAGTTATTCTAATACTTCCTACAATTCTATCATAATTTAGAAAAGTGAGTTTGAATTGAATCGTGATTTAATATAATGGAAATTAAATCTTTGTAGTAACTTTTATTTCCGAAAACATTTAATTTTTAGGATCAAAACTGTATAAAACACTTGAAATAACTTCATAAGTTTTGTATGGATGCCCACCACTAACTTCGCAAAAGAATATTTTCTAAAGAAAATAAAATGGATGGTCATAAATCAGACAAGTATAAAATATTACATATTTTCGTTTCTTTTTTACTTGAATATTTTAACATTGTGAATTTTAATTATGCTCAAACTACATTTTTAGGTTAAGATTTCGAGCTCTAATAATAGCCTAACAATAGCTCGAACGCGAACAGATTATCGAGTGGCCGAAATGTGTTGACTTTAAATGCAAAAGCAGTAGCGTTATTATATGTGAGTTTAAAACTTTATTTTGAAATTTTTAATAAATTAAGTTACTTGCACACACACACACACATGATACATTTAAGCTAGGATATATATTCATAAAATTGTGTATTGCTTCTTTTTCGTTATAGATACAAATAACCTAAATCAATAAAATATTTAATTAAAAATTGTCGCGATCAATCAATAATTAATTCAAATCATTAAAATATGAAAGATATTACATTTCTGGTGAGTCATGAAGTAAATTAAAATCAAAGGAATTATTCAGAAATTTTTGCACAAATCAAATAGCAAACTATTTTTATTTATTTTAATGCTATTAGAATATAAAAAAGCAATTCCTCATGTAATAATTAATAAGCAGTAATATTAGGTGAGAAATAGATAAAAATTATTTAGAAATAATTTTAGAGAAGAAATTTTATGTTAAATTTAAGATGCTCATAATATTTCGGTTGTATTAATTGATTGATTTTAATTTATGCCTTATTTTGAAGCAACACGATAGCTATTGGCGACAGATTAGTAATTTTGAACCACGGTCATGTGACGAAGATGATACCAGAGCTGGCACCCCTTCTCCTAACTTCACAACACGCCAAAGGGAGTGAGTGAGTGAATATTAAATTCGCATTAAGCTACACGAGAGCTTTCGGCGACGGACCTCGTAATTTTGAACCTTGGTCAAGTAACGAGGACGACACTTGAGCTGACACCTCCCTCTCCTAACTGCCACACCACCCCAATGGGAGGACGTCTGAGCTGTCGGCAGATTTAACGTGCATCGTTCCCTACACGGCGGATCTTTAGTGGTACTCTGCTCGATTTCATGACGCGCCAGCCATGCTCCGATGTCTTGACCTATTAGGCTACCGCGGCCACACTCCAAAAGGAGAGCTTATTAAAATTAATAGGCAATTTTTAATCACGCATCTTTTTTAATTATAATATACAATATTAGAATAGTTTTTATTTTAATGTGTTATTTATTTAAAAAATTTTGAAAATAAATTTATCTAAATTATAATGCATATCTAATTCATTGATGTCAATGATACTGAATGTTAAAAAGTTGAGAAGAAGCATAAAATAGACATTTCACACTAAACCAAATTCCTAGAATAGCAACACTGATTAATCAAATAATATATATGAAATCCTTCGAATTTTCTCAATAATTTCCCCAGTTTTTTTATAATTCCATAAAAGATTTTGAACGAAATATGTAAAGATTTTTTAAACGTGTAACTATTTTTTTTTATCTTTTTGCTGTTAGTAATGTGAAAGTAATTCCTGTTTCTAGAGATGTTTTTCCTTTGAAAGTCCCTTGTGGAAAACAACCGAGACAAAATAAGTTGCATGCTCAAAGCCATTAACCGTCAAAAAAAATGTGGTCAAACATGAGATACGAATTTGGAATACTCATTTCACACTTCAGAAAACCCCGCCGCTTTATTCAATTTTTTTTTCATGGTTATCAAGTCAGTCGAAATTACCGTGTATCTTCTTCAGCCCTTCTCTCCCTCCAGTTCCACACAAACGGCCTTGGAACAACCTTGGGGTTTTTCCCTCTGAGGTTGGGGACCGTTGGAACGCAGGTGAAAGTTTGGCCAGATAATCATCTAGGAGTCGCTTATAAAAAACGCTTGATGGTTCACATTAGAAAGAAGTATCAAAAAAGATCATGAATAGGAAACTTAGTTACAATGCATCCGTCCCTGATCAGAGTTGTCATAAAAAATAATTATATTTGAGTAGTTGTTCCGTGAACAAATCTGGTAACACACCAGTAGATGTCGTAAAGATAAATTTGTGGAAACATCCGTTTGATGCGGTACTGTTTGACTAAGATGTTTAGATTCTATTGTTAGGAGGTAGATAAAATTAATTTTGACTTGGGAAAAGCCTAACGGATAAACATTTAAAACTCGTTTATTTGAACAAGCTATAAAGTTTTTATGGACTTCTTTTAAATAGTATATTTAATAAGAATCATGTTCTCTTACGGGTGATTCTTTTTGTATGAAGTGTGTGGAATGCTGTCCCGTTCCAGAGATAAGGGTAATCTAAATGGCTCTTAAAATCACTGTAAATTGTCCAACGGTTAAATATATATACTTGATTATCTTTATACACATATTACTTATCTTAAGCTTCAAAAAATAGGAATTTATGCTTCTGTTGCTTGTTGCTGAGGAAAAGCTGTGTTCATTTTAACTTTTAATCAAATACGTTGTTTAAGATGTAAGTAATAAAAAATAAAATATACAGTTCTTATTTCAGACAATTTTATAAATAATTTTAAAATACTTGTAAATTATTAAAAGAGAAAACATAAACTTGATAATTTTTTTAGAGTTTTATTGTGTTTCATGTTCGAAAAGAAATGGAATTCATATTCCTAATGTGTGTTATCCTGTGATAGCAATGCATGTTTAAATTTTAAATTAAATGTGATGTATAAATGGGCTGAATTCAAGCGACGTCTTAGTGCTATGATGAGAAATACGTGTTTCTAGTCAATTAGTTCATAAATTCATGTGACGTCATAATCATATGATAAATTCAATCATGTGTTTCCAGCTAATTGGTTCATGTGCTTTGCTGTTGCCGACTTTTCTCTTTGCAGAAACTATTTTAAAATGCACATATTTGTCAACAATAACAACGTACACAAGGAAGCAAAATTTACTTAATTTAAAGATACGCAAATAATATAAGAATTCTGTTTTAAATCTAAAATCTTTTGGAAGATTTTTTTAATTATACTTCAGCATCTTTACCCAATTATTAAATTTGAAATTTTATCTAAATTTTACAAACAGAATAACAAGTATAAGTTAGTTTAATCTCAGTTTTGAATTAAGTCACGAACACGTGATTTTCTTTATCATGTGACCGTCATGAATTGAGCCAATGGTTGGATATCTAGGAGCGTATATTTATCTTTAATTTCCTATAAAATGAATAGAAAAATATAATGCGTTATTCTTAAGTATTTTACAAGACGAAAAAGTGTTTTTTCCTTATTTAAAAGAATTAAATTTATTAAAAGAACATTTTTTTAAAAAAATAGAGTTGGAAATGGAAAAAAATAATAAAATGAATTTTTTGTATTACCATTTTTTTGTTATAGTAAGAATCTAGTTTGCATTATTTGAATAAAATTTAGTAAGAATTTGACAAATCATTCATGAATGAATCGCACTTTCTCAAGAATTAAAAAAATTGCTTGAAGGAAGAAAAAATCAATGCTACACCTCTCCCATATACAAACAGTGTGTGCGACCTTTTGGGAAAGTAAATATAAATAATTAAAAAAAGTTAGTTTTATTACTTTATAATTATAAATGTTCAATTATATGTGCTGTCACCTAAAAACTATAAGAAAATTAAATTCTTATGACAAAATATTTCATTTGTATAAATTTATTAAATTTTGTAATGACTTTATCAATATCATGCAACAAAACATTAATTTTTTTACATATTTAATAAACATTTATATTTCTTCATTAACAAAAATGCAAAAATTTAAAGTTGTATAGTTTTTTTTTAATAATTTATTTTATTTTATTTGAGAGTAAACAAGGAAAATAAAAGGACGACTTCAAGGATTAATAAGTATTAATAAACTATTCGCTATTTTTTTAATTTAACATTTTCTGTAACACATTAACTAGTTTACTCTCACGTAGCACCACATTTTACCTTCAACTATTTACATTTCTTTTTTTATTTCAGGAGGAAAAAACCACACCACGAGGATCCACCCAACAATGAGTGATTCACTCTACTACTCTTCATTTTGTCTTCCCGACCCTGGGAAAAACAAAAGGAATCCAACACCGTTTTTCCACAAGGAGTGGTCACTACACTCTGGGCGTGTGCTCTGCTTTCTAATTCTTCAAAGAGAAAACTGTAATTCCACCTGAAGCACATCGGGGTAATTCCAACAAGGTCTCCAAGGACGGTCAGTGGAAGCAAACGGCAGGAATTCGATCGTCGCCAATTGTCGAGTCTGCCCCTGAGATAAGCAAGTTTATGGTCTTTTGCTTTAAAGACAGTTCTTGCTCTGAGCGAGCAGAAACATTGAAACGGCTCTTACAAAAAAGAAGTGATGGATGACAGTTGTATCCAGGTATGAAGAGTATGTGTTTAGATCGGGTTTTCCGGGATTTTACGTTCTGTTAGCGTCATGGGATTGTCATTGATGATGATTGATGAGTCGCCGGTCAAAGAATAGTAATTAAATCGCGTATTGTTTATTTTGTGAGTTAGTAAAAGAAAGAGTTGTTTAAGTACTTGTGACTAGTTTAGTTCTGGTTCCTTGCATAAATGAGAAACATTTATAACTGTGTTGCACCAATTGTATGCGAAAGGAATAATGTTTATTTATATACATTACGAAAAATAAATGTAATCAGTGGCACACTCAAAGGGAGGGGGGAGGCGGACCCGGGGACCCCTCTCTAAAGCCTTTGATTTTTTTCCCCGATTGATTATGAACCTATGTATATAGTACGTAAAATCTAATAAAGTATTTTTAATTAATAATTAATTTTATTAATTAATGCTAATTATCTATTCAATAATTAATTTTTTACCGGTTTTTTGTTCCCGAAAATCGATAAAATCAAAGGAATATGTTGGGCGGCGTATTGGAGCATGATACGAGGATGGTGGACTTTCGTTCCTAGATCTCCCCCTGAAAAATTCCTGTGTACGCCACTGAATATAATAAAATACAGTAAATAAATGAATTTTTTTTCTGAGATCGATACAATTATTTAAAGAAAAGAATCCCCAAAAGACCTTACTAAAAACTTATCTTCTCAATTTGGAATATTAACTAAGAGCGAAAAATCACTCTTTCTCTTTCAATGATGAGCTTTTTGAAATACTGTTATAGATGTGTACATTTATGAAGAACTAGCTGGTATACCCGTTCTTCGCACGGGTGAATCGAAACATTAAACAATACAAATTGAAAGACACAGAAGTTTTTAATGAGTTAGTTAGTCTAATAGCTTTTAATGAATCTAACAGCTGATATAAAGCATTTTTTTTATTTATAAAGCTCCCATATCTCTCTTAAGGGGCGATTTTTGAAAACACCTTCCTAAGCTGATCTCTGCTCAGCAAAAGTAACATATTGCTACAAATTTTATGTATTGAATGCTTAAAATATTGTAAATAATGTATATATGGATATCTAATGCGTTAATATTACTTTCTGTTTATTTTATGTTAAATTTGTAAAATTCGCAAGCAACGCAGTTCCTTACCTTAATGGCGATTTAATGGAAACATAGCGAAATGTTGGTGACCATGTTGGCAACTTGGAAATTGATTAAAGGGTGCAGAATTTATTATGCTATAGTACCACCTGGTGGGGAGCTGCAACAAAGAGAGCAGCATAAAAACCTTCTCCATAAAAAATGCATACACATGCCAATTTTCATAGTGATCGGTTGAACGGTGTTGGAGTGAAGCGAGGTCATATATACAAACATCCATTTTTATAAAGAGAGATTTAATAAATGTGCACTTTAAGGTTACATTCCGAAAATACTACACAGTAAACCTAGATCAAAAATTGAACGTATTAATGATCAAGCATTTCTGCAAACTCATTATTTTTGTCTGAAATACAATAAGATAATGAGATCAAATAGCTTGTAGAGCGTTGGACGTTAAAAATTAAAGCAATTATCGTAGATTTGGGGTTGAAATCAATGAAGTTTCTCTTTAATGAAACAGTTATTTATTACTTTAGTTTAAGTTACACGTAGACAACAAACATCTTTAAAATTAAGGACAAAGAGAACGATTTTTCCATAGATACCACATTCATTCCATACTTAGCCCGTTCTAAAGTTGGTCGCTAAGTGGTAATTTTGCTGCTTGGAACAGTCAGTATACAGTTATAAAAGGAACGGTAGCAAGTTAAATGTAACTAATTAATTGAAAGAGAACTATTTCAATCATATGGGTTAACTCATTCAGATAATTTTATAGTTGTAAGCATATTTACTATTTAAAATTATACGAAATTAAATTTTCTGTATGATACAAGTAGGGTACGATTTAATGATGTTTCAACTGTTACTGCACGAAAAGTTTTTGATTGGAACAAACAAAAATATCCATCTGACACAGTGTGAAACAAAGATAACACAGAGAGTAGTATGGCCACCTACTTTCACTGAAACGGTACGTATTGCATCGGGTTGCTCTTTTAATTCTAGTTATGACGCTAGAATGCATGGTTTTATTTTCTCCGCTCCCCAAAAGGAGAACTTCGGAGACCATTGCTAGGTGCTGTGTGTGTCATACAACATACAGATTAATAATAATTGTGTCAATAAATCTTTCATCAAAAATTAAATTTAAGTCTCATTCGAATTTAAATGTCACGTACATTATGTGAAGACTTAGAACACAATGATGGATATAACAAACGAAAAACAAGATTTATCTCATTTTAGAAAACATTAAAGACCATTTTCTGTATCAAAACAAAGATTTCGACTGAAAGGCTGCTTAAATGTGAAATAAAGATACCATTAACGTTCCTATTTCGCTTTACTTTGTAATTTCCTTAAATCTATGTCAACAGTTTGTACCCTCATATTATCTGGAGTTCTTCAATCAAAATTTAGATCTAATATTCTTCGTAATTTCTGTAGATAATTTAGAAAGTTACTTCCTACACTTTTTTGTATAAGAAAAACAACGGACAATAGTAAAACCAGAAAAGAAAAGTGTGCAATTTTGCTTAATGCTGATTTAAGTAAAAGTATAGCAGATTTGATTTTAAGTTTAAAATGAATTAAAATATTTTTTTTCTTTTTAATCATATGGAATTCTCTCAGCCTTTTCATACGAAATGCAAATGGATAAAAAAATTATAAAAGCAATTCAAGGGAACGAAGGACAATTATGTCTTGAACAAAAAAAAAGATTAATTAAATTTAATGGATCAAGATATGTTTTAAAATTAAAAGTTTAAAAAATCTGTAGTCGTATTATGAACATCCTGTTTCGCAATCTGAACATTGTGAAAGTAAAGAAGAGTTGGAATTTCCAACATTTTCGCGTGGTATTGAAAAGTTATTGATTAAAAGGTAGAATCATGTAAAGGAGTGTCGAACTTTACTATACGTTTTGCATTATATCACACACATATAAATTTGCTCCTTTTTATTTGTTGACTAATTATATTCCAATTTTCTATATTCATTACAAATGCAAAGCTTATCAAACGAAAATGGGAACGTGTACCTCGTTCTGAAAATGTTTCTGGTCTATATTTGAAAGAATTTAGTTATAATCTACGCGTTTGTACTTTTTAAAATTGCTATAGTTTCTCTTGAAATTAATTCTAGTCACTTGTCAAAAATATTTCACAAAACAAAGTCAGTAAACATCCAACGTGCAAAAAGATATAATCCTAAAAATCCACGATGATTCCTTTTTATTCATGGGATAATTTCGAGTACACCTAATTCACTCGCTTTCCTTTCATAAGCACCACGTGTAAGTGTGGAAAACCGTAAGAAAAGAAAAGTTGTGGCGTAATCCAGATACCAGAAACGGCACAACTTTTCCATTTGAATTCAATGGAAAGTTACCTCTACATCACAGGTCAAATTACTGCCAACCACGAGAAGAAATTTGCTGTAGCATTGAACTCAAGGAAACGTTATTTCACACTGTCATCTATTCGCGTGCCTCCAGTTGTGATATCTCAACGTACACACGAAATCATTGTTGAAAGGAATAGCTTAGGTCTCATCATCATCAAATGTAAGCCCTTGGTATCATCATAATATTTTTTCTCTTCCTTAGAATTCAAAAGAATATAAATCAAATCGTGATCTGAAATTTTCCTGAGATAGAATTCCACGCCGACTTCTTCTTTTATGCAAAACGAAAAAGGTTATTTGATTCATAGATCTCGTTTGTTCCCTTAAAATTGCTTTTGTGTTCGAAATTTTTTTAATGGAAGTAATGATCAATGTAATCGTGCAAGGTAACTTGTTGTTGAAGATGAAAAGTGAAGCATTTTTAAGTCAAGGTTGAATGAAAGGTTGGTCCAGAAATGAATTATAAACATGCTTATGTTTTTAAATTAAAAAAATCGTTTCTGAAGAGGCGCACTCATGGAGGGTTTCCATGGTTCCAGACTCCTTCCGTTGCCCTTGATTTTATTTTTCGATTGATTGTAATCCTATGTATGTAGTACGTAGAAATTGTTTTTAATACACGCATGTCTATAAATTAAGGATAATTCAGAATCACACAGAAATTGAACTCTAAAATAAAAATTTCACCTGTAGAATTATCACACACATCTTGAAGAAGAATATGCAAATTACAGGAAAGTACCAGATGGCGCGGATAGTACGTCACAATGACGAGAGTGTAAGAGAGGATAAGGAATGGTGGCAAAGAAGTAAAATTATTCACAAGCGCTTTAAAAGCCTTTCAGTGCAATACCCGCATAGTTATGGCACAAAGGAAGCATTTGGATGATTTTTTACGTGGTAGAACTATTGGACGACTGGAATGTGGACGTACCCAGCTGGAAGTATCCGAAGAACTTTTAGAATCGCCCAGAGTGTCATCTCCAGGCTTTGGCAACGATTCCAAGATGATGGTAATGTGAGTAGATGTTACAGCACAGGTCGCCCCCGAGTTACAACGCCGAATGAGGACCGGTATATATATATTTGGCAGTTACTGCCAAAAGAAACAGGCGGAGCACAGCATCAGACCTGTCTCGTCAGCTCTCTTCAGCTACCGGTACGACAGTTTCAAGGCAGACCGTGTACAGACGCTTAGGGCACATTGGTCTGATATGTTCGTAGGCCTATCAGATGTGTTCCACTTACCGCAACTCACTGTCGCCTGCGATTAACCTGGAGTAGATAGCATGCATTGTGGACACCACAATAGTGGTCTTGTGTGATGTTTTCCGACGAGTCCAGGTTTAGTTTGCAGTCTGATTCTCGCCGGACTTTAGTATGGAGAGCGCCAGGTACCCGTTACCACCAAGAGAACACCATTAAACGACACCGTTACGGTGGTGCAGGGTGTCTCGTTTTGGGAGGAATTATTCTTGGTTCCAGAACTGACCTGCATGTTCAGGTGTAACGATGACAGGCCACATCTATCGGGATGTCATTCTGGAACAACATGTACGTTTGTTTCGGAGTGCCATGGGTGCTGAATTTCTGTTTATGGATGACAACTCCTGTCCTCACCGTGCAAACATTGTAGACGAATGCCTTCAATCGGAGGATATCACCCGTATGGATTGGCCAGCATACTCACCGAACTTGAATCCAATAGAGCATGTGTGGAATATGCCTGGCCAACGAATTGCAGCCCGTCAACCCCCTTCCACCTGTCTACCGGAACTTCGGAGGGCATTGTGCTTGATGAATGGTGTAATATTCCCCAAGATCAGATTGAAAATTTGATACTCAGCATGCCTAGGCGTTGTAAGGCCTGTATTGCATCGTCCGGGAGACATACTCCGTATTAACCATCATACTAATAACATAATAAACTCATCATATATTCGCCGTATAAAGCGCCCTCCGTTATTTGAGAAGAAACCTGAAATGTACGTATGCAATATTCTTATGATTGGAAGGCATTTATTTGAGATATTATCACAGGCTTTTGAAAAAATAGGATATTTCTAGGAATAAAACTCTTTAAGTTCATAATGTATATAATCTCTTTTAAATAAACAGTATTTCTATCCATGTAGAAATCTAATTTATTTTGTTTAGTTCATCTCTTTTTTTATTTTTAAAGCTATCATTTTTATACATGACGTTTAACACCCCCACCCGTAATTTCCTATATTTATTTTTTGTGCTTTATTTTAAGTGCGCGTTACATGCCGAATTATACAGTACTTATTGATTACAAATGAATAAATACATACACAAAGACAAAAATGCTTAATAATGACATATTAAAAATCTGAAAGTAATACAAAGAATTGAAAATTATACTCTTCTTGGCTGCAAATACTTTTAAATATCAGCATTTTTGCCTAATAAAGTAATTTGAAGTAATCTAAAAATAATCATTACTTTTCGATAAAAGTATTGATTATAAAATAGTGATAAACCAATTAAAAACACGGCAAGTATTTATATTTTAGGTATACTAAAAATATAGTTTTAAAAATTTTAAAAAATTCTCTTAAGAAAGATTTAAAAGTTGCTAAAAATAACTAGCCTTTAAGACTGAAATTTCAGCATTAGTTTTACAGCTATAATAACTAATAACTATAGAATTAAATGTTGGAATATTACATCTCTTAAGCTATCAAAAGGATTTTTTTATCGTTACATAATATTTTTTCATTAAATTATAAAACTAAAAAATTTTATTAGTAATTTGAAGCTATTGAATACATGCATGCGTTGTAACACATTTGTTGGTATTTTAGTTTTGTAAGAAAAATCGAGTGCATTTCCATGTGCTATTAGGAAACCCAGTGGGCTTAATTGCTATTGTACTGAGATTACATCTAGAATATCTTCAGGAAAAAGTTACTTATCAAAAATGCTTGCGCAATTCCAAATTGCTGACTGTTAGGTCATGAGTTCTGAAACTCACGTAAAGTCGAAATATATTCTTAACTGAAATAATGAAACAAAGAAAATGAACAAGGTTTTTTTTTATTGAGAAATCGAATTCATTCCCTGTTTGTAAATAATCCGTGGGAACAGCTATCCACGAAACATAAATGCTTTTATTTGCTTCAAATTTGTTTTTTTATTTTTGCCTCTTTTCGTACTAATTCATGAGGTATTATTTCTTGAAGTATGTAATTATATATTTTCTTCAGTGGCGTAACGTACACCCCCGCAACCCCCCGCATCGCGGGGGGTCCAGGATTATAAAGGGGCCCAAAGCCTGACTGACACAAGTGCCTACCCTTTGTAAAATTCAACGTGGGGGCCCAAAACCTGACTTTGCAGGGGGGCCCAAATGTTCTCCGTTACGCCACTGATTTTCTTACATACCTATATTTTGGAAACAGAAAAAAATATGTAAAATGCATATTTTTTATAGCCTTATATAGTTTATTGGATATAATAAAAAAAGAGACAAAATATAGGGGAATAAAATTAGAAACTACATTTAAATTTCTAAATGCATGTGTCGTTGGTAGAGAATTGGTAGAATTCTGCAAAAATATAACAGATAAATAAAAGATTTTTGATGAAAACTGAGGTTAAAAACTACTATAAAATGCTAACATTTCAAATATTTTCTAGGAAATAAAGCGAGATAATTCACGACATACATCTAATTTTTTTGGTATATATATATAGTTTATTTTTATTTATTTATTTGTTGCTAGTAGTTATCACCATGTTTCTTGCCATATATTTCTGAAAATGATGACGTAAAACAAACTCTTTTTTCAATTGTTAATCTTTTATCGTTTCAATACTATAATTACTGAAAAATAGGGTGAAAAAAGGATGTTATGAAATTAAAAGGATATTATACCTAGGAATTAGAATGGATTTGGGGTGGATTTAATCATGATGCAATGAGTTAGCCATCAGTTGCTCTAACGTTACTTATTTATGTATCTCGTTGAAGTTAAACGCCTTAAAAGTTCACGCATTTGAGTATCATCTGATGATGCACGCATTGCGTCTACTTTTGTCTACTCGTGCTCTACCTCACAGCATATTAGTGCATATGAAACAAACAAGTTTTAATTTTTTTTCTCTAAATGATGAGTTTATTTAGTTTTAAGTGTCTTCGGTGTATTTCCTAATAGAAGTAGTAATATTAATATTGCTAATAAATGAACGTGGTAAATGCCAAAGATTCTAAACCAGTGCTTCTGAAACTTTTACTATTTGCGACCCAATATTCAATCACAATTTTCATCGCGCCCCCCTTCTGTATTGAATTCAATAACACTTTAATTTGACCTTGAAGCTAAAACACGAATTGGCTCTTAAGTGCCACCGACGTATATAAACGTCCTGCTCAACCAAAACGATAATTGCCCCGTACCTATATATATGTCTTTCCGAAGTACGATCTTTTCTGTGCACTACTATCATTAAAATTATTCCGATGGCTTTGGGATGCAATAAATGCACTCTTTGACGGGGTTTGCGAAGTATTTACTTATTTCAGAGGATTTGCTTATTTATTCCTTTTATCCCCCCAATATATCACATACGCGTGCCTACGTAAAACGGAGGTATTGGGGAAGGAGTTGCGTAACTTTTTTAACCGGCAGCTAAGGGATTAATTGTAAAATGGACAAACTATCAAGATACATATTAATTTTTGGATCTAATTTTTTGTATGACAAACCCATGGGGTCACTGGTAATTTTTAATCTATAGTTCTTAACTTAGCATTGTTAAATTAATTATAAAATACTGGTGCCGTACTGATACATTTATAAGTGTATTATTTCAGTGTAAATGTGTATTTTACTTTTTATTACATCAGAATGTATTTTGTTTATTTACTTTCCATAAATTAATAATTTTCTTAAATAATCTTTTGTTTTCGACTTTTCAATATGCTCGCGCCCCCCTTGTAGAGTTATCACGTCCCCTAGGGGGGCGCGCCCCACAGATTGAGAAACGCTGTTCTAAACACTTTTTCTTGGAACAATGAATGAGTTGATTATATCCATATATGAATTTTGTACACTTCAATATTGGCAGAAATAATATTTTTATCGTCCTTCTATTTCTAGTGCAACATACAGATATTTTGAACTAAAAATTAGAAGAAAATATATGAATGATAATAACAATAATAAACAAGTAACAATAAAAATAAAATTAACAAGTATAAACATTACTGAGATTTATATTTATAAATATTGTACGTTTTTTAAGCGTTCAATATACATTCTTTTATTATTTTAACAATAAACTGATATCTCAAAATGATGCACTATTCAGATTTGGTCAAGATAGCATACAGTAGAACCATGCCCAAAAAGTGTATTTTCAACCGTTTTTCAACAAATTTCGATGCTTTCTTTTTCTACACATTTAAAATTTCTTGTGATTATATCTGAAAACTTCACCTAATATAGGCAAAACATCTTGCAATTTTAAGCCATAGTCAGTGGATGAAATGAATATTTGAATTTTGTTCTTCTACTGCATTTTCATGCACAACAACTACTGAGATTGAAAACATACATTTTTAATGTAAGACTTATTTCACGATTCTTTTTGATGCTCTTTCAAATGGCGAAGCCCGAATAAGAAACTTAGTAAACTTAAGTTCATAATTCAAGCAGGCTGTCCTAGACAAACATTATATTTCCTGATCTTTTTTTTTTAAAAAAAAATAGGTTTTGAAGTGCATGATAAAAAAATAAAGCAAACATAACGTTATCAATATTAAACATTTAATAATTTGTCTATATTTAATTTGAAACAAACAATTACAGCTTCATCATCAGTAAAAGCTGTTTTATTATGGAAAAGCTAAACTTTTTTTTAAATATAATTGTTACTTTTGAATACATATGTCTGTTCAGCACTTTTCATATTCCGAATTGAAAATGCCACAGAATGATTGATTACATTACGTTACGCCTCCTGTCGAGAATCTGTTTCAGTGACTGTTGCTATACAGAAAGAAATTGTGCGTAGTTGAAATTTTATTGGATTAGAAATAAACGGACTCTTATTATTTTATGTTACAGTAGATGGATAAAGAAAATACGTTTCTTAAATCATCCAATTTGAAGGAGACCCAGGTCCTGCTCTTTATCCTCGCTAATGACTGAATTATATTTTTTATTGAACAATTTTCAAAATAGTTTTACTTTCTATGTGGATTTGAATTGAAGAAAGTAGAAATCCTGACATCTCTGAAGTGGATTCGTAAGTATTTCATATTTTATTTTTGTTTACCGATTTTTACAGCAGAATGAAAGAATGTTAAGATTCCTAGTCAGTCATTTGAATGTGGATGTTATTTTATATTCAAAACTAGGATAAAAACAAATATTATACGTTTTGAAATCGATTAAGTTTATATCGAACTTCACATGTATAATAAATGAAGTTATATTGTTTTGTAATGATGTTCATTCCGTTTTTGCATTGAAACAGGCAATTGAAATGTCAAAAAACAACATCGCTGATCGTTTTGTAAAAGTTTTGTTGAATTGCATAATTTAAGTGGAAAATTTCCACACACGTTCACATATGAATCACTCCGAAGTAAACACCACAAGACCTTTAAACTCGCATTTTGCCAGTTTGGCCCCATTTATAAAAGCATTGTAAATCCTTTTATTTATTAGGGCGTTTCCATTGAATGATATGGAATTGGAGTGTTTTTTTCCCAACCGTTAATTTTCTTACAAACAGCACCCTGTTCAGTGAGTACTTTCCCCATTTCCCCACGTGGGTAGAGGCTTTATCAGACATGTGTGAATTTATCAGAATTTACGAGAAAGACGATGGAGTAAAATTGGAGGAACGTGCCGGATGACACAAAAGAGCATTAAAGACTTTATTTTTAACAAAAAAGGTACATTTTAGAAACTGCTTTGAGGAATCTGAATACCTCCTATCACGAAGAAGTAAGATTAATTTCTGCACGTTAAGCAATCTATTGTGTTGCTTAACATACAGGTATCAATCAATAGAACAGTTCCTGAGACTACTGGTTACGCCCTCTGGTGCTTATTGAAGGAACCTTGATTTTTATTTTGGAATAAATAGAATCTCATTTTGTTCTTAGATTCGTAATAAGGCATTTACATTCGTAAACAATTATTTCACAATGCTATTTATTTTCTTTATACACTATTTTGAAGATATTTGTGTTGCAAGATCAATTGACTTCTACGTACGAAAGTTGTGTAAAATGGCAACTTAATATGGCTTTAAAGAAATAAATAAAGGATTTCGGAATGTTTATTTAATTGAATTTTAAAAATATGTTTATGCAAATAATGTTTTTCTGCAATAATATTTCATTTATAGTATTGTAGTAGGAGTAAATGGCCTTACCATGACCTAATAGTCAAAAGTGTTGTCAGAATTGAAACCATTAGTGGATTATCGAATGAATGAGAGTTATATTAATGCCGCTCTATAAAGCTACACGAATGCTATTGGCGTCGAGCCTCGTAATTTTGAAGTTCTGTCACGTGACGAGGACTATAACTGAGCCAGCACCCCCTCTCTTAACTACCACATCACGTTAAAGGGAGAAATTTTAGCCACGACAGATATTACGTGAATCAGTCCCCTCCCCCCGCCAGGACTCGAATTCGCAACCGGCCGAAACGAGTTTGTGATCATAATCCCTAAGCTTTCAGGCTTCCTAGTGAATTATCGAATCTGTAACTCAATAAGTAATAGTTAAAATAACAAACATTAATAAATACTAATCGCTGATTATTGATACCGAGCCTTTTTTTTCTGGATTTCTTCTTTCGCTAGGCAAATGAAAACTAGTCTTCCATGCACAAATTTAAGTAACTGAAGAGCTTATAATGAACCAAACACTTTCACTAGATAGTCTAAAAATTACTAAATGCCTCTTTGTAACTAGTTAATTAATTCACAAACTCTTCGCTTGAGAGAAACAGCTTAAGTAAATCTATGATAGAGATAAAAGACCAAAGATAATTAAAAGAGAAATAGAGAGAAAATCTGAAGTCGCACTGAAGAATTGTGACGGGCTCATCGCGTTTTCTACTAAAATCTCCTCTTGGGTTCTTAGGGGCCGAAAAAGGTAAATTCTTTCCAACCAAATCCAGAAGCGAAACGTGAGCATGCAAATTAGAAACCTTTTAAATAGCAGAAGTTTAACGTAAGCGGAGGACCTATTGGGAAGAGATTATGCTAGTCTGGTTTAAGCGCGTGAACTGAAGGCAGAGAAGAAAGCCGCTGTTGAGTGAAGCTATCCGTGACAGAACGATCAAGTCAAGGTGGATACAATTCCACGCGAGTTAATCCATAGATATTGAGGATCCGAGAGGATTGCGATTAAGCAAGAAATTAAGGTAGAATAATTCTAGTATCCATTAGTAACTGTGATATAAACAGAGATTAGAAATAGAAGGGAAAGTGAAATATATAGTGGTTAAGATCGCGCTTATTTGGTAATACGTTAATTGTGTGTTTTCTCATCTCATATCCACTAAGTTATAATATAAATATTATCATTGTTAGTGTTTAAGTTAAAATCTTAATAAAGACATTTTAAGATCATGACAGCGCCTGGTTTTTCATTCAATTCCATACCTCTAGATCACGAAGTTAACTTAGGAGTGAGGTATCAACCCCGGGGGAAGAATTAATCACATAATTAATCAAGTATAAAAATTACACCGGGTTCACAGATTCTACATACTCCAGTGCCTATTTAAACTCATTTCGGGCCCTGGGCGCTAAAAATCTACGGGCCCCCTTGGCACTGGTGGATCGAAATTTATAACTAGAAAATGTGGTTTATAAGTCCAGCCTATCCAGGCCTCTTAAGTCTCTTCCGGGCCTTTCATTAAATGAGAATGAATTTTAACATGAAATGAGAAACGTTCATAGACCCCCCTAAAAAGCACTGAGGACCCTCATGGGTTCATGGACCACAGTTTAAGAGCCGCTGCCCTAAAGTACACAAAATTCAGAAAGTAATATTAATTATGAAGTACTTTACAATCTTAAGAAAAACAATTACAAATTTAAATAGCATCTAAGATATCCGACAGCGTCTGGAATCGTAGTTTTTAATATTTACCGTCACTTAAATTAGAATACACTTATAAATTTGTTTTACGAATACTTTTACAATAAAAAAATTACGTAAATGCAGCATTTTGGCAAAAAATGAACACAGAATTAACCATCTTAAAAATTTTCTCCTTTTATGTGTGTGAAAAATGCTTCTATAATAATAATATTTAACATATATCTAGCTAAGACTTCTCCAGAGAGCCTGAACTAGGATTTTTGAAAACTTTACATTATTTTTAGAGTTACTACGAATCGAAATAATAATCGGGTTTTTTTTGTTAACGTTTTTCCACTTTGATGTATTAAAATATGTATAAATCAACTAATATATTTCAAAAATCCCAGTGCAGGCTCTGTACAGAGATTTGAGTTACATATAGACAAAGTATTATATTATTCTGGAAGAATTTTCATAAAAAGAGAATGTTTTAAATGTATGTAATTCTATATTCATTTTTTTGCCAAAATGTTGCCTTTAAATAATTGATTATTGTAATAATATTCTTGAAGCCCATTGCCTGAGTGGTTGGTGCATCGTGCTTCCACACCACAGGTTCGAGTTCAAATCCCGGGATGGGCAAGGTCAATTCCGCCTTTCTCCCCTTCAATGGGTCGATAAATGAGAGCCGAGCTTGCTGGGGAGCTTACCACTGGGGATTACGCGTCAGACTGACCATCTGACAGGAACATCTGCTCATGCACCTCAGGGCCCAAGGTCGCGTATACTGAGTTGGGCACAGTAGGCCTTGGCCCTCATGGGCTGTCGAACCACTGAGTTAAGTTTTAATAATATTCTTAAAAAATTTTCTACGTGTGTTCCAATCCAAGGGACACTAAATTTTAAAAAAATATCCGTTTGTACGCTTTTGCAAGATCACGATTCTGAAAGTAGTCGGGTACCTTAATATTAATCAATGGCAGCAAAATCCACATTAACTGTCAGATACTTTGGTGCTTTGAGGCAGTGGTTTCCAACCTCCGGGCCGCAGACCGGTTCATGGATCAAATGGTACCGAACAACACAAAGTGTGGGGGGGGGGGACATCAAATTATCTCCATTTTACTTACTGTGGTGTATTTCTCTCGGGTTTCCGAGAAAATCACTTAATACTCCATGTTAAATCACTTTATATTAATTAATTTTTTTTGGTGAAACTGTATTTTATCCTGAAGGCAAGTTTAAATACAAGTAAATTAAAATTATTAATTCAAAACAATCTAAAGTAGAAACAATCAACTTCCCACCCTCATTGGGTCGCGGTAAAATTATCAAACTTTGCCTGGTCCGCGGCGATAAAAAGTTAGAAAAGTACTGCCTTCAGATACTTTGTTAATAGTAGGAAAGGCGACGAATCAAGACAATCTCTCATGTTCATCATATTAATCTTTCCTTCCTATTTCAAAGTGCTTACTACAGAACAGGATCAATTCCGGAACAGAAAGACTTTGTATATGAAATTAGTGTATATACCAGGGATGACGAACCAGTGGCAATATTTTTGGCACGCCAGTGATCAAAATGATTTGCTTTTTATTTCAAAGTTCAGTATGAAGTATTACGAACAAACGCGAGCGATCGGCTGCGGGGAGGGCATTGGTTTGTTATTGTCTTGCCTTAGTTACGTCGTAGACTAGAATTGCTTAGAGCGTACAGTTTGTCTACGCATAGCATAGTCAATTTCATTGACATATTACTGTATTTTAAAGTATATCTGTGTTATATTTACGATTTTTAGCTGTTATTTCTCATGGCTAGTTCAGCAAAAGAACAAAAAGTGAAAGATAATTAATGTAATAAAGAATTTCAAATTTGGTGGACCAAGAAACGTGGCATTATTAGTAAAGGCGAGAAAGTAGAGTGTGTTACATGTTCTGGAATAGTGATATGCAGAACATCGTCTGTAAAACGGTATTTTGAAGCAAATAACATATTATACTGTCAAAAAAAAAAGTGAACCATAGCAAAAATAATTAATTGCTTAAAAACCGTTTGGCAGGGGACTCAAATCCAGCATGTTTTCTACAAAAAGTAACACATTACAATGCTAATATAAGTTATTTGTCATCCTTTCTGCACCAACAGAAGTCACACTAATGTTACTTTAATTTGAATTAAACGTATAACTAAAATATTTATAACTATACAGTGCAAAATGTATTTTTTCGTAGTCAATAGAGTTTTGTGTTGTTAGTATTTATAGTTTTATTACTTCCGCAATAATCACAAGTCAAAATTATTCGACGGCACGTCTCTATCTCATTAAACACTTCTTTAGAAAAAAATGGCACGTTGATCCAAAAAGGTTCGCCACCCCTGGTATATACAGTTCGATTCCATTATTAACATAACACCATTATTAACTACTGGGTACCGTAAATGCAACACCCTGAAGGAAGCATGCAAATAACATGAAATTTACAACATGCATTAGCGGAGGTGAGATATGCAAATGATTAGAACTTCAGCGCAGACACACATCACGCGTGCCTGTGGCGCCACCTCAAAGCGCTATTCAAGGCTTGGAGATTTCGACGATTTCACGTTCAGCAATTGTGCTTTTCTTGGGGTTTTTTCCAAAATACGATCCGTTATGTCTCGTAGAAAACAGCGATCAGCTTTTGATCAAGTATCCGAGTTGGACAGAGGAAGGATAGTGGCCTACCGAGATTGTGGATGATCTTTCAGGGAAATCGGTAGTCGTGTTGGACGAAACAAAACAACTGTGATGCGGATATGTGACCGTTGGATTCAGGAGGGTACGACAGACCGACGCGGTCGATCGCATCCACCTCAGTGCACCACTTCATGTGAGGACAGGCAAATTGTGCACATGGCAGTGACGGATCGCTCAATCACATCACGAATCATAGCACAGCACTTTGAGTCTGTAACGCATCATTCAGTGTCTGCGCGTACCATTCGACGCCATTTACAGCAGAGTGGTCTGTCCGAAAGACGTCCATTGTTTGATCTACCCTTGACGCAGAACCACAGACGTCTCCTCCGCCAATGGTGCGATGAAAGAAGGATGTAGGCGGCAGAATGGAATGAAGTTGTCTTTACTGACGAGTCACGCATCTGTCTGCAACACCACGATGGTTGGATTCCAGTCTGGAGACACCGTGGAGAGAGGATGCTGAACATCTGCGTTATGCACCACCACACTGGTTCTGCAATGGGTATTATGGTATGGTGCGGTATTGGATATCACTCTCGCACTCCTTTAGTACGCATTGCCGGTACTTTAAACAGCCAGCGCTACATCTCCGAGGTGTTGGAGCCAGTTGTCCTTCCTTACCTTCAGGATTTGGCCACAGCCATATTTCAACAGGATAACGCGCGACCACACGTGGCACGTATTGTCCAAAGGTTCGTCCAAAGATTGAATTGCTTCCCTGGCTAGCTCGCTCTCCGTATCTTTCGCCGATAGAAAATATGTGGTCCATGGTTGCTCAACGATTGACCCAGATTACACCCCCAGCTGCCACACCAGATCAACTTTGGCAACGCGTGGAAGCTGCTTGGTCTGCTGTACCCCAAGAACACATCTAAAGTCTCTTTGAATCAATGCCGAGGCGTGTGGCAGCGGTGATCTCCAACAATGGCGGCTACTCTGTCTACTGATTTTGGCAGAAACCACACTTCACAGAAGTCTATAAATTTAATGATTTGATACTTGGTCAAAACATGTTATCTACAAAATAAATTGTTTTGTGCTATCTCTTGTCTTTCTTGGTGTTGCATTTACGGTGGCCAGCAGTGTAGTATAGACATTTCTTGAAAATAGAAGTGGATTTGTTGGAAGAAGTAGAACTAATAAAACAAAATAACGTAACACTAAATAATTAAACAACAGAAGTAAATGTTAAAAGTCCCTTTGTGTAAGGAAATAAAGCTCTTCGCTGGTCTTCGAGTAATCGATAGTGTCCGATGTTGTGTATGTTCCCTATAACAGCAATAACATTTTTAAAAAAAATTTCTTTTGTTTAAACAATAGAATTCAGTCGTAATATTTTTTTTCCTGGATGATTTGAAAAAATTTGGATGCAAAATTTAAAACACCAGACGACAAAAAAAAAAATGTATTTTCTGAAAAATAAAACTGTAATAAAAATAAAGCCATTCTCTTTTTAAATTCTGCTTATTGCATTGTTTGCGTTACTATATTTCTTCCTTACCTTTTCAATCATCTTTTAAAATGTCCCGAAATTATCGTTTTCTTACAAAGCATTGTGTCTCCTGATCTCGACTCTAAGAGATTGTTCTTCAAATTGTTATAGATCTAATGAGTCTTTTGCATGTACCTTGAGTAGAATCTAATCAGATCTTTATTTTCTATTTTGGAGTGGATTTTATGGAATCTTTTGGAGCATCACATACTAAGCAGTCGCTATAGTTGAAATACAGGGTTTATTCATAATTCCCCCAGGGCTTTGAAATGCTTCAATAAAAAAAACTAAGACGAATACAGAAAAAAGAACATTCGAACAAATACAGAAACAATTCAGGGTTTATTTGCGTACGTTACAGGTGTTCTACGTGTGAAACTTTAGATAGCCGACATATATCAATGAGAGTTTGTCCAGTTCCTACCACACTCTACTTAACACAGTACTATCAACGTTATTGACAGCGCTTGTTATCCTTTTCGTGTTATTCGAACACTTGTTCCTTTACATAAGACATATACATGTGATGCAGCAGAACAGTATGTAAGGATAACACGTGCTGTCAATAATGTTGACAGTACCAAATACTTAGTACCAAGCTCAGAAGAGTGTAACAAGAACTGGACTATCCCAATGATGTATATACCCTGTAACCAAGGTTTCACACTTAGAGTATCAGTAAGGTATATAAATAAAACCTTAACTCTTTCTCTATTATTTCAAATATTCTTTTTTGCTGTATTCGTCTTAGTTTTTCTTTACTACAGCGCTTCGAAACCTTGGACAGAATTATGAATAACTCTGTATTTTCTATTTTGCCACTTGAACAGCATTCCTGTGATGATATAAGCATACTTAATGAAGCTTATTATTATTATTTGTTTTAAAAATCAGCTTTTCAAAAACAAAAAAAAACTGAAACAAGACCAATCAAAGCTATTAGTTTAAATATCCAAACAGGAAATTAGGTTTTGAAAAAAATGTTTTGTTCTCACAGTGTTAATATTCTTGTAATATTAATACATTAATAAAACTAGAGAAAGGTGCTAACATTAAATTGAGTAATAACATGGGCAAATTTTCGATAATATCGCTTCCTCTGCATGATCCAATGAAAAATTGAAATAAAAAGATCAAGATCTTCTGTATGTTTTCGAGCTTGTTGCTAATCGCTTGACACGATCTGCGGTTTAATCTGTAGCTATATAACAAAGAAGATTTTGGCCTTATTTGATTGGATATAAGCTAATATAAATGGATTAACATACACGTTTTTCTTCAACGACCACGTTCATCTAATGAAAGAATGGTGCACAAAGGGCATTAAACTCTCTTCCAGTAAAATCATTTAATTTAATCGGTAATTTATAATTCTAGATTGACATGCAATAACGTAAGGGACGGATTTTAAGCCTTTTAATCAGATCGAATCTTTCATCGGTAATGGGATTATAAGAGGAGTTTTTGGAACAAAAATGTTCCTTTTTTTTGTATTACTTTTTTTTATTCGAAGAAAACTAAGAAGAAAAAGTAGTTCATCGATGATGGAAATTGTATTCAAAATTATTAGTAAAATGTTGAGGTTTTCCCCGTTATATAACTTGCAAATAAATAGGTTTATCAACGCGATGTATTGGTGGTATACAAATTCTAATTTATACGAAATCGAGATTTTATAAAGTGAGTGAATATTAACGTCGCACTGTTTAGTTACACGAAGGCTTTTCGCGACGGACCACGTAATTTTGAACCATGGTTAAGTAACGAGGACGACACCTGAGCTGACATCCCCCTCTCCTAACTACCACACCAACGGGAGGTTGGTCTGAGCTCTCGACAGATTTAACATGCATCGCTGCCCTACACGGCAGGTCTTTAGTGGTACTGGGATCGAACTTGTGACAAGCCAGACAAGACCTTAACCACTAGGCTACCGCGACCATGGAGATATTACAAAAGTTTTGATATTCAGTGAATTAGGTATGTTGAAAAGAAGAATGTGATATTCATTTCTTTCAATCCCTCATAGATTTTTCGTAAGTACCGGCAATATGAAGGAGTATTTTCCAACAAATAGTGTATCCTTTGACACAATAATATCTGTAACAGGAGTGGCGAACCTTTATGCCATTTTTTCTAAAGAAATGCTTAATGAGGTATAGACGTGCCGTCAAATAAGTTTGACTTGTGGTTATTGGGAAAATAATAAAACTAATTACTAACAACTCAAAACTCTTTATTCATTTCCAAAAAGTACCTTTTGCACTGTATAGTAGTAAATGTGTTTTACTTTTACGTGTAATTCAAATTATATAAAGTAACATTATTGAGACTTCTGTCGTTGCAAATTATATGGCAAATAAATCAACTGTAAAACAGTCTCTAAGCGAATCTTTAATGTTATTCATCTCTGAAAATAATGACTCACAGGTATAGGTAAATGAAAATGTGGTTATAGTAGCACGAGTCAGCTTCTTCAAACAGTCGAATGTGTCTGGAATCGAATTCTATGTTTCCAAACACACTTTCATTACTGGCCTTTTTACTAAAGAGTGTTTTTTCCAGGTATAGAAGTTTCAGTTGGCATTACTTTCCAAGATGGCGACTGATTTAACAGCTGTCAAGTGATTTATTCTCAGTTTGGTTTGGCAATTCATCATGAATAGACTCACGCCTGAACAACGCTTTTAGATTCGTCGAATGGGCCCAAAACGAGATTGCCGTTGTTCCTGATTTTTATAAGCGAATTTTGTTTAGCGATGAAGCGCACGTCTGGTTGAATGGCTACGTCAACAACCAAAACTGCCGCATTTGGAGTGAAGCTAATCCAAAAGTGTATGTCGAAACACCGTTACACCCAGAAAAACTGACTGTTTGGTGCGCTTTATGGGCTGGTGGAATCCTTCTTCAAAAACGATGAAGGCCACAACGGTACAGTCAATGGTGATCGGTATGGAGCCATGATTACTAATTTTTTCATTCCTGAATTGAACAATCATGATGTCCAGGAGCTGTGATTCCAACAAGACGGCGCAACATGTCACACAGCTCCCACAATCGATTTATTGAAAGACACGTTTGGTGACCACCGAATTTCACGTTTTGGACCTGTGAATTGGCCTCCAAGATCTTGTGATTTAACATTGCTAGACTATTTTCTGTGGGGCTATGTAAAGTCATTGGTCTATGCGGATAAGCCACAAACGCTTGATCATTTGGAAGACAACATTCGCCGTGTTATTGCCGATATACGGCCACAAATGTTGGAAAAAGTCATCGTAAATTGGACGTCCAGATTGGACTACATCCGAGCCAGCCGTGGCAGTCATGTGCCAGAAATCATATTTAAAATGTAAAGCCACAAGATTATCTTTCGAATAAAAAAAATTCATGTCAGTAGAATTATACATCGTTGTTTTATTGCAATTTAAAGTTCTATACCTCTAAAAAAACACCCTTTATATACCACTTCCAACTTTTTCCTTGTTTCAATAAATTTTTGAATCCATATTAAACTACACTGGAAATCAATCAGTTGCATTTCAAATTCTTCATTTTTCAATGAATCGAACTGGGACAAATTAAGTTTATTAAATGAAGTCGCATCAGGGTACATAATAAACTTGAGAGTTTCCAATAATTACTTGAACTGAGAACATCTCGCTGGAAATTCCCAGATTGAAGAATCAATAACGGAAATAAATTCTTCTCTAACTTCTTCTTCCTCTGGTTTCTCATGTATATCTATATCTTTGATATTTTGTTCAAGTTTGTGAAATACTTGTAGTTTCTTTAATAATATTGTTTATGAAAACATGCTATTTAGCGTCAAAAGCGTGATTGAGATCCCTCGTGAGGGTTATTTCATAGCAAACTTTGTTATTTTGGACTAAAATACAAACCTTTTTGATCGGTGGCGTGCCATCAATGGCACGCGTGCCACTGGCCTGCCATCTCTCATCTGTAATATTTATCATTTTTTATGAAGTCTAAATTAAATAAAAAACCTTGAATGAAGAAAAAAGAAAATTTTACTTCTCTCTGAGTATAATCAGTGAAAGAGCATTATTATGTGTATATTAAGTGGTCTGCACTAAGTTAGTAAAAAATGTCTTTTTCAATCGTATGTACTGTAATGATAAAAAATTTTAGTTTTTATTCTACATTTTAAATTATATTATTCTGTTATTTTTGTACATTTTCAGTCACTGAAATTTCTGAGTTTATTGTGCTGATAAAGGAATATATTTCCAAGCTAGAATCTTTCCAAAATCACTAATCTTTTTGTGTTATTGCCCCTCGCGTACCGGTCGATGGGTTTGCTGAGGGACATATTGAATGGCATGCAGGATCTCTCCTCGCCCTCCTATGACCAATGTTCCAGAGGACAAATTGTGAAGTCGGCCCTGCAAACCTGTACAACCATAACACAGACCATTAGACAGGAAATGGGCAGCAAGCCCAGTGACCGCTCGTATGGAGCGACGACGTTTGCAGCAGTGTGGACTCTCAGCACGATGAACGTTACAACCCTTGGCAATGCAGCATAGACAGAGACGGCGACTCTGGTGAATCGAACAACAAAGCTGGATACAGGTGTCGTATAATGTTGTCTTTTCAGACGAGTCCCAGTTCTATGTGCAATATTATGATGGCCGTATACGTGCCTGTGAGCTTCTGAACCGTATTCGAGTCTTTGTAATACGCTAATCACCTGCTTGCATTACATGTCAACACAAGGGGCCCTGCATCTGGTGCGATGGTTTGGGGAACCATTGCGTACACGACACGAAGATTTCTAGTTCGGAACGACGGTAATCTGAACGCAGATTGTTACATTTTTGACATCTTACGTCCAGTGGCTGTGCCCTATCTTTGAGGTCGGCAAATGCTATCTTCCAACGAGATAATGCAAGAGCACACGTTGCATGCCGTGTTCTGACCTTTTTCGACTCATAAGGTATTCAATTCTTGCTGTGGCCTGCATGATCTCTAGATCTGTCACCCACTGAAAACATTCGTTCATGAGTTGCTGAGAGACTGAACCGCTACCACTATCCATTGAATACGACCGATGAAGTGTGATATAGACTTGAAACGGTGTGGAATGAGTTGTCCATTTCTGTCTTCCAAGCGCAGTTCAACGCCATGCCTAATCGGTTAAGGGCCGTTTTAGTTGCTAGGGGTAGCAGCGGTTTCTACTAATTTTGCATCCCTCTAAGCCCCCAAACTGCTTTCCTTCATAGTTTTGCAATTAATGGCCAGCAGTGTATTTGGGGAATAGTTCTATTTTTTCATGTTCTTGGTCAAATCTGCTAAGATAATCAGCGCTGTATGCATGTACGAGTAAGTTCCAAAAATAAATAAATAAATAAAAAATTTAGGATTTATTTTTATTTTGGCATTGCAACTTTCAAACAGAAAAGGAATTTGATAATTAGTTCAGAAAAATTAGTTCATTATTCATGACAGAAGAAATAAATTTAAATCGTCTGCATAACAGTAGATTTTCTAGTTGGTAAAATATTTATTTTATCCAGACAATTAATAGATGAAATCAAAAAGTTATTGAATCAGTGCTCTGAACAGTTAACTACCTGACCATGTTTGTTCATGTTATTAACATTATTCAAGACTTTTCATGGATAGTTAAATAATTTTTAAGGGGTATCGGAACGCCCTATACTGATAATGTTAAAAAGCCCTTTTTGAATGTTCCTTTTCTAATAATCTGTTATAAATACAACACCCAAATTTTTTTTACAAGTTAAGCATAGATTTAGTATTATACTAAAATGAGCTTTTTTTAAAAATTTTTATTAGTTTTTTTTTTAAAAAAATTTATTTGATTTATTTCGAGAAAACAAAATTTTTTGACAAAAAAAATGTATAAAAAAATATATACAAAATTTTGCTAAAAGCTCATTCCAGTAAATACCAGAACATACAAAGAATGTGTCATATAAATTATGTTTACATAAGATATATACTTTCTGAGAAAAGGTACATCGAACCTTCAAAAATGACATTTTGAGAAAAACACGTTTTTATAAAAAAAACTCACCTTATCAAAACATTCCAGCTCCATATTCCAAGTTTTCAGCATTTTTTGAAAATTCACCCTCTTGTATAATTCTTTAAGTCTTTTACCTTTCTGACCTCCTTAGTTTTTTGCAAATTGGCATATCTTGCCCTTGTAATCCTCTCTTTGTCGAGGCGTTCCATGCAACATGTCGCATAATATCCAGGCTTTATGTTTAATTTTTTCAAAATATCCAACTTAGTTGTATTCCCTTTATTAAAGGATGCAATAGCATCATACGTACCAAAGGAAAGTGTTTCTAAGTGCACGAATGTCTTTTTAGGGACACGAGACCAAATAACATTATTAATGCTTTCATTTGATTCTGCGTGTTTCCATGTAAGCATTTTTCAATAGCTCTGGATCAGAAAGATCCCTAAAAAATAGGCCTAATGGCTTCCACAACAGCAACTGGAAGTTTATGTTTGAGGTGGTAAACTTTATTTTCTAATTGTGCCTTCTTATAACGGATGAAAATCCATGTTGTGGATTTTCATCCGTTGATTTTTTGTGAAGAAATATTGCCCATATACCTTGTCGCATATCCTTCACACTTGATAAATTTCTTCGAATGGCAAGACCATAATATGTTTGTAATTGGTCAATAGATGCTTCCGTTAATCTATTTTTTCCACATAATGCCTTGCCATCTGACAATTTTTGGCCTCTCATCTTTGCTTTGAAACGTCGGAGACGAGATCCCATCCGTTTCATAACATGGCCTATACACTCAAGTTTTGTGATCGTACAATTATCACCGTATACTTCATTCTTCACAATGTTATCGAAAGCTTTGGAGTCACCATCTCCTAAATATTTCGTGTAACGCACATCATAGCGTTGAACAGAGCGCTGAAATATCGATAGAGCTCCATCGACTTCCATTCGTCCACTATACCCGTTGAAGTTCTTCTTGCAGACCGGTCCATGTTTCTTTTTATCTTTGGAAACACAATGTTTAGATAATATCTCAGTGTCAATTACCTTTCCTGTGTCCACACTCGTAACTGTCACAACACCATTCATGGAGGAATATCCTCTCTTTTGCCATGTTCCATCAACCGCCACAGGAATGTCTCTAATATTTTGGTTTTCTTGTACAGCTTCTTTTACGGCATCTTTCATCGTTGCATCACACACATCCTTAGTTGCACCTAACAGCTTTTTATTGTACTTTGAGAACTTTGTCGGTGGGGGTGGTAAGTTCATGATTCCGCAAAACATTCGTACAGCTTCTGCACCTTTCCCTATGCATCTCATTGCATAAACAAGCCTGGTGTTTACTTCGTAGGTGCTGGGTTTCCCAATTTCAGCTTTGCACTTCTTGGAGGAACAAAAGTTGTAGCTATAACTGCAAATATCACAGATTATATCAAGTTCAACAGCTCCACCAGAACAATTTTCTTCACAGGAAAGGTTAAGCCCTGTTGCTCCACACTGTAAACATTTGACAGCTTCAGAAAACACACCAGCTAAAACAGTGTTTCTCAAAGTGTGGGGCGCGCCCCCCTGGGGGGGCGCGATGACCCTACAAGGGGGGCGCGAGCGTATCGAAAATTTAAAGATTTTTTTAAAAAAAAATAACCGGAAAGAGAAGTAAAACAAAATGCTTTCTTTCATAATAAAAAAAAAAAATACACACAACACACTGACATAATTTATATTTATTATCTAGCTTTTATCCGTCATCAAATAGCTATCTTTGATCCCAAAACCAAATTAAAGAAAAAAAAAAAACATTTTGTTTTATTTGCTGTTTTTCCTCAATGAGTGATTTTTTTTTATTACGTTTTAACATAAAATATTACTCGTTAAAAGAAAAACGAAACCCAGACCCTGAGAAAAATTCTAAGAAGATAAACAATTCACCGCTGTAATTATTATTGAAATACTGTACATTAGTTGTAGAAAAAGAAAAGGAATTCATGATTCACTTTTCAGCCAGGCTGCATAGTACGTTTGCTAATCATTTGATTGACCTTCAATCTTATGGTATGGTTATTATCAATATTAGTTCCCTCCCATCTTTCATGCGTTTGCTTTTCGCTTAGGGAAATTGTAAATAATTGAGTTTTGCGATATTTGGAAAAGAATTGATTGGTTTAACATTTCTGTAGGATAATTGAAAAGTGTCTGATTTGCGTCCTTTATTATGGTCTTGTACTTTTGAATCATTTTAGTTCAGTTTTATTGGATTTTTTTCTCAAATCATCAAAGAATTGAATAGTCCTTGAAAGAAGGTAAGTATACTTTCTATAAATTAAAATATTCACTAGAATTCCGATTTGTATCGTGTACAGTAAAAATAATTCTAAACAAATGATTGGGATGACTGAGTCCCCCGCACTACCATTAATGTTAGTATCGAGTACGCGCCTGCTCCCGGGTTAAACTTTTTTGAAGTCTTCTCGCTTTAAATGTTAAAAAGTAACACAATTATTCTTCATCGGAATTTTATATTCTTTTTCATAATTTAACATTAATTCTAAATGCTAATTGTGTGAAGTTTAAAATTACAGTTCTTTTAAACAGTTATTTACAATTATAGCATTTATCTAAAAAAATCATTTTACATTTTTGTATACAATGTCGTGCACACAGTTTTACTCTCCTTACAGTTCAGCTATTATATCAAGAATAATGTTTTATTTTTTTAAAAAAATGATCTCGTGCGAAGAGTCGGTGTTTCAGCCAGTATACGTTTGATGTATCAGTACTGAAGAAGGTATTTTATAAATAATTTCTTATTACTGAATTTGGCCGCGGTAGCCGAGTGGTATAGGTATCGGATCGTGGCTTGCCTTGTCACGAGTTCGAGCCCAGTACCACTAAAGACCCGCCACGTAGGGCAGCGCTGCATGTTAAATCTGTTGAGAGTTCAGACTTTTTCCCGTTGGTGTGGTGTGGTAGTTAGGAGAGAAGAGTGCCAGCTCAGGTGTCATCCACGTCACTTGACCATGGTTCAAAATTACGTGGTCCGTCGTCAAAAGCCCTCGTGCAGCTGAACAGTGCGACGTTAATATTCAATCAATCAATCTTATTACTAAATTAAAAACAAGTTTAATAATTATTAGGGACTTCCACGGGCTTTTCTTGTAGAGGAAAGTTTTTCAAAGGAAGGTTTTAATATCAGAAATTGACACTTAAAGAGTTATTTTTCTATATTTAGCTGAGATCTATATTTTGTCTTCAAGGCATCCACTGCAGAAAATCCGGTTTGCAAAAGGTAGGATGTTGAAAATGGTAATAGTATACGAAGTGCTTTTTGTTTTCAGTACAGATAATTCCTCATCCACCTCTACCCCAAATTCAAAGAGCGATTTATTACAAAATTGCATTTTAATTTTTCACTGCATGTGAAATCTATGAAGATTTCTTCTTCGGAAGTTGAGAGCCCTTCTGGAGTATCTTGAAATAGATCCCTAATCCAATCGTAACTTGCTACCAAGCTGTCCTCATCCAGAAAATACTTTTTAAAATTCCTTGCCAACGTATCTAAATGATTTTACATGTTTTAAAAACAACTTTCACATGTTGTTCTACAGATTTGTAAGTTTTAACACATATCGAGCTGGGGCTTTTTTTTTCCATCATTTACTTCAGTAGTGGTAAATCCAAAATTTAAGTATTTTTGAGAAGATCGCCTTGATTTAATTTTCGGAACCATGCTCGTTCGTCTGTGTACTTGTTGATTCTTTATTATGGTCGAATGTTTGCTTACGACTTAAAAATGTATGTATGATATTGTTTTAATCTACTGCCATAAATACTTAATTACCGTGAATTACAATTAACGTGGAAATTTAAAAAATGTACATTCAAGCTAGATTCGGTAGCTATAGGAGTATCGAGTCGACCAAAACTGACTGGAATTGTACGAGGAAAAGCATTTTTACGTGTTTTGCGCAGACGTCCGATAGGTTGCCCAGACTCACGCAAACGTACCCTATAATGCCAGATGTGATGGATATGATAGAGAGCGACATTGACTAGACTATTTTTTCTAATGACATTTGTGCTTTGAGAAATGAATATGCTGAAGGAAATAAATCTTTAATTAAATACATCATTTTGCGATCTGTTCCAATTTAAAAATTAGAGAAAGAAAAATAACATAATTCTAAGTAATATATATTTTAAGTAATTTTCTTAAAATATATAAATTACTTAAAATATACTCAAAATTTAATATATTTATCGTATTAATTTGTACGGTTTATAATTAAGATCGTATTGTAACTTTAGCGTCTCTCTCTCAAAGTGCATTTTTATTGCAGTAAATACATTATTGTTGTACAGGGGGCGAGACAAAAATTATGATTGAAAATTGGGTCGCCAGTATTGAAAGTTTGAGAAACACTGCTTTTAATGTATGAGTGGTGCACAGAGTATTTTATGACTAATTAATTACTACTAAATTAAGAACAAGTTTAATAATTATTAGCTACTTCCATGGGCTTGTCTTACAGAGCAAAGTTTTTGAAAGGAGTTTTAAGATAAGAAATTGACCCTCTGAGTTCATTTTCTATATTTAGCTGATATCTATATTTTGTCTTCTAAGCAACCACCGCATTTTGTAAGATGTTCCAATTTAAAAATCAGAGAAAGGAAAAAATAACTTAGTATTTATCCTATTACTTAACTTTTGCTTAAAAGTAACATATACAAAATTTAATACTTATGTCATGAATTTGTACGGTTTATAATAAATATTGTTGCTTTATCGTAAAAGTGCATTATTATTGCATTCAGTAAATTATTATGTATAAGGGGGGCGCGATAAAAATTGTGATTGAAAAAGGGGGCGCCAGTATTGAAAGTTTGAGAAACACTGAGCTAAAACATTCAAATCCACAACAGCATTTTTAAATCCACTATTAAACTCACTTTTGTATGAGTTATTTGAATTGCTAAGTTTTTTCGGAAGCAGAAATATTACTGTTAGAAGCAGAAGACTGCTGTGGTACAGAATCACTTCTCACTGTTGATTCGGAATTACTTATTCTGCCTTGATTAAAATTACCTCGCCTTTTTTTAAAAACTTTGCCGCTAGATCTAGGCATTTTAAATATAACAAATTAATACTAAAATCAAAATAATAGCGTTGTAAAGAGCTAAGCAGGTCTAATTACTATAAACACAACTTGAGCAAAACAAACAGCGTTTGAACGAACGATTTTTTTCAAAAATACAAATGTAAACAACGTATAATTAGTTGTATCGCCGAAGCCGTTCTTAGGGTGAAAAATAACTGAGGCTTGGCAGCTAGCATCATGAAAGAAATTTTAAAAATGACGTCAAACTTCTAGCTGGCCAATTGATTGATTGATTGAATATTAACGTCGCACTGTTCAGCTACACGAGGGCTTTTCTAGCTGGCCAAAGAGGAAGTGCAATGTTTACCTTTTTTCTGTGCGTTTAGATGATTTTTTAAAAGCAAAAGTTTAGCACTTCTAATTGTGCTATAGATTAAAATGATGTATTTTTGGAAAGGTAATGAGCTAAAGAATGTTAAAATGCAATAATCTGAAATTGACAACAAAAATTTTTTTTTGGTTTCCAACAGCCCTTAAGAACATCACATGACGAAAAATGAATTTTTTTTTTTCAAAATCTCTTTTAAAATTTTGGACGCCTAGCGACGGAAACGTAATGTAATAAGATATGAAAAGAAGGGTGTTTACTTTTTTCAATTTAATTAACAAAACTCAGCAGGTAGCAGACGGTTAAAACCAGATTTCAATTCTAAAAGATCATTTTGAAAAGAAAATGATGTCAAAAGTCTTAAAAGTTTTGACTGATCGTAACTCTATGGGCAATAAACACTGCCATTGCATTGTTTTGCTATAGATGTTGCATAACATTCGTCTGGGTAAATATCCCATAATAATGATTTAAAATCCGAATTCTTTAGCAACATGACGTTGCTTATCGCCTAAAGTTACGCAAAACTTAAAATAAATATAACTTGTGATTGAGAAAACAGTATGTGTTATTTTAGTCTTTGAATAACTTCGCAAAATTTTACGCGTTTTCAGTCTTTTTATTTTCAATACTTCCAAATTTAATTTGGGGAAATATTTCAATAGAATGTAATGCAATGTAATTTTTCGTCATTAGTGCTAGCGTCTGTTTATTTACTGTTCTTAATTAGGGGTTAAGGAAACTATATAGAAAATTATTTTCTTGAAAAATTTAATTTTGTAACAAAAAAGAAAGTAGATAAGGAAAGAGCTACGGGTGTTTATTCTTCTTTTTTCAACTCTATAGTTTAAAGCATTGATTATAATTTGCAAATGATTGTCTATTTATAACATCCACCTGAATGTGCTCATAAATTAACTGAATATCAAATACAGGAATTCATAAAAGTAGAAAGTTTTTCGAGGTTCATTGAATAAAATATTTCTCTCTCTCTCTCTCTCTCTCCACACACTTATATAATAATAATAAATACAAGATATGATAGAATTAAATATCCTACACACATAAAACATACATATATGTATTGAAACACGCCCCGCATGTTGTTTTCTCCGCAGTAACATTCTCCTTGAGGGAAAATTGAGTTTGCCAGGCAAAGTTGGCTACCAAGCATGAACTTGAAAAATGAGATATAGCAATCCAAGAAATTATCAGGGTTTCCAGATGGGCGATTAAGTCGCTCCTGATGACAAATTTGACAAATGTTTGATACCCACAAGGAAACATCGAGAAGTCCCAGGGATAGACCTTTCTGGAAATTTCCATGAGGCTAAAAAGATCTTAGAGGCAAAGGTCCCTTTTTTAGCTTCATGGACATTTATATTTTGAGACCTTTGAGACAAAGTTTGAGTCTGTTTCGAAGAGAGTTTAGTTGTGTGCGTTGCCTATGATAGGAGAGATATATACTTTGTCTGAGTTCCTGCAAGTGGAAATGTTTAAAAAGTCGTTTCTAAAACACTGTGAAGCTTATTTAGAACGCGTGCGTTTTGCACTAGTGTAATAATCTGTTATAATATTTATTTGTGTATATACTTCGATTATTGTTCGTGTCTTCGTGCAGACATCTGTTAATCTTTGTCTATTAATAAATCTGTTGTTGTTAACTAACTAGAGTAATCGGCTGCTTCCCCCCGCAAGTTTTCAACAATGTATTTTAAAGCAATTGACCTAAATGGAAAACTATTTTGTTTTCCAAGGCTGTCATTAACTTAGGAAGTGAAAGTAGGGTTAAGATTGCTATATATATATATACATACGTTAAGTTTTATACATTTTAGAGTATCTAGCTCATATTGCGTTAAACGCTAAGTTCGGAACAAATTTCATTCATTCGGAAAATTTATTGAAATAATTCTCTATAGATCAACTAAATAAAACATGCTGTAAATCTTTCCTTACATGTTTTGAAATTAATTCTTTCAGCAAATGGTAACCAGCTGCTTATAAAAGCGCATTTTTAAAAAATAATAGTGCAAATTCAAAAAATTATTTTCATTGAAAGTTTAAAATAATTTATTCTTCCTAAACGTTACGTTGTAACAAAAATTCATTGCCATCAATAATAAAAATTATTTATAAAGTAAATTACTATTTGTAATCTCAACACAATACTTACAAACGTAAAATTCCATTGCCACAAAAAACTTGTAATTTTGCTATAGTCATCTTAAATTTCATTTCAGTTCACATTCATTGCATATTTTGCTTAACACGATTTAACCTACATATGTCCGGTTACAATCTCTTTTTACCTGATTTTTTTAAAAAATAATTCCTTTCATAACATTGAAGATAAAAAGCAAACCTACAATTGATGTCTGGCATTTTCTCCTAACATATCATCTATTTCTATTAAAGAAATTATATATTAAAGATGGATCATTTTTCTTCAATTGTTGATGAATATAATCTCCAAATCGTTTATATTGCATTTGCTACGAAGGACGAACTGATCTCTGGCTTTAGAGAATTCTTTCTTTTCCTCTAATTATGGTAATTTCCAATTATATTTGATTACCCTACTTTTCACTCTTTTTATAAGAAAACAATTTTTAAATGAACTGATTTACTTTCAAAGAAAATACTCGCTATTTTGTTCAGCCACGTTTATATATATATATATATATATATATATATATATATATATATATATATATATATATATATATATATAAAGTGGTTATTTATCCTCCTATTAAAAAAATATGATCTATATATATTTGGAAAAGTTGTGTTGAATTTGGGTGAGGTTTTATAATGGGTAAAAGTTGATTTCATATTTTCGAAATTATTTAGTAATATGCACATTAAGAAAGCCCAGAGGCTGAGTGGTAGTGTATCGTGCTTCCACGCCACAGTCCGGGGCTCAAATCTCGGACTGGGTAAGGTCGACTCAGCCTTTTATCCATTCAGTGAGTCTATAAATGAGTACCTCCCAAGCTTTCTTTGGAACTGAACACTGGGGGTTTCGCGTCAGACTGACTACTTGACCGAAACATCTGAACATGCACTCCTAAGGTCATGAAAACTGAGACAGGCATAGTAGGCCTTGGCCCTCATGAGCTGTTGCACCACTGAGTTCATTTCAGTATCTATATAAATATTATGGATATTAATATTTATTGTATGATATGATATGGGAGGAAAACTTGACTCTTCTGGTCAAATGAGGCCGCGGTAGCCAAGTGGCCATGGTCGCCTTTATGGAGTTCTGGTGCCACTGTTAATCTTTATGTTGAGGGACTGATTAACGTTATATCTCTCGAGGATCAGAGTCCACCCATTGGCGTGGTGTGGTAATCTGGAGAGAGGTTGCCATCTGAGGCGTAGTCTTCATCACTTGTAGATGCAATATTGTTCGTCTATTGCCAACAGACTTCCGGTTCGACATTAACAAAGCTGAATCCTGATTTAAATGAAGAACTATCATGAGAAGTATATGTATATTGGGAACTGCTGCATATTAAGTGAAACAAAGCCACCAGTAAAGTGATGTGAAGTAGAAGTTAGAAAAGGGAAATAGGAATACAAGTTTCAACTTCACCTCTCGATCAAGGTTTAAAACTATATCCATCATCAAACCACGGGGGCAGGGTGATGGAGAATATTTCCCTCCCTTCGAGCCCATACGTAAATTATAGAGGTGGAGATAGGTGGTGTCGCCATCTATCGTGTAGAAGTCCAACCTGTATCAAGCTCTGGCAACTTTCCTTCCTTCCCACGTCAACAACTTAATCTCTGTAATTATCAACACGTGCATTCATTATACTTTTAGACTGTCGCCACGGTGGCTTAGTGGTTACAGTCATGAACTCCTTCCCGGCGTGTCATGAGCTGAAGTCCTAGTGTCACGGAAGATCCACAGTGTAGAGGAGCTGAGGCAAGTTAAATCTGTGGAGGCTCTAAGTACTCCCATTGGAATAATGTTGAAATTAAAAGAAAGGCGTGCCTTCTCAGGATCATCAAAATTACAATATCCGTTGCCATGAGCCCTCATGTTCTTCAGGTATCCGACTACCCTAAAACCATGATTTTTTTCAAAAATTGGCAATTTTTTTATGACTTTCTTCTATAGACCATTTTATTAACTTAATAACAATACCAAGTACTTTATTTTCCCTCCACTAGAACAAAAACTACAAGCGTTTTAGTAAAAGCAAATGCCATAACTTTACACAAGATGTCAAACTTTAAAATGCGTTTTACTCGAAATGTGTTTTTTTCGAAAAACTCAAACGGGAACCGCGATTGCTCAAAAAGTTTTGAAAATAATTAGCTGAAATTTTTTGCTTATGTTCTGCATAACAGTAGAAGTGTTTTGATCTTCAGATTTATCAATCACTGTTTTATTTCAAAATTTGCAGTTCTTAATGTGAATATAGTCAATGTTTTTTTAAGCAATTTCGTATAATGACTTAGATAAAGGGCTCTAGTTTTTGTAAAAATTAAAATATCTCTTATCGTGAAGGTCACTTCAAACAGGAATAACAAAGTAACACATCAAAATTGAAAAATTGAGAATTTGTTCATAAAATCTATGTACAGAGCGGGCCCCGTTTATGTAATTTTTCGTACATTTTTAACAGTTTTTTCCCATTTTAATAATAATAATTTTTTTTCTTTTACCAATTTTAGGATTTTTCCTTAAAATATACTAAATAAATATAAAAATCACAAAAAGATCTCCATATCTCCTTTTTTTCAAAAAAAAGTTGTCGCAAGTATTCGGATAAAATTAATATATCGGAACTGTAATTTTTTTGTTATATCTACAGCTAGTTCTTATTGAAATAATGTTTTTAATTTTTTTAAAACATAGCATAACTATTATTTTGAAAAATTAATAAAAAAAACTACTAAAATATTATGCCACAATAGTCTTCATGCACTTTAAAAAATCTCAACATAGCTTTAAATATCGTGAAGCGTAACCGATCACTGACTTTACAGCAGTTCTAGCAAATTGAAGTGCATATAGGGATAGAGAGGTTTGAAGGAATTCTAGAAATAGCAATACAGTTAAAACTTGAACTGAATTAAGATAAAAAATAAAAAGGCAAGGATTATTAATATTGATCTTGGAAAATTTAAATCAGGAGAATATTAATATTTATCTATGATTGTGTTAATATAAAAAAACATCATTGTTATTTTAAAACTGTTACATACATAATTTTCTGAAAAGCATTGAAAAGTGGCGATTTTTGTAAATATATATCAATTTAAAATTAAATAATAGCTGCATAAATATTTTACCATAGGTATTAATTGTAAAGAAAAGCAGAGGTATTTATTCAAAATTGATCTTTGTTGAAAAAAACTTTTTGTTTCATTGAAGTTTTATTTTATAAATAACTATAAGAAAATAATACATCATGCAGAGTTAATGCTCAGAAAATTACTCACAATTTTTTCTAAAAAGTAATATTATTTGCGCTTTTTGATCACAGAAATGAAACGTCCTTAAAAATAAACAAAAAAAATTTAAAAAATAATTATTCTCATTCCTTGCAAGTAAAATGTTCTATAAAGTTGTTTTTAAATTTGAATCTGTATATACATAGAAGAAAAGCGACTCACACACTCATCGCGAGATATCTGGAACTATATCAGTCCTACACACTCGAAATTTAGCAAACACATTTCTTTTGTTGAGTAGAGAATATAAGTCCTATAAGAACGGATTTGGGGGAAATTCACTCATAAAGGGTTACAGGAACATATAGATAAAATAAAGTTTCCGTTTTTGAGCTATTGGACCCCCAGACCTAAAATTTGGCATATATATTTCTTTTGTTGAGTACGGACCGTCTAAGAACGGATTTAACGCATATCAACTCTCAAGAAAGGTTGTGCGAGCGTTACAGATAAATATCTCATTTTGAATTATAAAACTTACAAACTTTAAATACGACAAGCCTGCTTCTTTTGTTGACTACAGATTGGATAAAAGAACGGGTTTTTCGGATATCCAATTCCAACACTGAGCTTATGAAGGAGTAAAAGACAATTATACCTTCTTTTTAGAAATTCAAGTCCTATCCTTTTTAAATCAAGAGGCGAAAGGGACAAGACTTTTTTTTAATACAATCAAAACCTTAATTCTCGGACCTAAAGTCATACAGCATCATGAACTACTCAACGATGTGGAAGGGCTAGTAATTGATATGAGAGATGCATTATAAATTATTGTATTAAATTATCATATTAAATTATTACCAGAGTGCGTTTTGATTCAAAAATTGAATTTATCATATGCCCTACATATATGTATAGATAGATAGTTTCCTTTGTAACTGACAACAAGATAATTTCAAAGCTTTTGAACCTGGTAGCTTATTCGATTCCTACTATTAGTTCACTTCTCTCCCTATATATACATATATATATATATATATATATATATATATATATATATATATATATATATATATATATATATATATATATATATATATATATATATATTTGTTCAACTTTTCAATCGTTTATAAAATACTTTTTATTCATCTATTCAAGTTCAAATACATTTTTTAAACTTGTAGTGAATGACACTTGATGCTAATACAGTTTTTTCAAATATTAATTCATAAGTTAAACTAAAAAAATGAATAAATAGTAACAAACAAAAATACTAGTCCAACAGCATGTATAGATAGGAAAATCGCTAGTTGTTTCTCTGTAGCGCACTAGATAGCGCGTTGAAATCCCGTCGAATCCCTCCTGGGATGGCATAATTTCCGAGAATGTGATTTCTTTTTTACTATACTATTTTATTAGAAGAATTAAATTTAATTAATGAATAAATAGTAACAAGCAAACAAAAATAGTCCAACACCCTATATAGAAAGAAAAATGGAAAATGGCAAGGAAATTCGCTTTCTATTTTGTCGCTTAAAAATGTGATTTTGTCATATGTGTATATACATTTATATTAATTGTAACTATTTAACAAAAAGTAACTAAAATAAAAATTTTCTTTGTTGACCTACGTAGGAGTTGACTACTTGTTTTTTAAAGTTTTAAGTATTAGAGGTTCGAATGACACTTTTATCCCTGAAGCACACATTTGTACCACTTCATCGATATCAGAATCTGCCTTGGGTTTCACAAATGCAGAAACAATGTTTTCATGTGAAGGTCACATTGATAACTATCTTTCAGTCTCAACAAAAATTTCAAAAAGCGTCACGTTTCAGTTTCAATTTCACTTTGACTCACAAGGTGATCCTCAGAAGATTAGTTCCGATGTATGTTTCTGATGTGCAAAGATCATAATATATTTGAGTCAAAAGAGTACAAGGGGGTTCGTTGTCCTAGTAGTTATAGCAGTCCGTGAACTCGTGGAAACCTTGACAGTAAGTTTTAAAAAATAATTGGTGAAAGATGTAGTTTTTGGCGTAATAAACGAAATTATTGTCAACACTCTTGCACTAGTTTCTATTTGACATCTCTTAAATCTTACTACAGTTGACAAACACAAGAAGTGCTTGTTAATAAAAGTTGTCCCAAGTTGTGTTATTTAATTTTTTTAAAGGTGTGTTGCGAAATTATGGGCGAAGGATAGTTTTTGAAATTAATCTAGGTATATATACACTTTCCATTAAAGCGCTATTAAAAATTGCACATTTAAAATTGTATTACAAATACTGGCTGGTATATCCGTACTTCGCACGAATGAATTGAAAAACTAAATAATACAGATTAAATGATAACGAAGTTTTTAATGATTTATTTTACGTGAATTATAAATTAAACAACAAAAAAAAAGTTTTTAGAATATCTCAGCTGAACAAAAAAAAAACATATTTGTTAAATTTTAAGTCTTCAGATCTAATAACTATAATAAAAAGGTATTTTTTTTCTTTATTTATAACGCCGTGTAGCTCTCTTGTGGGTCGAGTTTTGAAAAATTACCTTCCTAAGCTGATCTCTGCTCACCAAAAGTAACACGTTGTTGCACATTATGTGTAATGAATGCTTAAAATAGCGTAAATAATTTATACCTGGATGTGTAATACGTTAATATTACTTTCTTTTGTATCTATTTTATGTTAAAATTGTAGTATTCGCCGTTCCTTACACTATAATGGCGATTCAATGGAAATATAGCGAAATTTAGCAACTTGGTGATTGATTGAACGATGCAGAAGTTGATATGCTGTAGCACCACCTGGTGGAGAGATGCAACAAAGAGGATAGCACAAAAATCATCTCAACAAATTAATACATATACATGCCAATTTTCATAGTAATTGGTTGAACGGAGTTGGAGTGAAGCGAGGTCATACATACAAACACACACACGCATATATATATATATATATATATATATATATATATATATATATATATATATATCATTTTCACATTCACATTCTACATTATTAATAATTTCATATTTACAAAACTGTAAAAATTGCTATAATTACGTAAAATATACATAAATATTGTGTTATAGATGGAAATTCTTTTTTATTATTCAGATACTAGTACTTTGTACCGAGTGTTATTTATTGGAACCCTCCTCGGGCTGTGTTGTTTCCTGTGCATGGTAAAGAGCGGGATTTTCCCTTATGAGAGAAACTACAAGGCAGCAGTAACAAGCGACACGATCGATATTAACTTTTTTTTATTTATCTTTAAGATTTATTTATATTTCGAGTGGTTGTCGTTTGCGTTTGTCTGTTAGAGTAATTTTTTAATCAGTAATAAAATAATTTTAACCAGCAAAATATTTCAGCTTTCCTGGAAATGTGATTCAGTTTATAAAAAGTGCAAAATTTGTTGTAGCTGAATTGGATGGATCAGCTATCACTGTGACTACAAAAAGAAAAGGAAACTGTTTCCTGTCGTGTCTTGAGGCACTCAATGTTATAACTTTGCGAAATTTACTCGTATATTTTTGAATAATTAATTTTGAAAAAGCTCTACATTGCCGCAGCATTGCGGAGCTCTACATTGCATTTTTTTGCCCGTCAGAACCAAAAATGTAGAATTTGCTATCATCTCAACCAATTTGCTCTCAATATTGAATTTTTGGAAACTTAAATCCAAGAGTTTTGTTGGAGTAATGAAGCATGGCGGAGAAGGTGCTCTTGTGTGGAGGTGTAAATAGGTTTCAGAATTAAATAATTTGTGGTATTTTTTATGGTATTGAGAATCAGCTTTATTTAAATATTTTAAAGAAAAATTTAAAATTATCCGCGTAAAATTTGGGTATTGAAAATGACTTCATTTTTCAACAAGATAGTGACCCCCAAGCGCTCTGTTCTCAACATACGTCGCTGGTGTCTCTGTAACTATCCCCAAGTTCTAAAAACACTTCCTAAAACCATTTGATTTAAGTACAGTAAAATATATCTGGCGAGGATTTGAATTTAAAGTAAGAAAACATGACATATAACAACAAAATGTGAAATAAAAACAATAATCACAGAAGTATAGAAGAACATATACTCAAAAATTACAAAAAACTGATTAAATCTATACCAAGACTTTTGAAAGCTGTTGTGTACGCTAAAAGATATCCTATTAAGTACTAAATTAAGAAAGAAATACAATATTTAAAGCTATGTCGAGATTTTTTAAAGTGCATGAAGACTATTGTGGCATAATATTTTAGTAGTTTTTTTTATTAATTTTTCAAAATAATAGTTATGCTATGTTTTAAAAATTAAAAACATTATTTCAATAAGAACTAGCTGTAGATATAACAAAAAAATTACAGTTCCGATATATTAATTTTTATTAGTCGGAAACATTAAATTTTATAGAGATTTGTAAGAGTGTACGAACACTTTTGAGAGCCACTGTATTTTATGTACTGAAAACTAGTAATATATTAAAAAAAAATTAAAGTCAATTCTTACTTAGATCAAAAAAGAAAAAATTTATTTTAGTTACTTTTTATTAAATAATTATAATTACTAATATAAATATGTATATACATGTGACAGAATCACAATATTAAGTGGCAAAATAGAAAGCGATTTCCTTGCAATTTTCCATTTTCTTTTCTATATTCGGTGTTGGACTATTTTTTTTTGTTTGTTTGTTACTATTTATTCTTTATATATATAATTAAATGTAATCATTCCAATAAAACAGTATAGTAAAAAAGAAAACACATTCCCTGAAATTAGGCCATCCCAGGTGGGGTTCGAACACACGACCTTTCGAATGTAAGACCAATGCGCTATCCATTGCTCTACACGGACACAACGAGCGATTTTCCTTTTTATATATGGTGTTGGACTATTATTTTTGTTTTTTACTATTTATTCGTTAAATAAAAAATTACTGAATTGATATTTGAAAATACTGTGTATTAACATCAAGTATCATCCACTAGAAGTTTAAAAATTGCATTTCAACTTCAGTGGATGAATAAAAAGTATTTATTAACGATTGAAAATTTGAACAAGATATAAAGGGTGTTTTTTTAGAGGTATAGAACTTTAAATTGCAATAAAACAACGATGTATTATTCGATTGACATGAATTTTTTTTATTCAAAAGATAATCTTGTGGCATTACATTTGAAATATGATTTCTGGCATAGGACTGACACGGCTGGCTCGGATGTAGTCCAATCTGGACGTCCAATTTTCGTTGACTTTTTCCAACGTTTGTGGCCGTATATCGGCAATAACACGGCGAATGTTGTCTTCCAAATGGTCAAGCGTTTGTGGCTTATCCGCATAGACCAATGACTTTACATAGCTAAACAAAAAATAGTCTGGCGGTGTTAAATCACAAGATCTTGGAGGCCACTTCACAGGTCCAAAACGTGAAATTAGGCGGTCACCAAACGTGTCTTTCAATAAATCGATTGTGGCACGAGCTGTGTGACATGTTGCGCCGTCTTGTTGGAACCACAGCTCCTGGACATCATGATTGTTCAATTCAGGAATGAAAAAGTTAGTAATTATGGCTCTATACCGATCACCATTGACTGTAACGTTGTGGCCTTCATCGTTTTTGAAGAAGTACGGACCAATGATTCCACCAACCCATAAAGCGCACCAAACAGTCAGTTTTTCTGGATGTAATGGTGTTTTGACATACACTTGTGGATTAGCTTCACTCCAAATGCGGCAGTTTTGTTTGTTGACGTAGCCATCCAACCAGAAGTGCACTTCATCGCTAAACAAAATTCGCTTATGAAAATCGGGAACAACGGCAATCTCGTTTTGGGCCCATGCGACGAATCTACGCCTTGCTTGATGATCGTTTTGATGAATTGCCAAACCCAACTGAGAATAAATCACTTGACAGCTGTTAAATCAGTCGCCATCTTGGAAAGTAATGCCAACTTAAACTTCTATACCTGAAAAAAAAACACTATTTATATATATAGGGAGAGTGTGAACTAATAGTAGGAACTGAATAAGTCAGCTGATTATTGTAAACAATTCTGAGAAGTTTATGTAAGAGCATTTGAAAATTTTAATTAAAATTCGTATCTCTAGTTCTAACGGTGGTATATTTAAATTATATATTTAATCAATCAATTTTTCCCATTTTTCTTCGAAGTCATATCAACGCCCATGAATCACTTTTGATTAATTTCACTGTCGAACAGCCTTGTTGAGAAATTGATAAATATTATCAGTATAGGTGTTAAGTGTCTGTGTCAGCTTTCTAAGTTAAGTGACTCCCACGTTTTATATTTGTTTACTTTCCTCCATTTTTCATTGCATCGTTGTTCTTCATTTTCTTATTTTCTCAAAGAAAAAATCCTTTTTCGAATTTCGCCCATTCCACTATGAATCATGCACAAAAACGCAAACGAGTTTCTTGGAATGCGTAAACGAATCTTTTGCTTCGAAATCGCGTTTGGCGTTTTGAAAAATCTCGAAAATCTACATGGATCTTGCAGGATGATTCTGTCACGATTTTTTTAATAGCATTCGGGCTCCCTTTCTTTTTTCCAGAAAAACGTGCTGAAAATTGAATTTTTTAATGCATTTTAAAATTGTTATATAACGCTTTTAAATTCTGATTATGTTACTAGATAATGAATGGCTAGACTGTAAATGGTGAGGACTAGTTTGGAATTTCTTTAGTAGGAACTTGTGTTATTGACTTTATTAATGCAAAGCAACACATGCAATTTTACGCTAATAAAATAAAATTTGAAAACTTGTGATTTTTTTTGCAGACGCTTATTTAAAAGTGTATAAGAAATGCAATTTTCATGCAGTCACTGTTTTCATCTCAATGGAAAGGAATGTTATACTCAGAAACCGAAAAAATAGTTTTAAAAAATGTTTATTAAACATGCTACAAAAGTGCATTGCAGTTAAGAATTAAAATTATTCCATTGTACTACGTATTTTCCATACATATTCACTGAATCTACAACGGTGAGCCTTTTGCTAATTCAATGAATTTCTAAGGGAAATAATTGTTGTTTTGGAGCTAAAGCAGTTTTACATTTCCTGCTGGCTTTATAAACAATATTTTCTAATATATATATAATGTATGTAAAAATTGGGTACATTTAAAAATAGTTTTATATTTTAATTGTGTTAAAGTTGTTAATGTAGTATATTTTCTATATAACGGGATAGATAAATGTAAAATAAAATTTATTTTCAAAGTGATGCAATCTTAGTGCAAAAGCAAATAAATTAAATTTTGAAATTCCTATATTTCTTTTGAAAAAGTTGCTTTTAGAAACACTACAATGCGGCATACAACACGCTCCTAAACTTTCAAGCTGCATTTTTAAGTTTTAGGTATACTCGCCGTATAACGTGTACCTTTGTAACACGCTTTTATAAGTATGTAACGGAATCTTTGAACTCGATTTTTACCCACATTTAACTGTCAGATTTATTCGAAATTTTGCACACTTGTCAAGGACCGATGATAATACAATAATTTCATAATTCGGTTCCATTGTTCTGATCCAGATCATCAAGAATAACGATTTCCAGATTTGGCAACTAATTCCATATACATTTCCAGATTTGGCTACTATTTCCAGATTTGGTGACTAAAAGATTAAATTACGACCTAAAAAGTGTTCTTTATGTAAAAAAGGGGAGAGTGCATCAGTAATTTCTTACCATAATATAAACAATTATCTTGTTTTTCTGAAAATGGAAATAAAAAAAAAGACTCGTGCATGTAAAATAAATTATGTTCTAACAAACCTAGACATAAAGTCTGTTTTTCTAAATTCTCTTGTTGGATCTGAGAAATGAAACATCATTCATTGCTTCATTTTACCAAAACAGCTGAGAATTGATTCAGAGGTAACCGGATCAAAAAAAAAATTTTCACAAACCCCACAAATCAAAACGTGTACTTTTATGTCTAATGCTTATGCAAGTTTCTGAGAGAATATTGATCGCCTTTTAGGGAAAAATATCATTGACTTTACACCTTCTTCAGCACGAAATATTTCAAACTTAGCTCTTCTAGATTTTCTTCTGTTGGCTGATCCTACATTTTGCATATCAGGCCGTATCGACGCACTGTTAGGATGCCAATGAGTATTCCAGATTTTAAAAAATGACGCATGTAAGATTAATTCATCAATAAATAAATTATCGTTTTAAAAACTAAAAAAAATACATGCTTTTATTAGAGATCGAGCTAAAAAAATGAAAAATAAATTCTAGTTTAAAAAAGCTAAAAAATGCGCTTTTATTGTTAATCGAACTTAAAAATAAAAAAAAATTCTTAATATAAAAATAAAATGACAGACGAGAAAATTAATGTCATTGTAGTAAAAGCCTGGGGTGCTCTATATTAAGTGTTATAATTTCTTACTAGTTCTATTCCGAAATGCTGAGTTAGTGTAAACATGTAGTTCAAAGCACCTCACGCTTTTTCCACAATGATATTAATTTTCTCGCTTATTATTTTATTCTTATATTAAGAATTTTTTTTTTTTTACTTTTTAGTTCGATTAACCATAAAAGCGTGTTTTTTAATTCTTTTAAACTATAATTTATTATTACGAAGAAGTCTAAGATGTATACATGCACTGCTCTTATCTAATCTGAGTGGATAGTGAAAGAATGGAATGAAATTAAACCTGACATAATTAAAAAGTCGGCTAAAGTGTAGAGCTGGAGGGCCCTTTGGATTTGGCGATTTTTATCTAAATATCATGGTGAAGTAATGAATTCATTCTGGCATATGTAATTTGGTAACCCTTGATTTTTGATTTGTGGTCTTAGGTAGATAAAACCACGTGTACTTTTTTAATTAATTTCTATTGATTTTTTAAAAAATTTGCGGATTTTTTTAAAAAAAGGCAGACGATTTTCAAATTAACAATTCCATTGTTTATTTTTTAATTTTAATTTTGCATTTAGATTTTTTTTCCGTGAAGGAGTTCCTTCGACTTATTCTGATGAGTATGTCTGAAAGGTATGATTTGCGTTATTTTTTTTAATGATTTGAAACGAAAGAGAATATTGTCTGTGTAATATAGCGGTGCATGGAAAATGGATTGATTGTTGCAAATGCTGGATGTTCGGTTTGAAAGAAAGCTATGGGTTTGATTAAAAATGATTCGAATGATGGATATATTTGAGAATGCCGAAAGAAAGGAGCCAATGTGCATCGTGTAAAAAGATCTGTAAGGAAGAATAGCTGGTTCGAAGAAAGTAATCTGAGTATGCTTGAGATTTTGATGTTAACGAGTATGTGGGTGCGAAAGTCGATCCGTTAATGCATTTCTTTTGAACTTAATGTTTCGAAGAAAACTGTCACGAACTCGATAAGTTTTCCAGAGAGGTATATATGTAAATGTGCGTAAAAGAAATTTACCCTACTTTAGAAGAACTTTCCAGAGTGTAGGTAAGCCTTTTTTAATATTCTAATTTAAGAGATTTCCTTTACTTAAAAAAATTAAACTTTTATTTTTATATGCATCACTTATAGCTTTAAGAATATATATATAAAAGGTGTACAACTTTGCTTCCGCCGTTTTGCAATAGATGGCTGTAGTGGTAAGTGGAAGTCGAAATAAATATATCGTAGATGTCATACAATAAGCTTAGGTATTTGTAAGCATATCGCCCATCGAAATATTAGTCGATTTGTGTCTGCATCATAAAGTTATTCTCGATTAAACATGTCAGCTTACGAGCCAAATTCTCGTCATTTGCGGGAGGTTTTAATTTTCTGCTTTAAGGTATCCGACTACTTGCGACAACTTTTTTTTGAAAAAAAGGAGATATGGAGATCTTTTTGTGATTTTTATATTTATATAGTATATTTTAAGGAAAAAATCCTAAAATTGGTAAAAGAAAAAAAAAATTATTATTATTAAAATGGGAAAAAACTAGTAAAAATGTACGAAAAATTACATAAACGGGGCCCGCTCTCTACAAAGATTTTTATGAACAAATTCTCAATTTTTCAATTTTGATGTGTTACTTTGTTATTCCTGTTTGAAGTGATCTTCACGATAAGAAATATTTTAATTTTTACAAAAACTAGAGCACTTTATCTAAGTCATTATACGAAATTGCTTAAAAAAAACATTGACTATATTCACATAAAGAGCTGCAAATTTTGAAATAAAACAGTTATTGATAAATCTGAAGATCAAAACACTTCTACTGTTATGCAGAACATAAGCAAAAAGTTTCAGCTAATTATTTTCAAAACTTTTTGAGCAATCGCGGTCCCCGTTTGAGTTTTCGAAAAAAACACGTTTCGCGTAAAACGCATTTCAAAGTTTGACATCTTGTGTAAAGTTATGGCATTTGCTTTTACTAAAACGCTTGTAGTTTTTGTTCTAGTGGAGGGAAAATAAAGTACTTGGTATTGTTATTAAGTTAATAAAATGGTCTATAAAATAAAATCATAAAAAATTTTGCCGATTTTTGAAAAAAATCATGGTTTTAGGGTAGTCGGATACCTTAATATGAAGAAATCTGCGGCTGAGGCTCATCGAATGCTCTCAAATACCTATGGTGAGGCCGCTATTAGTGAAAGAACTTGCCGAGAGTGGTTTTAACGCTTCAAGAACGGTGATTTTGAAGTCAAAGACCAACATGGCGGTGGAGGAGAGAAGGTTTTCTAAGATGCAGAATTGGAGGCATTACTTGATAAAGACTCGTATCAAACGCAACAAGAATTGTCAGGATCATTGGGAATGACGCAACAAGCCATTTCAAAACTCCTGAAAGTCATGGGAATGATTCAGAAACAAGGAAATTGGGTGCCGCACGAGTTGAAGCCGAGAGATGTTGAACGACGTTTGTTTGCTTGTGAATAGCTGCTTGCAAGGCAAAGACGGAAGGGATTTCTGCATCGCATTGCGACTGGGACGAAAAATGGGTTCGTTACGATAATCTCAAGCGCAGAAAATCATGGGGATATCCCGGCCATGCTTCCACGTCGACGTTAAAACCGAATATTCATGGTTCCAAGGTCCTGCTCAGTATTTGGTGGGACCCGCTCGGCGTAGTGTATTATGAGTTGTTAAAACCGACTGAAACCATCACAGGCGATCGTTATCGAACGCAATTAATGCGTTTGAGCCGAGCATTGAAAGACAAACGGCCGCAATACAACGAGAGACATGATAAAGTCATTTTACAGCATGACAATGCTTGACCCCATGTTGCATAAGTGGTCAAGACATACTTGGAAACGTTGAAATGGGAAGTACTACCCCACCCGTTGTATTCTCCAGACCTTGTTCCCTCGGATTATCACTTGTTCGATATCACTTTATTCTACATTTTAACCCAGAATTCTATGATATGTTAGAAGATGTAATGGAAGAATATGATGATTTTTTCATGTTATCCAATAATGATAGTTAATAAGGAGTGCTATTTCTTTTAAGCAAATAATTTTTAGATACATGTAGAATTTTTTTTCTTTTGGTGCTCATTTTCACTATATTTTAAAAGTTATCATTTTTATATTCGTCATATGACATAAACCCTTAAATTTCAATCATATTTTTTTTGGTAGAATTGCGCGTTATACGCTAAATTATACAATATGTTAATGCTTACGTAAAAGAGACAATTCTTTTAAATTTCTTAAGGTATCCGACTACCCTAAAATTGTGAGTTTTGCCAAAAATCTATAAATTTTTTTATGATTTTATTTTATAGCCATCTTGTTATCTTTATAAAAATATCAAGTTTATTATTTTACATTCACTAGAACAAAAACTACAAGTGTTTCAGTAAAAGCAGATGCACTACTTTAAGTAAGATATCATACTTTAAAATGTGCATTTTAATCGAAATGTGTTTTTTTAAATGCTCAAACGGGAACACATCGATTGCTCAAAAAGTTTTGCAAATAATTAACTGAAATTTTTTGTGTAGGTTCTGTATAATAGTAGAAGTGTTTTAAGCTTCAGATTTATCAACCACTGCTTTATTACAAAAATTACAGTCCCTTTTGTGAATTTAATCACTGTTTTTTTAAAGCAATTCATGATAAAGTGCTCTAGTTTTTGTAAAAGTTAAAATATCTTTTATCCTGAAGATCATTTAAAAAATGAATGGCTAAGCGACACATCAAAATTGAAAATTTTCATTAACTTTTTGTACAGAATGGGCTCTGTTTATGTAAGTTTTTGTAACTTTTTGCCAATTTTTTTCCATTTTAGTAATAATAATTTTTTTTCTCTCCTTTCCTTAAAATGTACCAAAAAAATTTTTAAAAAACCACAAAAAAATCCCCATATCTCCATTTTTTAAAAAAAGGTTGTCGCAAGTAGTCGAATACCTTAATAATCTACCTGTAAATATTATTTATTGTTTAACGAATGCAAGTATAAAATTGTTTTCTTCGTTAAAAAAAAAAGGAACGGTTTTATTTCCTAACAAACTGAAACGTTAAACCTTAAGATTCCATCTTTGTATACGATAAATAGAAAAAATAGTACTTTATCCCCACACATAATAAGATTGTTTTATCGTAATAAAACAAAAAAGGATTAAATAGTTATATTTTGATGTCAAATCTAAAGTTATAAGTTTTAGTGATAAGTTTCTTAGTTTTGTTTTAAAGAAATATAATGGTGTTATATTATTTATGAAAGCAACAACACGTAAAATATAATTTAAGTTCAATGCACTTTTCTTATTACGTTAATAAAACCTAGATATAGAAAAATAATATCGTAAACTTCTATGCGATGAAAGGTAAAAAATTAGTGTTCTGTTTTCCTAAAAAGAAGTAAAAGCTTTAAACTCACACCTTCTATTGTTACCAATCGGCCGTTTTGTAAAATACTAAGTAATTGAAAATTCAGCTGTTTATGAGTATGCATTCGATTCATATTAAGTTAAAAGAGTTTATACTTATTTTTCGGTTTAATGATTAGATGGAGAATAACATATAACACGAAACAGAGAAAATTCAGAAGAAAGAAAAATCATTTAAGAGTTTAACTTAAAGTAGAGCATTCTTCTTTTTCATTAAAATCTTCGATAACACGCACAAGAGGCTGTTCAATAAGTATTGTTCGAAAGACTTTTATTGCTTTACAAAACCGTAGATCTGAAGATTAATGATGTCGCACAAGATTGTTCTATTTATTTCACTCTTGCAATTTATTAAAGAATTTTTCATTAATTTTGTAATTACAATATACGACATGTATTGAACACTCTCATTTATAACAGCAGAATTCTCTCTCTCTCTATCTTCAGAAAACAGCTTCAAAATAAAAAAATATAACATTTTATTAATTTATCTACTTCACAAAGGAGAAAAGCAACTCGTTTATTCAGGTACTTAAGTATTATCGCAACCTATTGGCGACATTATGAAACGAAGCACATGGTTTCCAATGCAGAGCTTACGACACATAGGAAATCTGGGTTGCCAACTCGGCGAGTTATTAATAAAGTTGGTGATTGTTGCGATAATACATAAGTACCTTTAATCATTCACTCACTCACTCTCTCATCACCATTTTTCCGGAACTATTACACCAACAGACTTGCAATTTGGTATGCATTTTCTTTCTATAGAGTAAGAGATCCACTAAGAACGGATTTAATAAAAATCAACCCCCTAGGGGCTTTGCAAGGGATTAAGGGGCATTATAGATAAATATTCCCGTATTGGAACTATGGGACCTAGAGACTTGAAATTTGGTAGGCATGTTCCTTTCATAGAGTAGAGATTGACTAAGAATGGATTTTGTGAAAATCGACCCATAAGGACGGTTTGTGAGGGGTTAAGGGGTGTTATAAATAAAAAATTCCTGTTTTTGAATTGTTAAACCCAAATACTTGAAAACTGTTAAGCATATTTCTTTTATTAAATAGCGTTCCACTAAAAATGTATTTTACGAAAATTGACTCCTATGGGAGAAGCGAGTAATTACTGAATGTATTGATGAAAAAAATTCCCGATTTCGAACTACTAGACCTACAATAATGACATTTGGCGTGTATGTTTCTTTTGTTGAATTTAAACCCGCTAAGAACGGGCCTTTCGGAAATTAATACTCTACAAAAAAAAGAAAAAAAATGCTTTTAATTCTAATAGCTAACTTCTAGGTACATACATGGTTAGAGAATACATGACCTTTAAGCGTACATACCTGGTGTATATGCACATACATATATACACATGTTTTGGGCACACGCTATGTTTAAGCACATATGACAGATATATATATATATTGTTTTTGAAATAATTACTGTAAAAATACAGATGAGAACAATACATAATTAATTCACATCTTAAATAATTGCATGCATTGGAAGAATTAATAAAGAAAATATCACAACATCAAAAGGTATTAAAATTTTGCCTTTTGAAGGAACTTAGCAGGTAATTTATGAACAGTTTTTTAAAGAAATGTCTTTTTATAGAATTTTCTGGGTACTTACGTATTATCGCAATCATTTTGGTGATATTCCATGAAACGAAGCACATAGCTGCCAATTCAGCGCGTACGACACATACGAAAGTGGGGTTGCCAACTTGGCGAGTTATCTTGAACGTTGGCATTGTTGCGATAGTACGTAAGTACCATTTTCTGTTATTACAGAAGATTTAAAAAATAGCAAAAGCAAAATCATCTTTTCATAAAAGTAAAGTTATTTTTATTTTGAAAAATCCAAAGATCTATAGTGCTTGAAACCTAAATTACGACTCCTTTTAATATAATTACGTTTTATTCCTTTTTCTATAATTCTCTATTATAACAGAACATTAAAAAATATCAAAATAAATTTTTTACAATGAAGTGAATGCATGAAAAAGTATTCGTTGCTTTAAATTTTTAAGTTACACATCTACCTAATGAAAAAGAAATTTTAACAGCTGGGGTTGATTATATATGTTGCTGATACACACAATTTTTTCACCGAGCACATTTTGATGTACATTTTGGAAAGCATATTCTTAAAAAAATGCATTTGTATTAGTGTAATTATATATTTTTATAGAATATCTTAGAATATTAAAAAGCAGAAAAGGCAAAAATTTTTAAGGCAATCTTTTGGAAAATAAAAAAAATTTTCCTCACAAAATTCGTCTACGTTTTTGATTTTTAAAATATTTTTATATATTAATTTTTATTTAGAAGATTTCTTTCTTCCTTACGAAAATAGAACAATTATAATCCTATCTTTTTTTACATTTTTGGAACAATGCTTCAAGACTTCAAATGTGAGGAAATGTTTTTGTCGTTATGTTATAATATTGTAGATATAAATGACATAAAGAATGTTACTCATATTGCAACAATATCTCAAAGATTTTAAGGTGATTTAGTACGATTCAGTTGACAAAAATCGGTCAAAAATTCTAATAAATCTTTTTAGCCTAAATTATTTCTTATATAATTTTCTATAATTGCGTAATATTTGGAAGTTCTAAGTGTAAAAAAATCCCATGTTATATGATAACTTTTATGTTTGTTTTTACTCACATTTCAATGGTAAATAAAAACTTATCAATAATTTATCCCAGAAAGAAAAAAATGAGTAGCTTATCTTCGTTTAAAATGCAAAGACCTTTTTTCTGTTGAGCCAAATATTCTGACATTTTACTACCTATTGCTGTTGGTACATGTAACAAAAGTTGTTATGCATTTTCGAAATAAATAAGGCATATTTTTTAAAATAGTTGAATTTAGAATTTATATGTTTTTCAAGGAATTTTCAATAAGCAGTCATATAAAAAAGTATTTTACCAGAAAGCCCGTACTAACTTTTATTATACATAGTTTGACATACTTGTAAATCAAATTTCATATGTGTTCATCAGTTATTAAAACAGGAGTAATATTTTAAAATTCCTTCATAACTTTTTAAAATTTTATTTTAAAGTATCAAATAGTTACCTTTCTGTAGTATTTTGACCACAAAAACTGTTTTACGTAACTCATATACACAGGCAAAGAATAAAAAAATTGTAAAAACCATTAAAGCAAAGATTTTTTTAATTTGTTTTTTCATAAATCGTAAGTTTTCTCTTTAACCCTTTCTAAGGCCGTGGTAGGTATACTTACTACCAATTGCATCAATTTTTAAATGTTCATAATAAGCTATTTTATTATAATTCATTTGTGCTGCCATCCATTAATTACTTAAGAAAATTATAAACTCTTACACACTTTGTTACCATCCCCCTCCCCCACTTAGTCACAGGATTAAAAACATCCTTAATGATCTGGCATTTGCATGAAAAATAATTTTGCGATTTGCCGTCTATGAATTAAAAAAAGCTTTATATAACATACAATTCTATTTCCAAATTGTAGTACTTACAAAATATATTTTATAAATATAAAACAGAAAAAGAGATAAAAAAGCTTTAATTTCCTACTTTTTAATAAGCCCCTATGGGCAGTGGTAAGTATACTTCCTACCAAAAAGGTGGTGTTAAAAATCAAAAAAATTTTTCTGATAAGCTAAATGTGTTTTTTTCTTAAATCAATCTTAATTCCACAAATATTTTAATACAGATTTATTAGAAATAAATGACCCGTTAAAGGGTTAAATCGGGTAAAATGACTGAAGATTTTTTAAAGGAATGAAAACCAATCATTTTAAGGCTGTCTTATACTTTTGACTTAACTTACTATATTATGTGTACATATTCTAATTTTTCATATTGCAGAAATTTACTTTCAGAAACTTATAAAAATCAACCATGCTCAAACCGAGTCTTCGGCCTTTCGTAACTCCCCCAACTCCATAAGCATTGCTTCTAGAAATCAAATTCAGAACATATTCTACCAATTTCGTAAGCAAACCCAAAATAACATTCCACCAACCAAATACAAGGAAAGGAAACAGGTCATAAAAGATTTACATAACAAAGAGCAAAGGGTGAAAAAAAAATGCCACAGTCCTCACCTTTTAATCGTATGCAACCCTAGGCATTTCTCCTCGTAAGTTAGCATCGAAATATCTGCATCTAGTTGAAAAAACACTTATGAAACTCTCTGCAATCGGCAAAACCTTATAGCGCGCTATCCTTTTGTTAAGTGGAGGTACCAATAATCTCAGTGGCTGTCTCTTTCCACGCTAGGGCGTCAATCATCTTACTGGTAAAGATTTGTCACACCACACAGGGTCGATGATCTCCGGTGTACAAAAGAGTATCTTTTTGTAGAATATGTTTCTTTCGACCTCTTTTGGGATGCCTGTAAAAGACAAATACACTCTGCGACGCAAGGTCGAGAGGATCTACGGGTTTATTATAGGTGGTGACCTACTCACACGTGAAATGGAGTCCTGGTTTAGTAAGATCACCTTTGTTGGTTCTTGGAAAAAAAGTGCCGTTGTGGTTTTATTTTTAAGTTACTTTTTTGGAAGATATATTGTAACTTACGTTTTCATAGAAAGTTTTTCATTTTTTTTTAGATATTCAACTGCCGCGTGAAAAGAAATGGTATATAAACCAGTGTTTCTCAAACTGAGGGGCGCTCTCCCTAGGGGGCACGAGCATATTGAAAAGTCGAAAACAAAATATTATTTAAAACAAATCATTAATTTACTGAAAGTAACAAACAAAATATATTCTGACGCAATAAAAATAAAATACACATTTACATTGATATAGTACACTTGTAAATGCATCAGTACTGCCCAATGTGTTTTAAAATTAATTTACCAATACTAAGTTAAGCACAACATAAAAAAATTATCAATGCCCCCATGAGCTTGTCATGTATAAAATTATTTATAAAAATTAACACTTGATAATTTGTACGGTTTGTAATTATTCACTTAACAGCGAATTAAAAGTTAATTTGCTATCCAATGATACCGTTTTCCAAGTAGAAGCGAGTATGTGATGTATTGAGGGATTGGGGAGAGAAAAGGAATAAATAAACAAAAATCCTCTGAAATAAGTAAATCCTTCACTAACACTGTCAAGGTCCTTTTAGTTCATTCAAAAACCTTCGGAATAATTTTATGGATAGAAGTGCACAGAAAATATCACACTTCGAAAAGACGTATATATGCGTCTGAGGCAATCAACACGCTGGCTGATTGAGACATTTATATACGCCGGTGACACTTAAGAGGTTAAAGTCGTATTGTAGCTTTAGCGTCAAAGTATAGTATTATTGAATTCAATACATTGCTATTGCATGGAGGAGGGGGAGGTGATGAAAATTAAGATTGAATATTGGGTCGCAAATATTGAAACTGAGAAGAACTGGTACAAGCGTATTTTCTCTTTCGGGACTTTTTGGGTTAAAATATGGAAATGCAGTTATTTCAAAGTTAAGTGGATGAGTCATAATTGCTATTGCTTCGAACATTTTATTTATTGTTCTTGGTGCATTATAGGATATGGGATTTCTTTTGGAATATTTGAATTTTCATCACAGATTACAGTATTCTCTGTATGTTGACGCTATGAAAAGTAACTATTTCCATTTTCATGCGTTTAATTTGTAAACATTTGTAATTAAAATACCTGAAACTCATCTTTGTTTAAAACGGGCTAGAAGATATTGCTAAAATATATACAATTCTACTGCGTAGAGGATATATAAAAACAATAAATATTATTTAAAGATTTTTCAATTATATATAAAGACTATTAATCTTTAAAAATCTCACTTAAAATAAACTGAAATATTACTCCATCTATTAATTTACGTTTAAAATTAACATATAAAGGCTTGATAAAAAAAACATCGTTCTGCAGCTGGAATACACTGGTGTGCAAAAATTAAGGACGAGACGGTTTTTTCAATATAACTTTGTACAAAAGCTTTCCAAATCAACACATTTAATACCGTAAGATCCCCAATACGTAAGGACATGTGTAATGTAAGCAACACTTACTAAAAGAGAAATCAGAGGGATAAAAAGAAGCTTGATTGAAAAAGTAGCATGGAGCACAATGCGACTGAAGGCCGAAACATCCCTGTGATGGGTGTCCAGCAAGAAACATCCGGTCTTTAGTAAGGGGATATGATCTCCCCTGACTGCTAGGCAGGTTTCACAGCGTCTGCCCATGCTGAGAATGAGGGTGTCAATGAGTTGTTGAGGCATTGCTGCCCATTCGTCTTGCAGCGCCAATCGAAGCTCCCGAATCGTTACTGGTGGTAAGGTACGAGCTGCCAAGCGTCTGTCTAGAAAATCCCATACATGCTCGATGGGATTGAGATCCGAGATCGTGCCGGCCAATCCATACGTTCAATATCCTCACTCTCTAAGAGCTGTTCGGCAGCTACTGTGCGATGACATGGTGCATTGTCGTCCATGAAAAGGAACTGCAGACCCATAGTGCCTCTAAAAAGACGCACATATGGAAGAAGAATCTCGTTACAATAACGGGTCCCGTTGACTGAACCTGCGTCGAAGATGTGAAGGTCTGTACGACTACCAAGCATGATGCCTTCCCAAATGAAGACACCGCGACCTCCATACCTGTCCCTTTCAATGATGTTCGAGGGATGATTGCGGCTTCTCCGCTCTCTCCAGATGAGTATGCGATGAGAATCGCTACTCAAACTGAATCTGCTCTCATCTGTAAAGAGTACTCGTCCCCATTCATTGTCTCTCCAATTCCGGTGTTCCCGGCACCACAGAGAACGCCTTCTCCGATGGGCAGGCGTTAAAGGTACACACCGTACAGGGCGTCGTGCAAACAGACCACCACCGTGCAGTCTTCTGGCCACGGTAAAACGAGATATCGGTCGTCCAGTCGCCTGTGTCGTGTGTCTAGCGATTTCTCCCGCTGTCTGCCACCTGTTTCTCCTGGCCTGTAAGACAATGCACCGGTCATCTGCGGGTGTGGTTCCTCGTGCACGACCACTACTGAACCCCCGGATAGCTGTTCCTGTAGTTTGAAATTGTCTCCAAAGTCGTGAAACGATGCTGTGAGCAATTCCGAACTCTGCAGCCACACTTGCCACACTGCGGCCTTCCTCCAACTTCCCAATTTTTCGACCTCGGGTAAAAGCGTCCAGATGTCGTCTAACAGATTGATTATTTGCCATTTTTCGCCGAGGCAGTAACTCGGTGTGATTTTAACTGCTATACGGCGTGCAATCTCTTTGCCAGAAATACTGATCTTACACCGACAACATGCTTTATACTACTCAGACACTCCCCCATTACGTCTACCTGCATATCTGCGCCTGTGCTGCCGTACATCACCTTACTTAATCTCCTGTTTGGTCTTTCTGTCCGCTCTGACTCTTCGTTCAGCAGATATGCTAATTTTTCGACTTCGTCCTTAATTTTTGCACACTAGTGTAGACTAGTGACACTTTTATAATTCGGAACCTCTTAATCTGTGTGCACGACTGCGTCTACAGTATAGGTATCTCATTTCAAAACGTTTCACAATTGGAATCCATTACGTTTTATTTTTAAAATCCTCAAATAAGGATGAAATAGATTTTTAATTTTTCTGCGCGTTTTTGAAGCCGCATTTTTTTCCAACTCTTGGGGATTCCTTAGACTACAAAAAAGCTTTCAAAATCTCAAAAGATTAAATTATATTTTTGCTGTTTTTCCTCCAAGAATTTTCTTTTCGTGATTTTATGTAAAATCTTTAAAAACACGATCAGACATTCGCAAGTGATTAGGAGCTTTCTTCTTTGGCATACTATCTAAAGTTAGCAAATCCCACTTTAGAGACTATTATTGTAACACTACAGGAGGAGGGGGTGATTGAAATGAGGCCGTGTTTGTAAAATATATTGCAACAGTGCAAATGGTGTTGCCATGAGAGATTTTAATTAAGTTGGGGTTGTTTATACCATCTACCCAGAAACAATATGAGGGTTATTGGCATTGTTACTTGTTGACAAGACTGGTTTGTTTTGATCACGTAGAAACTCTTGTTTTATTACAATGAACTGAAAAGTTTTCGATTTATCAAATGAACGGTTACCATAATTTCCTCCAAATGGAGGGCAAAGTAGCCGAATGGCCATGGTCACTAACTCGAGGCTTGTTTGTGTCGAGTCATGGATTCGAGCTCTAGTGCCACTGAAATCCCGACATTTCAAGAGGTAGATGCTAGGGTTTGCAGCCCTTGGATTCCGGGATCTCGGTGATTTTTCCAATCCGGGATTTAATTTTTGTCTGAATTATATATTTTAAAATTTTTTTCTCGTCAAAGTTTTCTACGAATTCAATTCTTAGAAAGTTTATATCATGTTTACGAAATATGTACGTACAATATTTTTGTGCAATTATAAGTACTATAAGTAAAAAATATATATATATGCACCTCTCATTTCTCATACGAGTGAAAGAGTGAGTGAATATTATAATCGCACTGTTCAGCTACACGAGGGCTTTTGGTAACAGACCAGGTAATTTTGAACCATGGTCAAGTGACGTGGAGGACACCTGAGCTGGCACCCCCTCTTTTAACTATCAAACCTCACCAACGGGATGACGTTTCAGCTCTCGACAGATTTAACGTGCATCGCTGCCCTACACGGTGGGTCTTTTAGAGGTACTAGACTCGAACTCATGACATGCCTGCCATGATCCGATACCTTGACTACTGGGCTACAGCAGCCCTTCTCATACGTGAGAACGTCGCACAGATCTAAGTGGCTCTAATTTTGAGGGAGAAGACCCTGGAAGTAGTTTGGGGTCTCCCACTATTTTTCTCTTACCCCCAACTCCTCGAAATAACTTTCAGCTCGAACGAATGTTTTGGCCATGCCTCGCTGGCAATATACATTTTTTAACATTGATGTCTACTTCGGAATTCGAAGACAGGCTCTACGGCACAGTAGTCAATGACACTAACCACTTCAAAATTGTGCATGTGTGTGAAAAATATAACAACATTTAAACCAGTAAGAATATCGACAGATTCTGTAGTCTGTCGGCCATTTTATTTTTCTTCAGGCAGATTATAAAATGAATAAAAAAAACTAAGCTTATTACAAGGCTATCACATAGAATAAAATAAATTCTGGAATTTCAAGGAAGTTAAAGACATTCCTAGAAAAAAAAGAAAAAGCCATGACCCTGTATTATGTATGACAAACAAAACTTTTAATTATTTTGATATTTTTTGAAATATTGGCAATTTTGACGACTCTCACTACAGAAAAATGTAATCTCCTTCAAAAGTACCTTTAATTCTATTTATTTATTTCAAAAAACCTTAAATAAAAGAATTACCAATATATTTTCCAATTAAAGCATGCCATCATAAACATAATTAGATGTTATTATATTTACGCAATTCTTGGAATAAAGAACAAATAGACAGCGATTGATTATTGATGTTTAAAATTCATTTGAACTTAGCCATTTTTTTCTTTCCTAAGTCATAAATATCCGCTTACGTGGGAAATACTCACTTTTCGAAGGGACGAGTTGCTTCATTTCAAAAGAATTTAGAACGCTCATCAGTTAGTTATGTTCTGATTCGTAAAACGTTCTTAATTATCAAGAATAAACTGCGTTGACCTTCAAGGGTCCTTGAAGATTCGATGCAAAAGACAAGGAACCTGTTATATCATCAAAGAATATTAAGTATTCTTCATTCTTTTTTTTTTTTTTTTGTGTTTCTGACTACATTTTTATAATAATCCTTCAATTTGCTAATAATGAACTTCGGTTTTAAATACAATTACCGTAATCCTCTTTAAACCAGTTCTTTGTGTAGCCAGTGTTTGAATGCATGATGTAATGCTGTAAGTATTCATATAAGAAATTGACCTTAGAATCTAAAAACTCATTTTTATAAATTTTAAAATTCTGGTCTAAGAAGTACCAAAAAAACTGGTAATATACGTCAAATAATCTTTTTACCTTTTATGTAATTGGCAGCGAAAAATACATATGCGCTTATTATACATATTTAAAAAAAATGGACATGTTTTAGATTTTTTTTATGTTTCATAATTAGTTTCCCTGTTTAGATTTATGAGTTGTTGATTAACGCCCCATTGTGTTAAAATTAATTACATGACTTATTTGAATAAAATTAACAAGCATAAAACTTAATTTTTTAATACCTCTTTAGATTTATTACTTTGAACAAGGCACGATTTCCGTCTAATTTATGAAAAAAGATTCTCTTTTCAAAGAATCAACAAAAATGTGTTTAATTTTAATTAACATTTTTTGTTAGTGTGAATGGTATATGACATGATGTTTAGGAAAGTGCATAAAAATAATGAATGTCTCTAAGATAGTTATGTATAATGATATTATGTAGTAAAATACTTACTATCTTTCATGTATGATGTTGAAAGGAAGAATAAATTCTTCATCCGGAATACGCCACCCCTACCCCCTTCTCGACGAAGATGTCTTGAGAATTCTTGAGGACCTGGGCACCTATGCAAAGGTAAGCCCTACTTGTGACCCTTTTAATTGGACAGTACTTAACATACGTTGTGAAATACTCGTACAAAGGGGTTTCAAAAAGTAAGGTAACAAGCTCATTCAGGCAAATGCTTATTAAGGAAATTAAAAAAAAAATTAATACATTGTAAGAAGCTTGTTTTTGTTTCTTATCCGTGAAAGATCTGATATACAAGGTGTGACACACATACACACACAACAACGAGACTAAGCATGTAGCTTGAAAAAAGAGTGGAGAGTTGGCAACAACTGTTTTGGTGACGTCATCCGGCACACCTCCTATGTCCATCTGGCCAGTTTCGCATTAATCGATCACGCCAGTTGAGAGTACTGCATCAGTGAGTGAACACGTGCAAAACTGCATTCTGACGGAAAAAATGCCAAATCAACATCAAATTTCTTGAAGAAACTTAAGAAAGCAGCCCCGAAAACATTTTAAATATAAACCGAGGCTTATGGAGATAAAACTTTTGATGTGTTTGAATGGTTTTTAGGGCGATGGGTCATTGTGGAAGATGATAAACCTGCTGGACACTCAAGGTCAGCGATTACAGACCAAAACATGAACAAAATCCGTGGTATGAGTTGGTTTACACTCACATCAGTGATCAGACTATTAAACAATTCTACTACATTCAAGTACTAAAAAGACTTCGTGAAAAAAATGCCAGAATTGGGGAGCGATGAATAGTTGTAGCACCAAAACAATGCACCCGATCACACGGCCTTATGTGTCAAGTAGTTTTTGACCAGAAAGAACATTACTGTGATGGGGCATCCTCCTTATTCACCTGATTTGGTCTCATGCGACTTTTTTTTATTTCCTATAGTTAAGTCTTGCTTAAAGGGAACACATTTTACCTCAGTTAAAGTGGTTCATGCAAAAATGGAGAATCTCCTGAAGGGCTTTCCAAAACCCACGTTCCAGAACTGTTACTAGCAATGGCAGCACCGAATGCGGAAGTGTGTGAGTATTAAAGGGAACTACTTTGAAAGTGATACTATCACGGAGAAGTGATTCTGTAAGTATCATGATTTATTGGACCAGTTTCGTTTGTTTTTTGTGTCACAGATTAGCTCCAGAAGATTGTTGACAACCAAAAAATCTATAATAATCTGTATTAAGTTCTCCTTAGAAAGTCCGATGTATCCCAGAATGTGATCCGGTGAAGCAGCATTTCTTACAAGTGGGGTTGATTTTTCTACCACTATCGCAGGAAAGATAATACAGGTAGCTACTTGTTAGTCGAGCCAGAGCAGCCTGGGAGACAAGGTCACATTTGATTTCCAACAGTGAGCTAGAAGATGTTTCTGTGTGTCATTGATGCATAGGTGGAATGCGCCATATTAAATTTAATTTAGATCTTTCATTTGAGTACAGTTCTTGATAAGTAAGTGAAGTGCCAGTAGCCACTTCATTCTCACTACTCTTCTTGGTCAGCCTATCAACGACCTTATTACCTCTAATGTTAAACTGTTATGGTACAAATTGTAGGTGGACAACGTGGATCTGAAAGAGCTTTTTCAGTTTGAGCAGAATAGAAGCGTTGATTTCATCGTTTGTGGAAGGTATATATACATAATACTTCTCTACATAGTCAAATACTTATCGAGGCATTTGTTCCAACGGTACACCAAACCATCTAAAACAGCATCGTAGAAATCAATGTCAAGGTTGTGCAACCACGTCAAAACGTTTTACTGAACTTCAGCAATTCTGACTTCCCAAGTGTTACTTTAAAGGTTTAAACAGATGGAAATCATTAGGTGCAAGGTCGAAACTTTGTTGGGTGACAGGCGCTTGGTCGCCTTGCTCTTTCTTCACCTTGCACATCTGTTCTGCCTTTGCCAAATTTCGTACACCGAAACCCATACGTATTTTCGTGACATAACACTCGTAAACTACCCATCTGCCAGTTGACGATGAATTTCGGCTGGAGATCTTTTCCTTAAACGCAAAAATAGTATCACGCCTCTTATTTCAACAATCAGTTGAAATATACTCGTAGTTCTAAATTCCCAGTTTTTCGGAGAAAATGTCCCGGCAGTGCAGGTTTATCCATTGGGTGCTTGGGGTAGGCGCATAGGGGCCCGGATAATCTGGAATTCACCAGATTTTCTGGTTATAAATTTTGATCAAAGGGGGCTCGTAAATCTTCTGCGCCCATGGCCCGAAATGAGATTAAACCGGCACTGTGTCCAGGAACAACATTTGACGATTAAGATTATTTGGATCATGATCTTCTGAGGACGAGACGAGATCCTCACCCCCCCCCCTTCCCAAAGCCGAGGCCCAGTTGTCTCATACGTTAAAATGTCCTTGCTTGACGAGGTGATAGGCATAGCCCGTTGGCAATTGCCATCAGTAATTAGTTTGAAAGTAGTTATGATGATGTTTTTCCAAATCGAATGATGAAAATCGGCACCGTTTATTTTACTGCAAACTACTATAATTCAATATCTAATAATCAAACAATTTTCGCGAAAAGTAATTTTCTTAATTTTTAAATGATTTACATAAAAATGTTTTATTGAGGAAAATGTGCAAGACTAGTTTTGTTCCCTGATTATTTATTTCACAATTGATTTGAGAGAGAGGCTATAATTTTTTTTTCTTTATATGTATTTCTTTTCTTTTTACTCTTTTTCTTCTATTCGTTTATTAAATACATTTAAAATATCCTGCCTGATTATTCCTTTTATTTCCAAGTAAATATTGATGTGTATTTTTCAAACCATTTTAATAATAGTTTATATTAATCTTTCTTAAGAAAAAGTAAGATTTTGTGCGTTTATAAAATATTCTCTAAGAAGTCAGAATTTTCTTGCGTGTTTCGAGTTACTTAAATATTTTAAAACTCCAAATTGTTATTAAAATAAATATTAATCTCATTACGTAATTCTCAATATTCCAGCGATATCCGTTATACTTTTTAAAGTTAAAGGGGTCAGTTCATTGAAAATTAATGATTTATAATATTAAAGGTATCCGACT